>CM076579.1:605490790-606090790 GCA_034641835.2 Pinus albicaulis
ACAAAATATTAGAACTTGTGCACAGTGATGTGTTTGGGCCTGTGTCAGTTCCATCACTGGGAAAGTATGTGTACTATGTTTCATTCATAGATGACTTCTCAAGGAATACATGGATATATTTCTTGAGGAAGAAATCTGAAGTCTTTGACAAATTTAAAGAATTTAAGGCTCGGGTGGAAAACCAGACAGAGAAGAAGATAAAGGCGCTGAGGACAGATAATGGTGGGGAGTTCTGCAAGAAGGAATTTGAAGAGTTCTGTAAGAAGTGTGGTATAGCACGGCAGAAGACTACTCCATACACACCTCAAAAAAATGGAGTTGCAGAAAGAATGAATAGAACACTGATGGAAAAGGCAAGAAGCATGCTCAGTGGTACCGGGTTAGGACAAGAATTCTGGGCAGAGGCAGTGGAGACTGCATGTTACTTAGTTAACAGATCACCTTCATCAGCATTGGAGGATAAGACCCCACGTGAGGTATGGACTGGTAAGAAACCCTCTATTTCACATCTAAGGGTATTTGGATGTGATGCATATATACATGTTCCAAAGGAGAAAAGGACCAAGTTGGATAATAAATCTGAAAGGTGCATCTTTATTGGGTATAAGGATGGTTTAAAGGGTTATAAGCTTTGGAACCTAGAAACAAGGAAGGTTGTGTACAGCCGAGATGTGGTGTTTAGAGAAGTGAAAGATGTTGTTAAACATGAAGTCCTACCAAAGGAACCTGAGAAGATAGAGTTTGAGCTAAAGGAGGATGAATCAGACTTTACAACAGAAGAAGACTCAGAAGATGAAGAGCCACAAACTCCAGCTTTGAGAAGATCAGTTCGGGAAAGAAGGCAACCAGAAAGGTATAGTCCATCTGCTTTCTGTTCAGGTTTTGCCTTAACTATAACTGATGATGAACCCAGAACTGTCAGGGAGGCAGTTTATTCAGAGGATAGAAAACTCGGGAAGGAGGCCATGGTTGATGAAATGGAATCTTTGCACAAAAATGATGCATGGGATCTGGTGGAGTTGCCAGCTGGAAGGAAGCCCATTGGGAGAAAATGGGTGTTTAAGAAGAAGATGAATGTAGAAGGCAAGGTGGAGAAATACAAAGCTCTATTGGTAGCGAAAGGTTATTCCCAGGTGCCGGGAATTGATTTTGGTGATATTTTTTCTCCTGTTGCCAAAGTTACTTCTATTAGATTACTTTTATCTGTTGCTGCCGCATTTGATTTTGAGATAGAACAGATGGATGTGAAGACAACATTTCTTCACGGGGATCTAGAAGAGGAGATCTACATGAAGCAACTTGAAGGCTTTATGGTGAAGGGTAAGAAAGAACTGGTATGCAGGTTGAAGAAGTCTCTGTATGGGTTAAAACAGTCACCAAGGATGTGGTATCAGAAATTTGATACCTATATACGGGGACTTGGCTTCACCAGAAGCAAGGAGGATCACCGTGTTTATTTTAAATTAATTGGTGACCGTGTTATCTATTTGGTCTTATATGTGGATGATATGTTGTTGATTGGAAATGACAAAGAAATTATCCAAGATTTGAAGACCCAACTGTTCTCCAAATTCGACATGAAGGATCTTGGTGCTGCAAACTATATTTTGGGCATGGAAATTAAGAGAGATCAAGCAAAGAGGAAGCTCTGGTTAAACCAGAGGAAGTATGTCGAGACTATATTGCAGAGGTTCAATATGCAGGATAGTAAACCGGTGAATGTTCCTATTCCTGTAGGTGTAAATTTGTCTGCTGAACAGTGTCCCAAGACACAAGAAGAAGAGGAGTATATGTCCTGTGTTCCATATGCAAGTGCAGTGGGTAGCCTGATGTATGCAATGGTCTGTACTAGACCAGACATTGCACATGCAGTGGGAGTATTGAGCAGGTTTATGTCAAACCCAAGGAAGGAGCATTGGATAGCAGTGAAGCGGGTTTTCAGATATTTACGTGGCACTAGTGATTATGGCTTGTGCTACCATGGAAGACCAGGATTGGAAAGAATGTTGGACATTCATGGTTTTGTTGATGCAGACAGGGTTGGAGATCTGGACCAAAGAAGATCTACAAGTGGGTATGTGTTTAACCTATTTGGAGGCGTAGTCAGTTGGATGAGTAAAAGACAGTCTGTAGTGGCTCTTTCAACTACAGAGGCAGAATACATAGCAACCACTCATGCAAGCAAGGAAGCAGTTTGGTTGCAGAGATTGTGTTCAAGTATGGGGTTGGTACAGCAAGCTATAAGGATAGACTGTGATAGCCAAAGTGCAATTTTCTTGGCTAAGATCCCTGCTTATCATTCAAAGACAAAGCACATTGATGTTCAATATCACTTTGTTAGAGATATGGTTGAGGCTAAAAGGGTGTTGCTGGTAAAGGTGGACACTCTGAAGAATGTTGCAGATGCATTGACGAAGTCTGTGAGCACTCAGAAGTTCTCTTGGTGTAGAGAAACAATGGGTGTTGAAGAATTGGGCAAATGACTAAGCTCTCTTGTGGCCCCTCATGGAAAGAAAACAACAAGTGGGAGAATGTTGGATATGTGTTATATTCTTTCCACGATTAGCCCCACACGCTGTATGTTGCGTCGGGCGTAGCTGGGGGGTCACGAGGGGAGAAGCAGTCCCCACCGTTGGGGTCCGGGGCAGCGCCCCGGCCAAAATTGGTTTTTGTGCGGACCCACTCATAGGCGGATCCGCCCATGGTTTTGTGCATGGTTTTGCACATGGTTTTGGGGTTCGATGGTTTTCGGCCCCCGGTATTTTGTAGATCCGGTCAAGGGAACTACGGTTATGTTCTAATCCAGGGTTAATGGATTGGGGTTTATGTATGCTTCGGCATGTATATATATGTGTTGTAACACTAAAAAGGAATATAATGAAAAATCAAGCTGGTCGTCCCAATTTGGGATCTAGGGGAAAATCTCTGTGTTTATCTGTTTTATGTTTTATGCTCTCGCTATTGTTTATTTTCTGTTATAAGATTCGTGTGTAGATAATTTTTGTTCAGTGGTTAAAGTGTCACTACCTTTCCCACTCTAGTTGAAACCTAAAACAGTCACGAATCTCTTTTTACACTACCTATATCCACAAAGGTCCTAGAAAGATACAAGCCTCTAGTTTTACCTCCCATCTTCCGAGCCCTCCCTGCAAATCTTCAAAATAAATTACCTAGATTTGATGGAGAAAGCTCCAAAGTCACCACTAAAGAGCATGTCCAAAATCTTGAGGATTTACTTGACCTTTATGAAATAGAAGAAGATGATGTGCGTATTATAATGTTTGCCTTATCATTACAAGGAAAAATTAAGAGTTGGTTTAAAGACCTTCCAGCTGCAAGCATTACCAATTTTCATCAGTTCACTCAAATCTTCCTAGATAGGTGGGTGGTCATGGGTAATAAAGTTCTCATCATAAAGGAATACAATCAGTTAAAAAGACAACCAGGGGAGACAATACAAAACTTTTCAGCCAGGTTCAATAAAGTATACCATGCAATGCCTGCTAACATAAAGCCACCCCTCAGATGTGCTCTCTTGCACTACCCAAATTCTTTTGACTCAGAGATGGTTTTTTGGATAAGAAATAAAGATCCTTTGACCCTAGAAGAAATGAAAAGGATAACAGTTGATGTAGAATTCAACATACTGAATAGGGAGGCACAACTAAGAATAATAGAGAAAGACAAAGAAAATCAAGAGAGAATAATATCTTCAGAGGAAAAGTTGAAAAAATTGGTATGTATGTTCGGAAAACTAGAGCATCTACTTGACAGGAAAAGAGAAAAACACAAATTTAAGGTTAACACTACTTATTCAAACCAACCTACACTTCTTCCTCAGGATGAACACACTCGACTATTACAAGACAAGAGTTATAAACAAAATGTGCCTAATGGGAAAGTTGCAAATAAAAACATAGAGGAATGCTCTAAAGAGACTATCAGCCATTTTGAAATCACAGATTCTAAAATGGAAGAAGAATCAAAACCTTTAGGTTCTCTACCCTTATGCTTTAAATCATTCCAAACTTTGAAACAAAATTTGCATCCTAAAGATCTCTCAGCAGTTATTCAGGAAAACCCTGGTTGGCTTCAGTTAGACTTCAGTGGCAGAAGTTTTGGAGGAGTTAACGGGACAGATAGTGGAGTTGTGTTCTGTTTGTTTTAGTTGAACTAGTCGAGATTAGTTAACTAGCTAATCAACTAGATATGAGTGGAGTGAATTAAATAATATTTAATTCACTAAATATTAACTCATTAGTCAACTCAAGAACACTTCAGATCACTACAGTGCATGATCAGTTCAGTGGAGACCAGTGGAAGAGGTAGATGAAAGGGTGAGTAAAGCTATCAGTTGGTAGATTTGTTTTGCATGAGATTTGCATTACACTTGGAGGAATTTTCCATGACAATTACGCAATCAAGGGAAGGGAATTCGAACCTTGAACCTCTTCATATACAGGCCATGATTGCGCAATAGAGGCAAGGCAATTGGCGGGGAGTTTTGAACCTCAGACTTGTTCAAAACTGAGTCATATTGTGAGTAACTTCATGAGAGAGTACTGAGTACTTGTGAGGAGTATTGTACTTGTTTGGTTACTTGATTTCTCCATTATAATATACACAATAGCTGCGGGGTTTTCAGCTATAGGCTTTCCCCATACATACCGAGTTAATGTGTGATTGAATTGATGTGAGATTGCTTCTGTTATTTCCGCATGTGACAATTAATTGTAGAAGAAGGTTATGTGTTATGTATGCAATTCGAAATTGATATATGACCAGGTTAATCTTCAGTGAATAAGTGATTTATTCAGCTAATTTCTACAAAAGTTGCAAATAAAAACATAGAGGAATGCTCTAAAGAATCTATCAGCCATCTTGAAATCACGGAATCTGAAATGGAAGAGAAAACAAAACCTGTAGCATCTCTACCTTTATGCTTTGAGTCATTTCAGATCATACAATAAAATTGGCCTCCTAAGAATATATCAGAGGCAACTCATGAATCCCATGCTTATTGTCCCAAACATCAAGAAGAGTTGATTGAGGATGAATTCAAATCTGAAATGCAAGAAAAATAAAAGCCTGTAGGATCTCTACCTTTATGCTTTGATTCATTTCAGTTCATACAAGAAAATTGGCCTCCTACGAATATATCAAAGGCAACTCATGAATCCCATGCTTATAGTCCCGAACATCAAGAAGAGTTGGTTGAAGATGAAAACAATCAAGAAATGAAAGAGAACCCACAAGATCTCTCTAAAGGCACAAGTGATGATTCATCATCTCCCGTAGGTGAGGCCCAAAAATACATTTATCCTCTTTATTTTAGTTATATCCAAAGGGAGATAAAATTGCCTCCCTTTTTAACTGAAGAAGAGATAGATCAACTCATAAACATACAATCAGCCTCTCTTGATTTTCCTCCTAATCTTAACTATCACATAACAAAAAATAGATTTGTAAATCAATTTGAAGAGAAACAATCTGATAGTCCAATATGTATGGCTGGTGACATTACTTATATTAATGATTCTCCAAGGTTTGATCAATATATTGATGATTATGATATTCAAGTAGAAGCTAACATTGCAAATCCATCAGCAGTTGATTTGTGGGATGAAGTTCACTATCATTAGATTAAAAGCAGTAATCAGCTAAGACAGGTCACCTATGACACTAATGAGGAAAGCCTGGAGAGTTTGGAAGTAAGTGAAGAGCCTTTGACTCTTTTCTCTACTTCGCTTCAATCCATTAGAAATAACTTTCACATAATTGGAAATCAACAGTCTTTCAGCTTTGATGATGAGGTTGAGGAGTATGATGAAATTCTTAAGCAAGTTGCCAATGAGAGTCCTTTTCCTGAAATGGTTGAGGAAATCATTTTGGACATGGAATCCTCCTTAACTCCAGATTTGAAGCCACCTAGTTCCATTGAGTTACAAATTGCAGATGAAGAAATAGAGGTTGATAATCACATGAGAGTTGTCACACTATCCTCTCAAGAGGATTTACTGCCAAAGTGTATCCCTGCTCATCAGCATGATGACCTTCACACAGTTTTCAGTCCACTTAATCATAACACATCAGCTTGGAAAGAAGACTACACTACAATATATGATGAGTCTAATAGTTCAAGTGATCGTGAGCAAGGGGAAGAGTTTTTTTCCCAAGAGATTCCCAAACATAGCCAAGTGGAAGAAAGAGTAGTCCTGAATGAAGCTTATATATCAAATCCTCTAGATCAGGTATTATTCCAAGATCCATTTGTTGTTTTCCTTGAAAAATCTGAAGGAGTAGTGTGTTCCACCTAGAACAATCTATTGCAAAGTGTGAGAAACATTTTAGGCACCCCTGTTCTAAAACAAGTAAGGTGGAAGTGGCCTTTTCATTTCTTCAGCACTCTAAAAAAACTAAAACAAAATCCCTCATGGAATCATCTTCTTGATTGGCTTTGTTGGAAGATGGATTTCACTAAATGAATGTATATTGTGGATAGGTTAGATTAGGATAGATAGATAGGTGTGAAAAATAAGCTCAACCTTGTGAGCATATTTTTAGTCCTAGATTGTTTGAAGAAAAAGAAAAGACAGAAAATACAAAAACAATAGGAAAAGTAGAAAAAGAGGGCAGTTTCTAAAGAAATGGTACAACCCCATACCCAAAAATTAGTCATGCTGAAAGTGCGCAAGTCTAAATGCCACTACTAGTGCTCAAAAGATATCTTGTTCAATTACCTAATCATAACCGGACATGTTTTAAATTGATTGTTGATAAGTTAGTGAAAGAAGTGATAGTAAAATTGTGTAAGCTTGACTTATCAATGAAAGTAGATTAGGAAAAGATACTGGTTCCACACACTCAAAACAGAACCAAAGAGGAAAACAGGGATAAAAAACAAACTATGTATCCTATCCTTGATTTTTCTAAATCTCATTTTGTGCGAAAATAATATTTGTGTGAAGCTTGTCTTTTATGCCACAAACACATGACAAATTAGACTGTCTAATCCTGATTTGATCATTTTTCAATTTCATGCTTTAGTCAAGTGAATGAAATCCTGTCAAATAGCTTAACCCTGACAGTCGATCTAGCATAGTTAGAGAAATCAAAGGAGTTCATCAATTTAATCTAAACTCCCGGAAGATATAAGTGTAGAATTAGATAGTTTTCCTTTTTTCAAAAATATCATGTCAAAGGGTTGCTAGTCCAAGCACAGCTAAAGAAGAAAAAATGTTAAGAGATATAGCTGGGTAGGTAGAGATGAGGTTGATGCTAATCATGCTGTAAATTTTCAGAAATAGCATCAAGAAAGAGAGAAATTTGAGCCAACGGATAAGGCACTAGTCTTCACAAGCCAGAGATCTGCAATTCTATATACCTCCTGAAAGGGAGCTACCCTCCCCAAATGGAGCCACTATTAGTCATCATTATTTTTACCTGTTTTGATGACTAGATTCCTTGGCTGATTTTTCTAGAAGCTACTCTAAATATGTCAATTTTTCATATAGAAAACACCTCAAACAAATTTTTGTCTTCCTACCCCTTTCTTTCAGCCTATAATGAGAAAAAACCTTCAATTCCCCTACCTATCACAATTTAACAAAGCCTCCTTGTATATAGTTGTTATAATTTTGTCTCTCTACCATCAAAATCCTTTGTTTTTCATGCAACTCACTGTCCAACATTTAACAAAGTGTCTACCCCTCTCTCACTGATCACTTTGTCATGTGATAACCTACTCATGCCCAAGAATCCATTCAAAATCCATGACAAAGTATGTAGGTCTAGGTGGTGGTGTTTTAGGGGAAATTCCTTGGCGAGACTGTTTTGAGCCAAAAACCCTATCTTCAATATCAGTCAGCCATCATGTCTTGTTATTTTCTAAAGAAAAACCCTTGTCTATCCCTAGGTCACGCACCATCAAAGAGGTCACTTTGTTTTGTTTCCAGCAAGGCTCAGTAATGTTCAAATCAGGAAAAGAGAAGGAGTTTTCCCTGTCTGAAGAAATATGATTAGATTAGGCATGATCCCCATGAAACATCAAAGAATCCCTCCAAACTTAAAAAGCATCTATTTTTACATCTCTGCAGGTATGCACTGATTGATGACACTAAACAAAGTATGATCAAAAGAGCACCTCAGGATAAAGTTTCATGATGTGTCAGTTTACTATGGAAGTCATAGAAAAATGCAGATTGCGGCCAGCCCTACAAATCATCCTTGTACAACCAATAGTGAAAATCTTTGACATAAAATATCTTTAAAGAAAATTAGGCATCATAGTGAAATTATAGAAAGGAAAGCTACTTCCTATACCTTACCATGCACCTAAGCTCTGAAAGGCAGTCAAGAGCAAGTTCACTACACCTTCTGAAAACATAGTCAAGGGAAGAAATAGTTGTTTCAAGGATGCATAGCAGTGAGCCCTCACCATTTAAAAAGAATATTATTTAATCCCGAAGATTCACAGTAATTTTATGCAAAATGGATTTCCAGAGAAGAAAGGGCACCCCTCACAGTCCTAAAGAAGCCTCCCTTGAATGACAAGCACGGGATCTCTTTTGAATGATAAAAATAGTTTGTCTAAAGAGCTACAAACATTTTGTTCATGGACATTTTCATTTGGTTAACAGAGGTCAAAAAGCGCCCATGCAGTTTGTCAAACAAGGCCTCCTTCAATTATGAGCAGATGGCAATAACACGTTGTTTACAAGACCTCCTTCATTATGAGTAGATGGCAAGAACACAGTGCTTACAAGGCCTCCTTCACAAATAAGTAGAAGGCCCACTTACCATAGCTGCATAAGACCTCCTTCATAACAAGCAGAGGGTCAAATCATCAAAGTTTTAACTCTGTCTTTAAGAAAAACCATCAGGGAAAATACTGAGCTGAAGAGGTCTTGTTGTGATGACACCGTGAAAAAAAGGAGAAAATAGTTAGTAAACAGGCACAATTTATTTTGAAGGTCTTCAAAAGTGATAAGAAAAGATCACAGTTTACTAATTATTCCTTTTTCAAATAAGCAAAGAAAGACACTGTACCTGTTGAAGATGAGTTTTTTATAATGTAAGATGACCTCCTTCAAAATGAGAAGATGGTCAGGTTTCCCAGTGTTAACACTGTGGTTGAGAAAAGGTGTCATTAATAGACAGGTTTGAGAGACACAGTGTTTTGAACAAATGACAAACACAACACTTGTTTCAAAGAAAAATTTCATAAAATACACAGTAATTTTTTTTGTGTATCTCTCAGTGAGAAGAATACTCATGCAACGAAGTTCAATCTTCAAAGAAGACACCTTTCAAAAAAGGGATAAAACAATTGGTAAAAAGAAAGCCCTCAACAAAACAGACAAAGCCTTTTTTTCTTTACAAACACCAAGGAAAATTTTGAATGTAAAAATCACCACAAGAAGGGAAAAAAGCGTTCAAAAACGTTTTAAAACGAGCTATAAAAGCTCTCAAAGAAGAAGTTCAATTTCTATTGTGCAAAGGGACAAAATAAAATCGTTTTTCAAACCCTGGGCAAGCAATTTGCAGAAATTTTAAGACGCCACGCGCCTGTAGCCAGAAGCAACGTGCCTATAGCCAGAAGCGACGCGCCTGTAGCGTCTCTACAAAGGTTTTTACACACGGTGCGACGTGCCTCTAGGATAGCGCGACGCGCCTGTGTGTCGACCAAACAGCATTCAGAGGGTGCCCAGTGCCCGACCTGACAACACCACAGCAGCATGTAGGTGCTACGCGCCTATGCACAGGAGCATAGCACCACTCAAAATACCTCCAAATCACCTCAAATCAGATTTTTTTCACAATGAATTTATCTCCAAAAGCAGCCAACACATTTTCAAGAGGTATTCCTTGTTTTCCTCGCCTAATTTTTTTATTTTGAGAGGTGTTAAGAATCAATTTTGTTAAGAAAAAGACATATTCCAATGAAGGCAAAAACACAGTTTATTCTTAAAACCACAATGTTTACTAAGAGACAACAAGACAGTGATTGAGGAGAAAGGGCTTATTGTCTGGTCGCAAAAAGCCTGTTTGTTGAGTAAGGAGCAAAACCCAGTTTTTGAGAAAGGGATTATTATCAGTTGAAAGGCCTGTTTTGATTAAGAAGCCAAACATAGTTTTTAAAAGAGAAAATAGTGCTTAAAGAATAGTTCTCTTTTTGTTCATTTGAAAGACCTGTTTTGATAAGAGAGTGAAGGAAAGCCTAAACAAAACTATGCCTCCAAAGAAGTTCAGCAAGGGTGGTTTTCACAAAAGGTTTGAGCCTATTACAACTCAAGAAATAAATGACTCCCCTTCAGTTCTTTTCAACTTCCATGAAGTAGGGTGCCTTGATTTTTTCTAAAACGTCTAGGAGGTCACCAATCACCCTCCCTTAACACAGCTGTTCGACCTGAGGCTGCAAGGAAAACATTTCCACCTAGTAGGCCTTGATTTTGTTCTCACTACCAGGTCATTGTCAAGGGCCACCAAGATTCCCTATCTCGGTGAGAAATGGTTCAAACAAGCCTACTTGGGCCTAGACCACTACAAGCCCTTCCTAAAACCAGACCATCAAGATGCTTGCCAAGCTATATTTCCTTTTTCTCACTTATTGAGCAACTATGCCCCCCTCATGAGAGTTATAATGAAGCATTTCACATGTAAAAGGAGATATTCCCGAATTTATTCCTATCACATTAGGATCCTCATGCATTTCACAAGAACTCAGCTGCTGAATCTCCCTTTCTTCCTCTGCAAAATCATAGACAAGATTTCCCCCATTGTCCAAAAGATACCTCGTGCTCAGAAAAAAGCTAGTCTTTTCCATCATTCTCTCATCAAAATCATCATCCTTCACCGGCTTGAAAAGAAAGGAGTATCTTGGGAGACTTTCATTTCTCATCCAGATTTTTATACTGCCTCTTCATCTCATGGCCCATCTCACATATCCTCCTCACCCTCCACTCACTATGTCTCTCCTTCACCAAGTCAAGCTACTCCTCAAAAGCGAGAATCTCCCATGATTGATAGTGAAAAAGTGCAGACTCATGAAAGCAGGCATGAAATTAGTGACAAGGAACATAGTGATACTTAGCAAAGTAGTGAGAATAAACCAAGTGAAAAACCACCAGATGGTGACCATGAGTATACTAGTGATGGTGAAGAAATCTCACCAAAGGATAAGGAAGTCAGTGACACCCAGCAAAGTAGTGAGGATGAAGAACAAAGCATCCCTAAGAAAAGTAGTGAAAATGAGCATGGGGATAGTCCACCCACAGCTAGTGATGATGAAGAGAAAAGGGGAGATGTTCAAAGTAGTGATGAGGAACACCACAGTCCTCAACAAATTCATGAAACCAATCAAAGGGATAGTGAAAAAAGCACCTCCCAGCAAATTAGTGACCATGGTGGCAGCCCACACACAAATTCTAAGGAAAATAGTGAAGATGATGGCAGCATGCAAAATAATAGTGAAGATAATCAAGAAGCAGAAAAGGATGATGAAGCTAACAACCCTTAAAAACATACTCTAAACAGCATTGATGAGGTTGAAGGAAACATATGTCAAGAGGTTCAAAATAGTGATAAAGGTGAAGATGGCACCCCTAAACAAACTCAAAACAGTGAGGAAAATAGTGAACAGGGTAGCAAAGCAAGTGATCATGGAGGCAGTAGTGTGAGGGATCAAATTGAATAAGTGCTAGTGGTAAAACCTCCTCTCTCTTCTCCTCAACACAACTAAGAACATGTGCTTGCTGCCTCTCTTAGGCAAGGGGGCATGATTCATTCCTCAAAAGCACCAAAGGCTAAAAACACCAAATCTGCAAAGAAGAAAATCAATCCAGCAGTGACTAGTAATGTCACTAGGGTGCTAGACAAAGCAAACAAAGACTTGGGTCTGCAAAAGAAGATGACCGTGCACTACAAGAAATTGAATCAATTTTCCCGAAGGAAACTCAAAGTTGCTCAAGAAAGGCTCAAAACTGCCCAAAGGAGGTGCCAGGTGAAAAAAGGGGAAAAATACATATCTAGGCTTGAAATCTTGGCTTCAGATTCCTTGCATGATTCTAAGAACCCATAAGGGGTTTTCTCGCCAAAATTGAGAAAATTTTGACATGATCCTTTTTTTGTGTTTTTTGGCCCTAATTGCACATTTTTCTAGGTGTTGCCATGTTTGCTAGGAGCATCCTCAGCTCATGAAAGTCATTTTTTTGGATGCATTAAATTTTGGGGCATCTACTCACAAATTTTCAGATCCAAAGAAGGTGTTTTGGTCCCCCAAAGAGGAAAAAATCAATCAAAATTCATTTTTCTTCCTTACATATCAGCAGATGAGACCCTCCTAGGTTTTTTGACTCAGTCCACTTTTTGAAAGACTTCCATGTATCTGTTTTTGAAAAATCAAGTATTTCCAGAAACTATACATCTAGGGCTTTCCAACGAGCTATCACGAGCCTCTTTTTGACATCGGGAAGTCCCTCAAAAGTCATATGCAAAATAGGCTTCTAACTGTTGCTACGCTCCTGTAGCATTTTGGCTAAAAAAGCAGTTTTCTGAATATGACCATCAAAATGTGCGTTTAGCTATTTTTCTATCCATGACAGAGATTAAAAGTCAATTTTATTTCTATTATTAGCTTAAATAGATACTTTTGAAGATATTTTGTGCCTTGGGCTTTGCAAGGCCTCAAGGACAAAATCAAATATTTGTATTAGGCAAATGGCCTTCTAGATGCTCTAGGAGGGTTTCTTTCTCTTTGGCTTATATAATCCAAGAGAATTCATTGTAACCATAGGCTGAACTTGATGTTATAGAGCAATACATAGCATTACAAGCTTTGAAGAAATACTTTGTCTTATGAAGTTGATGATCTCTTGCTTGACTTCGATGGTGGAGGAGGATTGTATGTAGGATTCCATGGCTTGGTGAATGGTATTGTGTTCCTTATCTGTTATGTTTCCTTAGTTTATCATACATGTTTTAATGCTTCTTTCTTGTTGTAGGTCAGTAAAGAATAGATTTGAGATATTCCCATGAAGGCACCTCGAGTTTTCTGATTCATTACAGCTTCTATGTTTTCATCTTTCTTGGTTATGTCAAAGAATTCTTAATTTCTCTTTGGTAACCTAAGAACTTGTTATCAGTTTCATTAATGGTTATTATGTATGTTTTCTAGTATGATTCACGGTACGCCCTGCTTACTCATAGCTAATCAAAACTCTGTTTCTGAAATCTCTCTCTGAACTATTAGTTGTCTTAGTTAAGTCAAAGAGGTCTTGTTTCAATCTTGCTCTTTGTCCATGCTCTGCAGTCTTATTTCAAAGTTCCCGATAGCTCAATATATGATGTTTAGGAGTTCCCTCTTCATAGACTGAGTTTTTTTTTTGTCTTATTTGTTTTCCCAAAAATCTGAAGGTGATTTTCCCAAAGTTAGAGGGTCTTATACTTCTATGCATCACCTGATTGTTTATTTTTTGCATCTATCAGTTTGAGTTTCATTTATAGTGATTAATGGTTAGCCCTACCACATGAATGTTTGTTGTAATACTATTTATGCTTAAAACCTCTTTGTCTCTCACAAATTTAGTGTCCATCTCATTTCACTTTCACCCAAAGAATCCATTTATCTCGACCAAATCGACCTTGCAGTAATACCTTGTCCACCATTTGAGATAGTCTCGACCTTTTCAACCCCATATCCTAGTTGATCTGACAAACTTTTTATCTATTTATCCTTTGATTAGTTCCCCCTCAAAAAACCTAAGACAAACCAAAACATACTTAACAACTAGCCTAAAATCTAATATACGAAAGCAAACAAGTTTACATCCTTTGCATAATAGAAAGATCCCTCTCTGAGTCCAGGAAGGCTAGGTCCTAGGGCTCCAAATCTTGGTCTGATGTTACCCTATCATTTGGCTTGCCAATCTGCCAAATCAAGGGACCCTAATAGCAACTTCATCAAAAGAAATCCAGAGTGAGCATCCACAGGTAGGAATTTTCAACGAAAGAGCAGGAGTAGCTTTGTGACTATACCAAAGAAGAGAAAAAATGTCCAAGGTAGCACCAATAGTCATCGAGCAAGAACTCGACGAGAAAATTTAGAGAATGGAATCACTAGTGGGGAAATACGACAATGCGTCATTGATCGATACAGACCTTAAAGATTCCTACTAGTTCTTGGCAATGAAGAGACAATTCTACATGGAAAACTATGCTACTGAAGCAGGAGAAGAAGCAGCAAGAGTGCTCCCGAAATTCAGAGGTATCCAGCAATCAACGATATTGAATATAAGAATTCTTCCAATGTTTGGCACCACCAAAGCAGCGATGCAGTGTATGAAATTCTTGCTGAGCAGAATCCAGAATAGGTCATTGTGGCTGGGAGGAGAAATACCGATACACGTGGAAGATATTCATAGGCTAACAGGACTATCAGAAGAAGGAAGAGATGTCTCCACAGCATTCCAAACTGTCTCCAAGAGAGAAAAGAAGGCAGGAGATGGTGATTATTATAGGAAATATGATACTAAGAGAGGTGGGAAGGGGGAAAAGAGAGACCTTATAAAACACCCGATAGTCAAATTCGCCTGTTATCTGATAGCAAGCAAAACAATGTGGCATTATATGAAGAGTGAGTGTAAACTCGATACCATCTCAGTCGCGGAGCACTGCTTCTAGGGGACACAATTGAATTGATGTTCCTTTCTACTGAATGAACTATTTGAAGCCTGTGAGGATAACTATAAAAGAGCCACTGGGTTCATTTACAGTTACCTTATCATGGCATTTGCTATGTGGAAATAAACTTTCCCAGGATTCAGACAGCCCGTGGAGCTCACAAGGGGTCAACCATTGGCAATGAACTTTACGCCCTGGAAGTTATTAGGAGATCCCAGCACCAAGGAGGTGAATGAAGAAGTGGTCGCATTCTAGTACATGCACATGGTGGAAATAGTGGCGAGACAGAACAGAATTCCAAAGAGTTTGTTGGATAATTATTCTGCACAGATATGGTTTGGAGTCAGCAACAAGAAAACCTACATCCGACCCTCCTATGTGGTAGAAATTCCATTCAAAATGAGACCATTGAGGTTTCAAATTGATGAGAAATCATTCCACACCGAAGTATGTTCCTGGCCAGGGGTGGACATGGAGGTTAGAAGCGAGGTCTACCACTATTCGTTTGATGGTATGTTGCTGAATCCACTACTGGGAGAGACACCGGATGAAACAATGACCAGAGTGTCACGGCTACAGCTGATGCCAATAATTGAGGAGTTGAACACGAAGGTACAAGGCTTTAATCGAGTAATTCAAACTCTAACCAGTGTTTCTCCTCTCTTCCCTAATTTGTCAAAGTTTCAAGCCTCCAATTCTGCATCTTTTTCAATAGTGGCACCCATAATCATAGCCCTGTCGTCCGCCTTGTTTAATACACCACCGAAAACCACCACAGTTCCAATAAAAAGGAATAAAGAACCTAAGCCACCCATAGCTACACCAAAGGCCAAGAAGGAAAACGTTATAGTGTCTAGCCAGGTCGTTGATATCACTGGGGAGGATCAAACACTACCGACATATACGCAAGCTCCAATTCAAGAAGAGACAGAGATGGGCCCCCAGGTAACTCTTGAGATACCTATATTCAACCCCTACTCATTTTTAAATATTCGTACATCTCTACCCCCCACTCACTAGTCATAGCCTCACACATCATTCACTTCCAAAGACCATTCAACCCGAACTCCATCCACTTCAGCCACCATTTCAGACCCGGTTAGAGAAAAAGGGAAAAAAAATGGATACCATGAGGCAGAGGCTAACTCCAGTACAGCATTGGTAACTGAGGTTAACAAACCCCTGGGTGAACAGAGCACTTTTCAAGAAATTTTAGGTCGAGGTGGATCCCTCATTGCAGATACTACTCCCTTGCCCAAGGATTTGAACCCATTTCAAGAATCAAAATTAATACTACAGTAGGTTCAGCCTACACCAAGCATGGGTAACCCCATCACTCCTCTGACGCAACAGACCCAACCAACATCACCACAGGAGCACTCTGCTAAGTAAATATCCAGCAGTCAACTGCAGAGGGAGAGACCACCGAACCAAGATATCTCGGGGGCAGAGAGTATGTAGACCTAGGGAACAACATAACTATACATTTTCATTCAGCGTGGAGCCCAGCAAGAAGAAGGAATCCACACCGACCTCCAATAGAGGTCTGATCAGCAACAGCTACAAATTATTGTGCTTACTAAAGAGCGCAATCAGTTGAGCATAGAAAAGGATAACTTACAGGAACATTTGGAGAAAGTGACAGATTTTTTCAAGGATCTCTGGCCAACTATCATGGCTCAGGATGACCAGATACTGAGTGGTACCATGGTTGAACGGTCCATTGATGTCAAGATAGCATGTTTGAGTCTTAGCAGGGAAAATCAAGAGCTAAAGACAGCACTAGCGACCAAGCCAGCGCTGCCAGACCCTACTATCGTATACACATAGAAGGTAACAGAGAAGCATAAAAAAGTAACTGAGATGTGGGAGACCCAGGGCACCACGGTCAAGGAAGCATACAACCTTCTCAAAAATTTGCACGAGTATTCAACCTCGTTGGCTATGAAGGCACAGCTGATCTAAGCACAACTGCAGCAAATTTCAAAAGAAATACAGGAGGCCACAAACCTCGATGGCCTGAACAATTTGTATAACCAGGAAAAGGAGCTGGAGACTAAGGTACATAGGATTGGGGAAAAATCAGTAGCTACGAAATAGGTCCTCCGAGAATTGAGACAACCAATGAATCTTACTGCACAAACAATGTAGAAAATGGCCACTGAGGCAGAAAGAAAAATTGCGGAAGTATTCAGCAAACTGTCAGCCGTTTCAGGAGAAAAAGAAGCGGAACAAATAACCACAGAAACAAACCTCCTCATGAAGGGATGGCAACAGGCCATTGCTGACTTCGCTGAACTTAGGTCATCAGCATTGGCAAAGTTCACTGAGTTGGGGCCCTTGTTTGGACAAGGAGAGGAAAAGGAGAAGGCAGGGCCAGCCACGGAGGCAAGTGGACTGATGGAGACCGAGGTAGTAGAAAAGGATTGACTCAGGACGAGTCAATAGCATGTGACCAGGGCCTGTTTGGGCCCTTTTTTTTAAAATAAAATTGTTTTGAGTCACGGATAATAGGTGGCAGAGCACAACCATGGTAGACAGAGAGTTTTCACGGTTGCAAAGAGCTGAAGAGCAGGTGGCATAGCTGTTGCAGAAGCAACCATAGATGGCAGAAGGGAGCAACAAGAAGGGAATGAGGAGAAGAAATAGTGGAACTCCCAGTGATCAGGGAGACGCAACAAACAACAGAGTAGAAAGGAAGGGAAAACTGACATTCGCGTTGGCAAAGGAACAAATAGGCAGTTGGCCAGCGTAGATGGTAGGGGTTGGTGTAGTGGAGAGCAGAGGGACAGGGCCATAGGAGAGCTCTGTTCAATCTGGTTGTTCTATCATTCTGTTCACTCTATTCAGACTGTCTATTCTATGTGATGATATTGTAATCAGTCCTGTCAGGATTGCTCCTAGGAGCAATGTAACTGTCCACTATTGTTAATGCAATATACTCTTATCTGGGTTTGATGTTCTAAGTCCTGTAATGTGTATCTTGTTAAGATGAATGTATTGGTCACTTCAAATTTTGTTTTTCATCTTGAATATTTTCATGAGCAGCAACTTGTGCAACATAGTTAAACCCATTCAAATTATATAGTTATATATGTCTTATTATGTAGTTGTTATTGGGAAATATCTGATATGTTCCTAACTTTACTAAGGTCGCAGCATGCCTCGGGTGAGACTCTCTGCTCTTTGGAGTAGAGTGAAAATGTCGGCATTGTGGTAGACTACTGTGGAAACCTTGTTGGCCTCCATCCTGAACCTGGGTCTTTCTCAGAGATCTTCTTTCTTGCCAACACCCTGCATATCCGAAGAAACTATGTACCTCTATAATATTCCCAAAAGAGAAAAGTAGGAATATAGTGCAAAATGTTGGAACAAAATTTTAGATCATCATTTAAAAAGCAAGAGACCAATATAGAGACCTTTCATATGTTATTATAGCAGCAAAATGTACATAAGAAATGGGCCATAAAATGCATAACAAGAAATACAAGCCTCCAATGAACAAAATCCCTCAATAAGAGGTGTTGCAATCATGTAGAAAAGTTGGAAGACCCTTACAACGTTATTTTATAACCTCTGCTATAGAATTTTATTATACATCAGATATAGGGTTGATATGTGCCTCAAAAGAAAGATCTATATCAGATCCATGCACTATGCAATATCCTCTAAAGAACCCCTCAAGGGTTTTCAACAAAACACCAAGTACAAGTTGTAGATCTAAGATCTAAGACTACAGATCTACTAAAAAATACAGATATGGAAAGTGTGGCTGATCTAATATGATCAATAAAATAGCCTCCTCCAATAGATCCTCAAAGTGAAAGGAAAATCCCCATCACTTGAAAATCAACTCTCCAAATGGTGTTCCGAACCACCCTGTAACTCCTCCTACAGAAATAAAGTAGATCTAGAAGTAAACTACACTATAGGGATCAAAATATGGATGGCCTGCTGCCAAGATCTAAAAATAAGCTCAATGGCCTTCAATATTTTCCTCTCAATGGAAAGGAAGCCTCCTCCACTGAAAATAAGCAATGAGATGGCCTATATCTAAAGATCTAATCACCACTTGCTACAACCTGCAAAAACAACCAAACCCTCAACAGGATCTGCACTATAGTTGAAAGAATAAGCTTGGCCTTAAGCCTCCTCCAATATCTCCTCAATGGAAGAGGTGGGATTCCAAATTAGGAACACCCTGTGCTAAACATCACTCTATCTCAGCTAAACAGCAAGAGAAAGATATATGTCTAAACATAAAATATATTCAGAAATATAATATACATCAACAACCTCCATATGGCTGCCATCCTCTTCCTTAAATAGAATATGAGCTTGCAAACCCTAAGCCCCATCCAAAAATATCACTACATTCAAAAAATGATCTCCATATAAAACTGTGTTGTCCCTCATTGATGGCCACTCCTCCATGACAATGTTGTTGATTTGGTCAAGGTTGACCCAGTCAAAGTGATCCAGCCCCTTTAACACCAAGTGTGCTTCAATCAAGCTACCAAGATTTGTCTCTTTCACATTTGGCATTGATTTATTCATTATTAAGGAGAATTATGGACCTCCTTTTCCCTCTTATTCTTTAAACAAAGCAGAAAAACAAAATTGCATTTTCCAACTAGCTTATGGCTAATTGGGAATATTATAGTCCTCCCTTCCCAAATGTTGCTTGTCCTCAAGAAACTGATAAGGTGAGTGCTGCAAACCTCCATCATTGGTGACACCAACATGTGATAAGCTTCCCTCATAAGCTAAGTGTTCACCAATCCATCCCTCCATGAATTGCTCCTCCAAAATTCTCATGAGATGCAAATAATCCATCCCATAAGGAGACAATAGTTCAAATGAAACAAGAATGGTTTGCCCAATGTTCTCCCTAAAACATGTAGCATAGTGAACATGGAGAATCTCCATCCCATAGGGCACATACATACCTCCCATCCTCCCTCCATACATTCCCATAAAAATTACAAGTACATCATCAATGTATGGGATCAAAATTAAGTAGATACAAACAGAAATTTGTGCATATGGAGGTGGTTCATAGTCCCACATGTGGAACCAGCACAGTAAATCTCCTGACTGAATCAGATCATGATGTGTTAAGTGGTTTCCCCACCACTTACTTGCTGCCCAAGTCATCTCACCATGGCTGAAAGTGTGAGATATGCTTGGTGCTTTGGGGGTGCACCCACAATGATACAAAATCTCCCTTTGATCTCCAAGGGAGTGGACATGTTCAGAAATTTTTGTGGCCCAATGTTGGCCATGAAGTTTATATGTTATAGTTCTCCTCCTTAGAGCTATGGCCTACATAAACATGGTAAAGGAATGCATATCTTCATCAAATAAAACATCATTTACATCAGCATATTCTTCACCAAAAGTCCTCCTTAAATAAATGGAGTGGTGCATATATTGTTGAAGATTGCAACAAGAAACAGTGAAGGAGGCATCCTGAAACATCATTCCTAATCCTAGTTGGAAAGTGATCACCTAAACTAGGTGGGGCCCACACAGGTAATTTTTGTCATAAAGTATATTTTTAGACTATGTCTATTTTTAGACATGTCGATCATATTATATGAGTTGCAGAATGCTATTTATGGATGGTTGGTCAAGTTGGAAAAATAGATGGATTTCTATTTTTAGACATATTGGGCAGAATCTATTTTTATATTGCTAGTCTAAAAATAGATATGTCGAATATTATTAGCTCTTAATAATATTTGGACTCTAAACATTATCTTATTCTCTTGGAGCACTTCAGTTAAGTGCACAGATGTGGCACAGGAGCTGACAGAAGGAATTACGCTATTCCTAAGGGTTAAGTGGAGTTATTGCATGGATACTTCAGTTAGAACTCATGTGAGAGAGTTTGGTGGAGTTGATTGAGGAAGTTAATGGAGTTGTGTTCAGTTTAACTAATCAAAACATAGTTGAGCTATTTGTATCTAGTTTAACTGATTGATACAATTAGTGAGAGTGGTGTGAATTAATTATTAATTAATTCACTAATTATAAACTCATTAATCAACTAAAGAATACATCAGTTAACTTCAGTGCATGGACAGTTTCAGTGGAGACCAGTGGAGAGATAGGTGAAAGGGCAAGATAGACTATCTGTTGTGACTATTAGTGATGCATGAATTGCATCTATATATACATTGGAGTTGCCAATGATAATAACGCAGTCAATGAGAGTGGGATTACATTGAATTGGTACTTGTAATTAGCTTGAATTGCGCAGTGGAGGCAGGCTAGCAGGTGGCAAAGATCGGTGCATGGATTTGCAAGATTGGGCCAGATTAGTGTATGACGATTGTACTATACTGAGGGCTTGTGATAAGCTTTGTATGCTTGTATGAGATTGTCATATGATCTCCATGTTACATAATATATAGTTGGGGTTTTTAGCTTCAGGCTTTCCCGGTAAACAACTGTGTTATGTGTGTTTTTATTGCTTCATGTGTTTTGCAATTGTTGATCAAATTTCCGCAAGAATTATAGTGGAAGGATTCTGTATTTTGCAAGAAGATAAATATTGTGAGATCAGGAGAGTCCGGATATATACATGCATATTGTATATAATTTCTACATGGTATCAGAGCTGTGTTATAGATTTTCTACATGGAATGAGAGCAGGAATTTTTGGGTGCGCGAGTTTTCAGAGAATATCTGAAAATTTTGGTGAAATATTTTCAAAAAAAAATAGTATATTTGGATTCCTTGCGAAAAAACACCCAAATTGAAAAAAAAAATCGGTCGAATCGGAGCTCGGATGAGGGAGATATCGTCGATTTAAAATCAGCTCTTTTGTTAGAAAATTTTGCGACGGCGGGACAATTGCAATGTGCGCGAGCCAAGAATCTACATGCACTGAGGTACAAGATGCATGCAAAGATTTGAGGAGCAAAGCAGAGTCTAGTGACTTGGTGGTTGAGAGGGAGCCTCTCAACATGCAACGTGAGAAGCAGTCTCAGAAGGTTGTGGAGCAACCACAGCTGGAGATGCAGAAGAATCTTTATAGATTTGAAGTAGATGGGATTTCTACGGAGCTTCCTACTGTTGGGAAGTGTGATAAAGCCATTAAATTGAAGCTTGAGAGGGAGCAGGATTTGCATGTAGTTAAGAGTGAACCTCGGGATGTGGAGCAGCCACAAGATGAGGATCATGGAGTGGGAGAAACCACTCATGTAGAGAAATTTCGTGCCAGATGGGCAAAGGGAGTGCATGCAGCTATACCACCAGGTGAGAGATGGGGCGACATACATGAATAATCCCAAGAGGATATTTCTGGGCAGGATTCATGGAGATGGTGTGGATCTCATGAATTCAATCTGCCTACGAGGTGCCCATAGAGCAGCAGTAGCATGATCAGTTGGATTGATGCAGTGAGATCAAAGTGACAGTGTCGGATACTGGAGCGCGGATCAGAGTTGAAAGAAAGTGCAGAGTGCATGGGTGCAAGAGTTCAACAGCGCAGTGGTTCCTGATGACATGTGCAGTTGGTACCAGCAAAAGTCGAAGACTTTCATGATAGATGCATCAAACTGATTGAGTTGTTTGGAGCCTATTCAGTTTCAGAGGAGTTACAGAGCAGATGCATGGAGTTGCATGGCGCTTGTGAAGGTTGCAGGGTGAATGCATGGAGTTTCATGTCGCATGAAAAGACATTCCTTTCTTGTTGAGAGGGAGTGTTGAAGATTGCAACAAGAAATAGTGAAGGAGGCATCCTGAAACATCATTCCTAATCCTAGTTGGAAAGTGATCACCTAAACTAGGTGGGGCCCACACAGGTGATTTTTGTCATAAAGTCTATTTCTAGACTATGTCTATTTTTAGACATGTCGATCATATTCTATGAGTTTCGGGATGCTATTTATGGATGGTTGGTCAAGTTGGAAAAATAGATGGATTTCTATTTTTAGACATATTGGGAGGAATCTATTTTAGATTGCTAGTCTAAAAATAGATATGTCAAATATTATTAGCTCTTAATAATATTTGGACTCTAAACATTATCTTATTCTCTTGGAGCACTTCAGTTAAGTGCACAAATGTGGCATAGGAGCTGACAAAAGGAATTACGCTATTCCTAAGGGTTAAGTGGAGCTATTGCATGGATACTTCAGTTAGAACTCATGTGAGAGAGTTTGGTGGAGTTGATTGAGGAAGTTAATGGAGTTGTGTTCAATTTAACTAATCTAAACATAGTTGAGCTATTTGTATCTAGTTTAACTGATTGATACAATTAGCGAGAGTGGTGTGAATTAATTGATAATTAATTCACTAAATAATAACTCATTAATCAACTGAAGAATACATCAGTTAACTACAGTGCATGGCAGTTTCAGTGGAGACCAGTGGAGAGATAGGTGAAAGGGCAAGATAGACTATCTGTTGTGACTATTAGTAATGCATGAATTTCATCTACATATAAATTGGAGTTTCCAATGATAATCATGCAGTCAATGAGAGTGGGATTACATTGAATTGGTCTTTGTAATCAGCTTGGATTGCACAGTGGAGGCAGGCTAGCAGGTGGCAAAGATCGGTGCATGGATTTTCAAGATCTGGCCTGATTAGTGTATGACGATTGTACTGTACTGAGATCTTGTGATAAGCTTTCTATGCTTGTATGAGATTTTCATATGATATCCATGTTACATAATATATAGTTGGGATTTTTAGCTTCACGCTTTCCCGGTAAACAACTGTGTTATGTGTGTTTTTATTGCTTCATGTGTTTTGCAATTGTTGATCAAATTTCCGCAAGAATTATAGTGGAAGGATTCTGTATTTTTAAAGAAGATAAATATTGTGAGATCAGGAGAGTTCGGATATATACATGCATATTGTATATAATTTCTACATATATCTATCTCCTCTCATCCCAAAAGAGGAAAGAGCTGGTTGAATTAACTCCTTCATAGAGTTATGTTTTTGTCCCAACTCCACATGATTCATGCATCTTCGAAAATTTTGATATAGTTCTCCTTAAAAGCCCTTCCAAGTGTAGCTTCTCATGATAATGTTGTAAAATATCATGGAATATGTGTGGCTGAAAAATAACTCTTCATAAGCTATTTGTAGCAACTTATCCTTGAGCTTGGTGGCTCTAGATAAGAAGATCCTACCATGATAATAGATTACTCCTTCTTAGATTGAATAGCCCTCTTCATGTAGCTGGTCATCAGGTATCATGCATGTGTGAAGATCCTTGGAACAATCCACCAACAGTTGGGATTTCCAATATGGATCAATCTCCCATAGTGACAACGTTGATGATCTATCAAAAGGAATGTCTTTCATATGGCTTATCTCCTCCTTGACATCTCTCATGCCAAAGGTACATTTTGGAAGGTCATTCCTTCCAAGCTTCTCCTCCCACAACGTAGAATCTAAAATTAGAGTAGGTAATGATGATGTTGGGAGAATTTATCCCTCCTCCTTGAACCTACCCAAGGCTCCCAACACTGTCTCATGGTCTTCTAATGCTCCCATCCCTCCTGGGTCCATGCTTGGAGCATCATGTTGTGAGAAATATTTCACCAAATCTGAATCAGGTGGTCTCTCAGGTGGTTTACCATAAGATAATGATGTCTCATGGATCATTCTCATGTGCATAATAGATGGGATTATCATATCCCTACTTCCACTATGCAAATTCATCTCTGTTTCTTGTGTGGAAGTTTCATGACAGTTTGGTATCACTCTTAATGATGCAAGAGTTCCTCTAATTGGAGCAATTGCTCCATCCTCACCTCCAGGTGGTGGTGGATCATCTCCTGCTACTCCTGCATTGTGACCCCTCCCTTGTTCTTCTTCTTCTTCCTCCTCATCATCTCAGAAGACATCTATGTAATTTGCTTTTTCCACTGCACATCTATGTCTAGGTGCCCAAGCTTCTTAGCATGTGAAGCGAAGCTTCCTTCTCCTTAGATATTTCTGGACCCCATCATCAAGAGGTTTTTTGTATTGACCCTCAATTGAAGGAGTAGCTTTTTCTTCTTTTCCCTTTGATGGAAAAGAGGGCTTATGTTGAAATGGTGCCTTTGCTTTTGGCAAGGAATCTTGAACGTCTCTAGCCCTTTCGATGGCATCATGTAGGGTAGTGGGCTTGGTAGACTTAACCAACCCATGAAGAGGCTCATCTAACCCATCAATGAACATATACACCCTTCTTGTTGTAGGTAAATCAGGAACCATAACAGAAAGTCTTAAAAATTTAGAGATGTAAGTTTATGCATTACCTGATTGTTTTAGCTTTGCAAGGCTCATGAATGGTGCTTCATGATCTCGTCTATTAAACCTTTCCACCAACCTTCTAGTTAACTCTGAATAAGTAGTCACATTGGCATGACCTAATGTAGACAAGCCATGGAACCACCAGGCATGTGCTTCACCCTCAAGGTGTAGCGCTGCAATCTTAATAGCCTCCATCTCTGGAACCTTGTTCAACTAAAAGTAGATGTCAAGTTTTTCCACCCAATATTTGGCAGTACACTTGGATGACCCATCAAAATTGTGTAAAAATAATCTTCCCATAGCGTGATGTCGATCATGATTCTGAATGAATCCACCACTTCTATGATCATGCCTTGTTATTATATTGTCCTTTATTTGACAAAAATCCTGAAAACTAAAGTGATCTTTGAACCTCTGAGCTTTAGATTCATACTCCATAAAATATTCTTCAAGGGATTCTTTCTCTTGAAACCCTTCATTTTTCACAGCCAAAAAATTAGGCATGATAGAGCGTTGGGAAACTTGTGGTTGATGCACTGGTTTATCATTCTAGTGATGAGACATGCCAGATCTTTCTCCATGATGAAATCCTTTAGGGGATTCCTTGGATCTGCCCATCCTCATCTTCTTGATCTCTGTAGCAATGTATTTCATGGCTCTAAGGAGGATCTTAGGGAACTCCTTCTCTTCATCTTCACCTCCAGATATAGGGGTTTTACCCTTGTCTTCTTTCTCATCTATATAATCAAAATTTATGTGTCTTTGTTAGCCTCTCTCAAATAGCAATAATAAATCCAAAATAATAATTAAATTAATTAAATATTCCAAGTTAGGAATATGTGCCTAACTCTTGGGTTGTTCCTCAAATATTGGAGTTTGTTTAGGAACTTCTATCTTGGTGGGTTTTGGGTGAGAAATTATCTCAACCAAAGGCATCTAAGATAGCTCGGACTATCTTAGACATTTTCTCTCATCTATTTAAATTGTAAATTAAATTCTTTTAATAAGAGAGATTACATGAGGAAGCCATGAGGCTTCTGACTTTTCCGCCTTTATTTTGTGTGTGCTTTATGTTTGTTTCTGAGTTAATTTCATTTCTAATATGTGGTATCAGAGCCACGGTAGTGAGAGCTCAGAGTTCAATGTTGTGTTGCGAATGTGGAGAAATAGTGTGAGCTGCATATGAAATTATAATATTCCAATTTTTGTTGTTGGAGCTATTTGAAAAGGTCGTTGTTAGAGCGTGTGGTGAGTCAAATCAACCTACCTGAATCTGTTTTGGAGGCGAGAGGCTTCTCAAAATAATGACACCCATAATTTTGTGAGCCCGCAGATCTCGAGCTGGTGATTTAGTGTAGAGGTATTTTTATTATGTGTGTTCCTTCATTCTTTTTTTCTTTTTTTTTCCATATGCATTAAAAAAAATCAGAGCTGAAGGTTATCCATAGGATTGGAGGAAGACTGTTATTACAATATGAGAATTCAATAAGGAGTTCATTGGCTATACACCTTCTCGACACTATGTGATGCACTGCGAGGAGACATGTTACATAAGATCTATCATCAAATTCTCTTACAAGATGTTGAGATATGAGTGAATTATGTGATAGATTGTAGTGCAATCTATGGATCGATTCGTTACAGAATATCCCTTCAATGACATAGCGTGTACAGGTCTCCGTTTGCAATTCCTGAACAATGATAAATGATCGACAATTTCCAATTATTCAACACAATTAGAAAGAGAGTATTGATGTGGAATGTGCCATACTCATGGATGTTGTGAAATGGCCAAAAGTATCATTGTTGAAGGTGATCGTTGCATCTTTCTTAGCCTATGTTTTTAATGTTGCAATTCTTCCTCTCGCTCTACTTCTTTGTGTCTGCCAAGAACATTCATTTCACTATCTGACACAAGGGATTGACAATTAATTGGTGGCTCTATGGATGTTTTATTCAAAGTTCTGTCGAAGTTTTAGTTTTGGGAGATTAATTTGACTAAACTGGAGACCAATCTAGGCCCCAGTCAGACAAGAACAAGTAATCCAGCATAAGCGCTCATCTCTGATTTCAAGATGGCCCGATGAAGCCTGTCGGGATCGATCGGTGATCTTCGTGATTGTGATCTGGAGGAATTCACAGCAAAGTTTTCCTTCAAGCTATCAATTGATGTTGTAATTTTCATGGATCGTGTCTTTATGTCATTTGAGATTCAATACAATTGAGAATTTCTTGTTTGTATTAATGTTTTGCTCTTTTAGCCCAAGTAGTGAGTTTCCTATGGTCTCGTGCGGTTGAAGAAGCTTAACAGAACCAAAATCTTCGTTTTACTCGCTGAAAAGGTCAATCGCTGATATAAGAGTTTGAACTGTGTTTTTTATCAACCCCAGACTCTAGTGATTGTGATTTATCTTATTGCTGCTACCGGCGTGCAACTTTAAGCCATGTAACTTTTGTTAGAGAAGTATCTTCCTTTGGTCACATTAATAAGTTTGTTGCCTCATAAGCAGGTTTGCTGCAATGGACACAAACTAAAGCAGATTCACCACCATCAGTTGTTGATCCATCCATTTTGACCAACGTACTTCATGACCAATCTTGCTTCAAACCACGCTGACATAAACTATGCTAGATATAATTTTCCACAAATTTGTAAAGTACCGGAAGAAAATGAGACACCTTGGAATCAAGAACAGTATCCCTCGCTAGCCTTCAAGCTTCAAAGATTTTATTTTTATCTTCTCTTGCGTTCTTTGTCTTTGTCCCAAAGTATATCACAGATATGCGTTCAAAAATATAGTGGACTCTGAATGATGAAATTTGCAGGTAGACAGTGCTTCACTTCAAGTCAATATCGCTTGGCATCAAAGATCATGTGGTAGTGTGGTTGCTTCACACATGAACCTGAGGTGGTGTGGTAGTTTGGTGCATTCACACTGGAGGTCGAGAAATCCAAGATCCGTTGAAATGTATTGTTGTATTTTTAATTTTAATGCTAGCCTATCTCTGTATTCAACAAGAAGAGATGAACCCGCTCTTTGCCTTACGAAAATTTCAGCGTGGAGGACTATGACTTTTTTAAGGTGAGCTTCAGTTTTAAAACAACTTCATAAACATTATTTCATTTTTTTAAGTAACATAAAAAAAAAAAAAAAATTTGAAAAGGGTGTGAGCATAAAGTTAAGGTATGCAATATATATATCTTTTGGATGCAATATATATGCCATCAATTTATTAGAAGAATGGAAAGCTTTTAAGAAGGCCATGTGAATTTTGTAAAGACTTTTTTAAGTCAAAATAAGGAGGGAAAAGTGATTTATCAAGTTTTGATTCACTTTATGTAAATTTAATTAGAGACTTTGTAAAGCTCATGAGAGATAGTGAGTGGAGTGTTTTATGGTTTCAACATGAGAGAGCGTAATAAGTGATTTTTGAAATGCATTTTGGAGAGATAAGTGTCTTATTTTGGGGTGATTTTTCTTTGGAGTGATAAGTGAAGTTAATAGAAAAATTGATTCACTTTTTTATAAAGTGAAATTATTTTTGTAATTTTTGGAGTAATAAGGTGCATATTTTGAAAATTTGGAGTGATAAGGGAAAGCCATTGTTGTAATTCAAAGTATTGTTTTACTTTGAGAGATATCGTGTCACTATCCATTCAGATTTTGAAGGCGCGTTGTTTCAAAGGGTTGTCAGCTTGGCATTATCATTGCTTCAGATGATGTACTCCAATGATTAATAAAGATATCATTTTTTTGGTGTTGATGTGTCCTAGATCAGCCCGAAATTGAATAAGGTGATATTAGGTACACCATGTGTGTTTGTGATGGCGCATAATTTTTTATGGCTTCATGTTGTTGCTTTTTTATTTGTGTCTAGTTGTGACACATCAATAATTTCATTTAATATCGCATACATAAAGTCCAATATCAGCAAGCACAACACATGTAATGAAATAGCTGCAAGATCAACACTACAACATAATATCAAAGATTGTCTACATCAGCATTCTACATCAACAATCAAATTCACTTAGTCAAGTTAATGCATATGAAAGAAAAGTCTACATCAGCATTGTTGCAAATCCATTTCAGAACTTGTAATCAAATTCATTGTTTTAAGTGAATCATTAAAAATTCATTGTTAATTAATTTTTAAGAGGACGAGGGAAGTCATTGTTTTAAGTGAATCATTGTAAGCTTTCTTGGGTGCGTTGTCGACAGTGTTCGACACCCTTCCTTTACGCTAAATCAAGTGAGTGCACAAATTTCTGAATCAAACAAGCAACAAGTTCACATCTCCTACAAGTGAGCGTGATTCTTCATTCAAGAAATTTGCATCAAGACAGTACAAATTTCAAACCTTCAAGCGATCCATAGTGAATTTCATTGCAGCAACCATCAAATCAACCAAACAAGTTAAAACAATCAAGCAAGTTGAGATCGAAATCAAGCGAGCATGGATATTCATTCAAGTGAGCCTGAAGTCATCAAGTAATTCAAGTGAACGCTTAAAAAAATGCAATCATCATCAAACGAGTGTGAATTCCAGAGTTTAAGTGAGAAATTCTACAATTCTAGCAAGTGTTCCAAGCAAGTGCAATCAGCCAAAAATCAAGCGAGCGTGCCATTCAAGCCACATTCAAGCGAGCCTGTCATTCAAATGAAACAGTTAAAAGTACGACATCTACAGCAAGAGAGCCTGATTTCAAGTGCACAAGTTTAGATGGTGAAACATATTCAGTTGTTAAAAATTCTTCACAGTTTGATCATTTCCAGTGATGAAGACATGGTGCACATTAGCAAAGACACTCTTGCTGATATTTCACGGCATCTACTGTAGAAATTTGAATAACTGAGATATTATTCACCGATATTCTCCTGATCACACACTATTTTAGCTTCATGCATAATACAGAATCTCTTCTACCATTGATCAGCATATGCGGAAATAAGATCAATTACATGCATACATTAAAACCACAAACAATCACACATATGAACACAGTATTTAATGGGAAAACTTAAAGCTAAAAACCCAAACTATCTGTATATTATATGTCATGGAGATCATGTAACAATCATAGTACAAAATCTCCTCACAAGCTCTCATGCACACCCTCAATTGCTACACACTATCAAGCTAGATCTAGCAAAACACATGCTCCAATATTTTGCCACTTGATAGCCAAACTCTATTGCATTTTCAGTGCTATGGGATGGCTTCATTAAATAGATAAACCACCTGGCTTGAACTGCGCAATCCTCATGGGCTACTCCACCTATCCGTGTGTTGCAAATAGCAACTGTATAGTCACAACTGATAGTTAACCTGCTCTTTCACCTATTTCTGCACTGGTCTCCACTGAAACTGTCCATGCACTGAAGTTAACTGATGCATTCTTTAGTTGATTAATGAGTTTATAATTAGTGAATTAATTAATAATTAATTCACACCACTCTCACTAATTGTATTAATTAGTTAAACTGAATACAAATAGCTCAACTATGTTTAGATTAGTTAAATTGAATACAACTCCACTAACTTCCTCAATCAACTCCACCAAACTCTGTCACATGAGTTCTAACTGAAGTATCCATGCAATAGCTCCACTTAACCCTTAGGAATAGCGTAATTCCTTCCGTCAGCTCCTGTGCCACATCTGTGCACTTAACTAAAGTGCTCCAAGAGAATAAGATAATGTTTATAGTCCAAATATTATTAAGAGCTAATAATATTCGACATATCTATTTTTAGACTGGCAATCTAAAAATAGATTCTACCCAATATGTCTAAAAATATAAGTCCATCTATTTTTTCCGACTTGACCAACCATCCACAAATACCATCCTGCAACTCATAGAACATGATCCATATGTCTAAAAATAGACATAGTCTAAAAATAGACTTTGCGCCAAAAATAGCCTGCGGGCCCACTTAGTGAAGGCTACTCCTTTCCACTAAGCTCATCATCTTGTTGCAATCTCAACACTCCCTCTCAACAAGATAAGGATTATCTGCAACCCCTATCCTGCCCCCGTGGTATTCGAATTTTCTCCTGGTGAGCGCCTTCGTCAAGATATCAGCATCCTGATCCTCCGTAGGAATGTATGAAAGTAACATGATCTTCCGCTGCACACAATCTCTGATATGATGATACCGGATGTCAATGTGTTTATATCTATCATGAAATACTGGATTAACCGAGAGTTTGATGCAACTCTGATTATCACAATAAATCACAGTAGGCTCTAAGTGTGAACCGAACAACCCAACCAAGATCTTCCTCATCCATATAGCCTCACATGCAGCCAAACTCGCTGCCATATACTTGGCCTCTGCTAAACTGAGTGCCACAGATCTCTGCTTCCTACTGTACCAAGAAACTGTTGTCGACCCGATACTGAAAATCCCTCCAGATGTGCTCTTTCTGTCCGTTGGGCTCCCTGCCCAATTTGCATCCGTGAAGCCACACAGCTTCACCTCATCTGACTGTCTGTACCATAATCCATATCCCGATGTGCCTCTGAGATATCTCAATACATGCTTCCCCACCTTCCAAAAGAGCTTGGTTGGCTTAACCATAGCTTGTGAAAGCTGGTTAACAACATAGCATATGTCGGGTCGTGTATTGACCAGATACATAAGCGACCCCACCAACTGTCGATAAACAGTGGCATCCACTACCTCCGCCGAAGTAGCATCCTCCTTCCTCCATCCACCAGGAAGAGGAGTATCAACAGGCTTGCAGCCATGCATGCTGAACTTCTCCAGTATCTCCCGAGCATACTTGCCCTGAGAAACAAACAGTCCATCACTGCGCTGCCAAATTTCCAATCCCAGGAAATAATGAAGGAGGCCCAAGTCCTTCATCTCAAACTCTTTTTCAAGATCCTCCTTGCATGAGAGTATCAACAGCTCATCACCTGTCAAAATCAGATCATCTACATAAAGTACAATGATCAGCAACTTACCCTCCACCACAATATGGTATAGGTTAGGATCCGCCTCACTCTTGGAGAATCCAAGTCCGGTGAAATAACTGTCTATCCGTGTGTACCAAGCACGAGGTGCTTGTTTCAACCCATACAACGCTCTCTTGAGCCTGCACACATGCGACTCGTTGTTGAAGATCTCAAAACCTTCGGGCTGCTCTATGTACACCTCCTCCTCAATGACTCCGTTGAGGAACGCAGTCTTCACATCCATCTGATGAATGTGCCACCCCATCTGCGCTGAGAGAGCTAGGATCGCCCGTATGGAAGAATACCTTGCGACAGGTGCAAAGGTCTCCTCATAATCGATCCCCTCTATCTGTGAGAAGCCTCGGGCAACAAATCTTGCCTTGTACTTCTCCACACTCCCGTCAGCCGCCTGCTTCACTTTGTAGATCCATCTCGAACCCACCATTGATTTCCCCTCCGGCCTTGGGACAATCTCCCATGCACTGTTTCTGACAATCGAATCATACTCTTCCACCATGGCATCTACCCATGCGGGGTCCTCCACAGCTTCCTCGAAAGAGGATGGCTCTGTCACGATACACTTGCTCACAAGAGCCATGTATCTAGTGTACCGATCAGGTGACTATCTCTGTCTGCGCTGTGATGTAGGTGCTCCTACAACCTTCTCTGCATCTTGAGCCAGTCGCTCAGCTTCTGTAGTGCGCTTCCGCCCTCTGATGGTTGGCGCTACATGAGTGGTCTCTTCCACTCCATGAACCTCATCTTGTGGCTGATCCACATCCCGAGACTCATCCTTAGGAACTAATAGCTCCTCATCTGCATGCAAGTGTGGCTCCCTCTCAAGCGAACACTTCATGGCTTTCTCCTCCTGAAATTTGATATCCCGTCGCACAAAAATCTTGCGACTGTCTGGAAAATACACACGATAGTTGTGGGGCATATCAGTGTACCCCAAAAATATCCCAACCTCCGCAGTCGGCTCCAGCTTCTTCCTGGCATCCTTCGTCACATGAATGTAAACAGGTGAACCAAAAATCCTCAAATGGGAAATATCAGGCTTCTTACCAGAAAACGCCTCCTCGAGTGTACTCATGCCAAGTATCCTATGAGGACAACGGTTTTGCACATAAACCGCAGTATTGCATGCCTCAGCCCACAAGTGTATGGGAAGGCCCTGATCATGCAACATCGCCCGTGCAGCACCCACAATCGTTCTATTCTTTCGCTCCACGACCCCATTCTGTTGTGGGTTATGAGGCACTATGAGCTCTCTTCAAATTCCTTCTGCGCTGCAAAAGTCCTTGAATTTGCCAAAGATGAATTCACCACCATTGTCGCTCCTAAGAGCCTTCACCTGCTTCCCCAATTCTTTCTCAACCAGTGCCTTGAACTCACATAACTTTGATTATGTCTCGCTCTTCTTCTGCATGAAGAAGATCCAGCACTTACGAGAAAAATCATCAACAAATATCACATAATACATGTGCTTTACTGTTGAAGCTACTGAGAAAGGTCCACACACGTCTGTGTGAATTCTCTCAAGGATCGTCGTGGCGTGACTATCCTTCTCGTGAAAGGTGGCTTTCACAAATTTTCCCAAGGTACACCTCTTGCACTGATATGACTGCGTAAGAGTGCCTTTAGGAAGCCCAGTAGAAATCTGCTGCAGTATCTTCAAAGCTCCATGGTGAAGGTGGCCCAATCTCTGGTGCCACAACTCACCATCATACTGGCTCACCACTCCTTCTGCCTTGCCTGCCATTGCTGCGCAGCCATCTACCTGCAATTGATAAAGGTTCTTAACTCGAACCCCTATCCTTCGAGTCTCACTAGTTGCCTTTCTACGCAGGAAAGCCTTTCCCTCGCTAAAGACAACATCATATCCCTTGTCTTCTAACATCACCACATAGATAAGATTCTTCTTCAATCCTGGAACATGCATCACTTCCTTCAATCTGAAGGGTTTACCAGACTCCATCTCAAATGAAATGGTACCAATACCGGTCGCACTGTATCTACCATCATCGCCCATCTCAATGTGCACTCCAAGATCTTTCTCATCCAGATCAGTAAACAAATCTCAATCTCCTGTCATGTCAAAAGATTCACCACTATCCAGAAACCACAATGAACCCATCACACTTGAAACCAAGCATGCGATCAGCAAAAAATCCAGCTCAAACTACGAGGTTAAGGCCTCTCCAGCTGCAATTCCAGCAACCTGCTTATTTTTCTTTTTTTGTGGACATCTAGCGGCAGTTCCAGCTTTCTCCATCTTTATGTTCCTGAGTTTATCCTTGAGCGCCAACTTCCTCTGGTCGCTCTTGCTTTGGAATAAATATTTCAAGGCTTTCCACATCAAGAATGGAGAAGGCTTACCATGAAGGCTAGACACTATGTGATCCTTCACACCCTCCAACAGAATCCTTTGACACTTTGTTGTCTTCTTTTGCCATGCGTCAAGTACGCCAGCATCACTAGAAGTAGGCTTTGGAATTTCTGCATCTATGAACTCCTTCAACCCATTGTCATCTAGCAGCGCTTCCATCCTGTCCTTCCATGCAATATAATTCGAGGTGCCCTCAAGGGCATACTCCAATCGCAATTTTTTGAAAGACATCTCAACTTCGACACCAAGAAAACACTGCTGCAAATTCGAATTCCACCAGCACAAAACTCAACCGCTTCAATGTTTTGCAATTGCTCCAACGATCAATAACGCTCTGATACCATGTATAAATTTGAATAATTGAGATATTATTCACCGAGATTCTCTTGATCACACACTATTTTAGCTTCATGCATAATACAAAATCTCTTCTACCATTGATCATCACATGCGGAAATAAAATCAATTGCATGCATACATTAAAACCACAAGCAATCACACATATGAACACAATATTTAATGGGAAAGCTTAAAGTAAAAACCCCAACTATCTGTATATTATATGTCATGGAGATCATGTAACAATAATAGTACAAAATCTCCTCACAAGCTCTCATGCACACCCTCAATTGCTACACACTATCAAGCTAGATCTAGCAAAACACATGCTCCAATCTTTTTCCACTTGATAGCCAGCCTCTATTGCGTTTTCAATGCTATGGAATGGCTTCATTAAATAGATAAACCACCTGGCTTGTACTGCGCAATCCTCATGGGCTTCTCCACCTATCTGTGTGTTGCAAATAGCAACTGTATAGTCACAACTGATAGTTAACCTGCTCTTTCACCTATTTCTGCACTGGTCTCCACTGAAACTGTCCATGCACTGAAGTTAACTGATGCATTCTTTAGTTGATTAATGAGTTTATAATTAGTGAATTAATTAATAATTAATTCACACCACTCTCACTAATTGTATCAATTAGTTAAACTGAATACAAATAGCTCAACCATGTTTAGATTAGTTAAACTGAATACAACTCCACTAACTTCCTCAATCAACTCCACCAAACTCTGTCACATGAGTTCTAACTGAAGTATCCATGGAATAGCTCCACTTAACCCTCAAGAATAGCGTAATTCCTTCTGTCAACTCCTGTGCCACATCTGTGCACTTAACTGAAGTGCTCCAAGAGAATAAGATAATGTTTAGAGTCCAAATATTATTAAGAGCTAATAATATTCGACATATCTATTTTTAGACTGGCAATCTAAAAATATATTCCACCCAATATGTCTAAAAATAGAAGTCCATCTATTTTTTCCGACTTGACCAACCATCCACAAATAGCATCCTGCAACTCATAGAACATGATCCATATGTCTAAAATTAGACATAGTCTAAAAATAGACTTTGCGCCAAAAATAGCCTGCGGGCCCACTTAGTGAAGGCGACTCCTTTCCACTAAGCTCATCATCTTGTTGCAATCTCAACATCTACAATAAACACATGAAAATATTGAGTTTCTTCAACTCGAGTCGCAACTTCAAAGGATTGAATTGCAAGAAAAGAGTGATACTTTCAAGTCTTTGAACCATCCAGATGATAAGTCATTCATTCAAACATCTTCCAGTATCGAAGTTGTTCCAGTTCCAATTTCCTCCAAGCCCATCATCAAGCCCTGGGAAGAAATTTAGAATAACAAGAATCAATGAAATATCTCCTTTGATACCTCTTCTCTTTGTCATTAAGAGGCTCTCCTTCTTCAGATGACATATTGGCTTTTAGAATGCACAAGTTGTGCCAAGATTATGCTATGATGCCACTATAATATTCCCAAAAGGGAAAAGCAGGAATATAGTGCAAAATGTTGGAAAAATATTACAGATCATCATTTAAAAATAAAGAGGCCAATATGGAGACCTTTCATATGCTATTATAGCAGCAAAATGTACATAATAAATGGTCCATAAGATGCATAACAGGAAATACAAGCCTCCAATGAACAAAATCCCTCAATAAGAGGTGTTGCAATCATGTAGAAAAGCTCGAAGACCTTTACAGCGTTATTTTATTACCTCTGCTACAATAGTTGATTATACATCATATCTAGGGCTGATGTGTGCCTCAAAATATAGATCTATATCATATCCATGCACTATACAAGCTCCTCTAAATAACCCCTCAAGGGTTTTCAGCAAAACACCAAGTACAAGTTGTAGATCTCAGATCTAAGACTGTAGACCTACTAGAAAATACCGATCTGGAAATTGTGGTTGATCTAATATGATAAACAAAATATCCTCCTCTAATAGATCCTCAAAGTGAAAGGAAAATCCCTATCACTTTAAAATGAACTCTCCAAATGGTGTGCCAAACCACCCTACAATTCCTCCTACATAAATAACATGGATCTAGAAGTAAACTGCACTGTAGGGATCAAAATATGGATGGACTAATGCCAAGATCTGAAAATAAGCTCAATGGCCTTCAATATTGTCCTCTCAATGGAAAGGAAGCCTCCTCCACTGAAAATAATCAATGAGATGGCCTAGATCTAATGATCTAATCACCACTTGCTGCAACCTACAAAAACAACCAAACCCTCAACAAGATCTACGTTTTAGTTGAAAGAAGAAGCTTGGCCTTAAGCCAGATAGTGGACAATGTAGTGCAAGACTCCTCCAAGAGCTCCTCAATGGAAGAGGTGGGATTCCCGATCATGAACACCCTGTGCTAAACATCACTCTATCTCAACTAAACAGCAAGAGAAATATATATGTCTAAACAAACCATATATTTAGAAATATAATATACATCAACAACTTCCATATGGATTCCATCCTCTTCCTTAAATAGAATATGATCTTGCAAACCCTAAGCCCCATCCAAAAATATCACTACATTCACATAATGCATCTCAATCTAAAACTTCATTGTCTGTCATTAACGGCCACTCCTCCATGACAGTGATGTTGATTTGGTCAAGGTTGACCCAATCAAAGTGATCCAACCCCTTTCACACCAAGGGTGCTTCAATTAAGCTTCCAAGATTTTTCTCTTTCACATTTGGCATTGATTTATTCGTTATTAAGGAGAATTATGGACCTCCTTTGCCCTCTTATTCTTTAAACAAAGAAGAAAAACAAAATTGAATATTCTAACTAGCTCATGGTTAATTGGGAATATTACAACCTTTGTCTATGTACAAGGTGTGGCTAATAAAATAATTACCTCTATCTTTGTTGGATCTACCTGTATTCCTGCTGCATAGATGTAGTGTCCTAGGATTACTCCTTAGGTCATCATCATGTGACATTTTTCATTGGTCAAACACAATATGGTAGCAATACATCATTCCAATATTATTTCTAGTGTTTCTAGCGCTTGATCAAAATCATCCCCATATGGGGTAAAGTATTCCATGTAAATTTCAAGTCCTTCATTTATTAGATCAGAAAACATGTTGAGTATGGCTCTTTGGAATGTTTTTGGGGCATTTCATAATCCAAATGGTAATACCCTATAGGAAAATGTACCCCATGGGCAGGTATAGGTTGTTTGATCTTGGTCTTCGAGGGCTATCTGGATTTGATTGTAACCGTTGAACCCATCAAGGAAGGAAAATAAATGCTTCCCTACCAATGTATCAAGGACTTGGTCAATAAAAGGAAGGGGCAATTGGTCTTTCTGTGTTGCTTTATTCAATTCTCTGTAATCCACACATATTCTCCGCTTCCCATTCTTCTTAGGAATGACTACTAAAGGAGAGACCCATTTGCTGTCTGAGATAGGATAGATAAATTTTACATCCAGCATCTTTTGCAACTCATATTTTACAATGTCTTTTAGATGCAGGTTTAGCCTCCGCTGAGGCTACTGAATAGGTCGAGCCTCCTTGTCAGTATAAATGTGATGTGTGCATATATGAGGATCTATACCCTTCATTTATAGGTAGTCCCAAGAAAATGCTCCCTAGTATTTCTATAAAACATATATGAGCTTTTGATTTTGGTTACTCTCCAAACTGCCATTGATATTTAAAACCTTCCCTAGCTCAATTTTTATTGGTATGTTGTTGCGAACAGTAGTCGTGGGTATGTGTTGATTATCAATATCTGCCAAGGAGTCTTCTTGTGTTGCATCATCAACAAATGCTTTTAACATTTGGCATTTTAGGTTTCGGGATACAGATGGCTGATTCATGAAGTTATTGATTACATCATATTCAGTTTGATCTTTGAACTCAAGAGCTTCAACTATTTTCAATGGTGAACAGATGTTTTGTTCCTATTATGTATGTGGGTAGGTGGGTAAATGATAATATTTTTTATGGCATCACCTCTAGCAATGGTATTTTTTCTTTTCTGTCATCCTATGTAAGCATCGGCTGTTGCTAACCAAATTCGACCCAATATCAGGGGGTGTCCATCCATCCTACTTTTTGGGTTAATAACTAAAAATTCAGTTGGATACTCCCATGAGTCCATGGAAACCAGGATGTCTTGTAATATTCCTTATGTTTTGATAACAGATTTTTCAGCGAGTTCCAGTAAGGTAGATGTGGGTTCTAACGTTGTTATGCCTAACTTCTCGTAGGTTTCTATAGTTAAGATGTTAATGGCTACCCCTAAGTCAACCAATGTTTTTGGGAAGGAGTGGCCAAAGATTTGTACAGTTACTATGGGGTTCCCTGGATCCTCATATCTTACGGGTGTTTTTTTACCCAATAGTAAGTCTGATAGTGCCCCTACCCCATGAACAGTAGGTACAGTTTTTGCTTTACTTACCTATTTCTTTCCGTACAACTATTTAATTGTCTTGGCATAGATAGGAATGCCTTGTATAGCCTGAAAAGGAGGAATTTTAATGCAAATATTTTTTTATTCCCCTACGATATCAAAATCTGGAGAGACTATCAGTCTAGGAAATGTTAATATTTTAGGGAATGAAGGCGAAGAAATCATAAGGTTTTCAGGGTTCTTTTGGTCAACTTTTTCCCACCCCTGCTCTACCTTTGTTTCAGTCATAGTTGTTTTTCTAGGCGCTATCGGAATTTCACATTGAAGTTGTGGTAGGGTCACACCTTCTTTTGGTGAAATAACACATCTTGATCTCAGCCTAAGTTCATTTCATTATTTATGTTCAGTTTCGGGGTTTGGGTTTTCAACAATATGAATTAGCTGAATTGCCTGTTGTTAGGATTAGGATTGGGTTGAGCCGGTAGTTGAGGACGCATGATAGGCTGAGGATTGTGTTGGACTGGGTATGGAGCTGGTAATGTAGGTTGATTCTAGACCCTTGTACCCATTTGTAGATTGGTCATTCCCAGAGGTCGCTGCCAGTTTTGATGCCAATTTGAGGTTTGTGAAGGGGAGGCAGGCCACTGGTACTAATAGGGATTATTTTGACAGTAAGGGGGAGAACAAGGAAAATTTGGCCAATTGTTACCTGAAGAGGGTTTTTTTTGCTAAGCAGGCATAGGAAATGATTGAGATGACCAAGTAGAGAAAGTTGATTGGTTCTGCCAAGTTGTTGCAGGGTTAAGCTAGTTAAAATGTGGAGAAGAAAATAACTGAGGCATGTCTTGTGGCATACATGGTCGTGCTTGCCACTGTCGACGCTAGTTCATTAGATAGCCTGGTTCAATCTCTTCTTATTATTCTTTAAAAACTACTTTCAACCTTGGAAGTGAAGGGCAATGGTAACTGGCATGGTCCTTGGTACAAATAGCACAAGTCTGGACCATGTCTAATGGACATTCCCATTGGTTATGCTTCTTCCGACAACATGGAAAAAAGTCAGCCAAGTTTTGTTCTGCTATATCTTTCTTCTATTTGGCTTGTAGGACATCTAGCTGCGTTGTCAGGGTACCCAAGATATCAGTTTTTAAAATCTTCTAAAAGATTACCAAATTCCTCTCTGGTCACGTTGCCACCGGACTACTTAGGATTCCTTGTAGTTCAGTCTTACCCAGTTGGCCTACTTTGCGTACTACCCCGAGAAAACCTGATACACAGTGAAATAATGTCATCTTATTCTTCTTGATAGATTTCCCCTTTTCCCATTATGTTAAGTGTTTCGACCCATTCTTCTTTCATTCCCTTACGAATTGTTGCTTTTAAGATATCTTAGAGAGTGTAGTATATGGAGACCTTTGCAATTTATATTGAAATATTTTGATGTATTCTTCTAATGTCTCATTTTCCTTTGGAGACATATTGAAGATTTCATATTTCAGTTCTCAAGTCTGGAAGTAGTCTTGATATTTATTAAGAAAAGAGTTTTTCATCTGGTCCCAACTATTAATGGTTCCTCCATCGATCCCCATGAACCAACGTAATGTTGTTCCTTTCAAGGTAAAGGGGTATAATTTTAGTTTCTGACGGTTAGTGGTGTAGTCATATCCCCTACATAAGACATCAAATTCAAATAAGAATGCATCAGGATCTTTCGAGGTCAACCCATGGAAGATGGGGATGTTTTGTAATGGAATGGCTTTCATAGGGGCATTTGCAGCCGGATCAACAATGGGATACTCCAATGTTGATGTATGCCTCTCATATTTGTTGTTTTCCATTTGATCAAAGATATGCCAGTAATCTTTGAGGATTTCTTGTTCTGGAGGAATAATCTTAGTGGAATTAGGGAGTGGATGCAGGGGAAGCCTTACAACACTTCCTTGATATGGGATGATGGGTGTCTCTATTTCAACCACTCTCTCAGTTGATCCAAACTCTGGATTTTTTACTTGTACTAAAATGTTGTTTCCTCCCTCTCCTTCCTGCAAATTACAAGAACCTCCCTCTCTTGAAGGGTCAGGACTTACGTGATCAGCAGTATGAAGGCTTTGTTCAGACCCTTCTATTTCACTGTGAACCTTGGCGTGGGCTGTAGATGGTGAGGCTACTGCCCGAGGGAGTGTAGTAGGAATCTGAGTAGGAATGGTTCTGGGTCCTACAGATGCCTAGGATTGAGCCTTCTTAATGATTTTGTCTATATATGTTGTTCTGCCAAGGATCACCGGTCCTTTGTGTTTTGTGGATTTAAGTGGGGGATTCTAATTTGTTTATATCTTTTTCTTCCTAGCCATTAAACAAGAGCACCTATCCTAGTAACCTCTGCACAATTGCTAAAAAGTAGGTTGGAGAGAAAGCCTTTTTCTTGATGGTACACAAGTACTTACCTCTCATTTTAATTTCCCAATTCTTCACAACAAAAGGAAAAAGAAATAAAAGGCATCACTCTTAAACACTCTCCCTGGCAACGGCGCCAAAAATGTTGGGTCATAAAGGTGAATATTACAGGCAACTTCAATTCTTCTCATTTAATTATCAACCCAGGGCCAGTCTTGTTATTTCAAGAGTGTAAGCATTGTCTATGCAAGTGACATAGGAGGAAAACTACTCTAAATTATTATAAGGAAGACTGTCTAATTCTTCAAGTTCAATCAAATCAATTTGGAAGTGAATTATAGAATGCTTTTGACTATTTTATTCTAAGCCTATGCAAAAATAACTACTCTGGACTGAAAATAATAAACTACAATTGAACAGCGTGCGTTGATGGATTGAACAACAACCATAATGAATTGAACGACAACTCTAATAAATTGAAAATCAATTCATTGTTCTAAATTTTGCAATGGAATTCTCTTTTAAATCAACTAATGACGTCCCTATGAATTAAAAAGAAACCAAACACTCATAAAAATAATGAAAAGATCCAGCATTAACTACATGCAAAATTGATCAGAAGTCGTGTTAAAACTAATCAAATGACTATAAAGCATTGGGAAATGATGAAAGCATCCAAATAATTCTGAAAGCACTGATTTTAAGCAAGAAGGCATGAATGGTGAACTATTCTAATGAAAGAGAAAGTTGTGGCATATTATGTTCACAATTAACCAATTGAACGATATCTTCTAAAATGCACTATATGATTGGAAACGCAAGTTCTATAAATAAATGTATAGCACAGAAGTAGCAGAGAAACTCCGAGGGTTGGGCCCAAAGCCACCAGAAGTCTATAGCTAAGGAATCTTCAGAGATTTTCTATTCCAAAAATGCCATATTATTTATTAAGCTGCAAAGTAATACATTAATACAACTTGACCATTCTGTCCCAATACGTCTGCTAAAAAGAAGAGATATATCTATAGATTGTTCATCTTCACCCTTTTAAAGAAAAATTCAAAAGTGGTAATGCGTCCTTTCCATATGGGACCATGTTGCTTCGTGGTTGTCGTTTGAGTACTCCAAGCATGGATGTGCCTCTCTATCTCCCACTGGTTCCATAGGAGCCATTATGATCCCGTTTTCTTCCCTTGTCAGTTTTCTTTTGGTCATCAACAGTTCAACCGCTTTGCTTCCCTATCAATAAAAATATGACAAGTCATTTTTTACATTATTAAACATTCCTTTTATCATTAGTTCATTTTTCTTTGGCTTTAACTTATTTCCCTTTACTCTATTGCTAAGATGAGGGTAAAATTCATAAAAGTACATAAAAAATCATGGTAAATATTGGATGAAACGTACCTCTTCTCGGCCCAACACTGTGGTCCAACAGGGACAACCCTATGGCCCTCTTAGTCAACCTTATGTTCAGCAAGGAGCACCTTATGCTCCTTAGGGGAAAACCTATCTACCTCAAGGGCAACATTTTTTGCAACTGAACTAGCCTTACATTCAGCAAGGCCCATCTCTTATAAACCAAGGCCAACCCTCTACAGGTCAACCAGGCCAACCTGGTCTTCAGGGGCAACCTGGATCATCTCAAAATTCAGGTCAAGCTAGTCTTCAAGGGAACCTGGTCCACTTCCTCCAAGTCAACCTACACCCCAGGGACAACTTGTGCAGCCTCATGGCCCACCTTTCATTCCTTAAGGTCAACCTTCGATGGTACAAGGTCCGCCCCCATGTACTACTTACATCTCTCAACACAATCCATATGTTGCTCAAACAGGGCCTCAGTGGTTCACTCAAAATCAATACCCTAGTCCTCAACCGGTTTATGGGAAGAATTATCAAAATTATAACCCCTTGGACAAAATCCTCCAGGACAAAACATATGGGCTCATAATTTCTCCCAGCTCGGTTGGAACCCCAATACTAGTCTCTATCAAATTCTTGCAATTCCTTTCAATCCGCAATTTCTATTCCTTGCTACGCTGGAACTTCCCGACATGTCGAAGTTAACGAATGATCCCATCCTTCATAATCTATATTGGCCCCTAGTTCCTACCAAGATCCCTCACGATTGTCCCAAATTTTAAGGCAAGCCTGGAGAAGACCCCCAGGCACATGTTATGACATACCATCTATGGTTCTCCTCTAAATCCTGGGTTGATGATTCAATTCGTTAAAATCTTTTCCAAAGTAATCTCACTAGTGCCACTGCAAGTGGTACATTGAGCTATCCCACGACATATTTCAAGATTTCAACTCTCTTGCCATGGAATTTCTCACGCACTTTCAATTACCAATTCATTATGAGACTAGGACGCACCTCCTAACATCCCTAAAACATGATCAGGCTACTCATATCTCCGATCATACTCATATATGGAGGCGATGTCATTGTTTGATCAATTTTGAGATCCCTGATCAACTTCTGACTGATTGGTTCACTACCTCTTTTATCAATTCAATTGCTAAGGACATCGCTATGTGGGCATGTGTTACTAAGGAACAAGCCATTTTTCATACCCAGTACCTTGATTTCGTGTAATCTTAATCTGGCACGCTTTATGAACTCTTGACCGATGCTTCGTGACATGGAACTTCCAAAGTACCAGCGACACCATCTGTCGACGGTATCATTGGTTCTATCTCTCAGACTTCTCGTAAGTATTATCCTAATCCTACGATGCAAAAATCTACTTCTTCCATTGATACTGCTTCTTAGCCACCTCCTAATCCTGGTAATACTGCGGAAGTGAATGTCGTCCAGTCCACCACGGCAGATAAAGCTTCCAAGGTTAAGAAAAAGGGTAAAGGCAAGGCCAAAGCCGATACCCTGAAATAGGATTCTCCTAAACCCAATGCTGATGATTCGACTGCTCAAAGGCACCCAAGGCACTCTGAATGTTCTCAAAGAACCATTCCCATCGTAGCAAACTCAGATGGTGGAGCAACCTCAATCCTTCGCCCCTTTTGGCTCTTAGGTTTTCATGATGAATGGTGTTTCACCCATATCTATTGCTACTAGATTGAAATATTATAACGAACCGCATCAAGAAGTAGGGAAAGAGATCACAGATGTTCCTCCTCCCTCGCCTTCTTCTAGCCCTCTTCACATTGAAAGGCCCGGTCCTGAGCCTATTCTACAGCCACCCTCTAAAGGAATGCTCTGTAAGTCTTCCTATAACTCAAATGCCTTTGTCGGTCAGAATTATAGTATTGTTGAGAATTTGGTTCAGGCATAATCTTCTATGTCTGCATTGGAAGTGCTTCAGAGCTTTCCGTCACAATGGAAGGCTTCGCTATCCGCTATCGAATGGGTGGACCCCGCTAATTCAAGCCTTATCAATTTTTGTTTGGAAAATCTCGTTCCATGTCTCCCTCACCAGCTTGCACTAATCATCCAAGATGGGATTAATAAAAATAATATCCATCAAACGGTCGTGGACGAAGGTGCATATACTTGCATCATGTCCATTCCATGTTGGAAAGCCATTGGTTCTCTATCCCTTAATCAGTCTCCAAACTCTTTAGAAGATTTCTACATAAGGGAATCTCACCCTCTTGGTGTTCTTGCCAGCATACCTATAACGTTGGAAGGAAAAACGGTTAATGTTGAGGTTGAATTCGTTGACGCCAAGCTCAGTTATAATTTTCTCCTCAATCACAGTTGGACTCATGCCATGTTAGGCATCATGTCCACTCTCTTTCATTTTCTTTGATTCCCACACAAAGGAAATATCATCATTTTTGATCAGTTGTCCTTTTTCACTTCCACATCCTCTGAGAGAAACGTTCCATATGTATATCATATCCCTACGCCTTATGAGAGCATAGGGCTTGGAATTTCAAAGATCCTGCCCATATGGACCTTTTCTCTCTTCCTTTGCCCAATACTGCTGAGGTCAATATGATTTCCACATCTTCTGATCCATGGATCATCCCTTCACCTAAGCATGTGGTTTAGTTTGGTGACGCAATGTCATTAGGCCCAATAGAAATTGATTATTGTGAATTTATTTCAGCTTCAACTCCTCTTCCCTCTGATCATGCTCCTTTGTGTGTGTGTCTCTACAAGTATTCTCAATCCTTTTGGCTCGGTGCTTCGGATTCTCCTGATCCCTTGAATGAGACGTTTCCCACTGATGAAGCCATCATGGAAACCATGTCTCTAAAGGGTCCTCCTTTGGACGATAGTGATCATAATTCATCCTTTATGCCTAGCCTTGGGGCCATGTCTACTTGTATTGAGAAATTCACTTCCCAAACTCCTTCCCATCCACTTAAAATGCCCATTTTGATGCATGATTTTTGTGTGGAAGGTAACATGGGGAACATTATGCATGATTCCTACTGACATCTCCGTTAAGCCGGGGGTTGTCGATAACATCCACATTGGGGTGACTTGTTATCCTAATGAGATTGAGGTCTATACTACTCTCTTCTAATAGTTTCAAGACATTTTTTCTTGGTCCTATGAAGAAATGTCTTGCATCGATCCGAGTATAATCATGCAAAAGATCCCTACTTATCCTGACACAAAGCTCATTCGCCAACGTCTTCGTCTCGTGCACCCTATAAAGGCAGCCGCCATCAAGGGAGAAGTTGAAAAACATCTCAAAGATGGCTTCATTTATCTGACCCCCTTGACATATTGGGTCTCTAACATCATCCCTATAGATAAAAAGCAGGGTACTATTTGAGTCTACGTGGATTTCTGTAACATCAACCACGCTTTTCCTAAGGATAAATATCCCACTCCTTTCAACAACTAGATCATTGACAAATGTGCTGGGAGTGAGATATTTTCCCTTATGGATGGGTTCTGTGGTTACAATCAAATCAATATTTTACCAGCTGATCAACAAAAGACTACCTTCATCTGTCCATGGGGCACATTCATGTACAAGAAGCTCCCTTTTGCCCTTAAGAATGCTGGCACCACATTCCAATGAGAAATGTCATACACTTTCCATGATATTAACCACATTGTTCAACCTTACCTAGATAACCTTCCAGCTCATTCCGCTAAGCGTAAAGACCACCTGGATCACCTCCGTCAAATCTTTCTTCATTGTAGACGCTACAACTTTCAGCTTACTCCGCATAAATGTGTCTTCTACGTCAATTCTGGTAGACTCCTTGGTTTATCATTTCTAAAGATGGAATTTGTCTCGACCCTCTTAAGGTTGAAGCTATTTTCAATATCCCCTCCCCTTCCTCTTTAAATCAGTTGCAGAGTTTACAAGGGAAAGCTAATTTCCTGAGCCATTTTATACTGAACTATGCTGAAGTAGGCAAAGGATTCACCTGATTTATTAAGAAAGGTGTCCCATTCCTCTAGGATGAGATTGCCCAAAAATATTTCAATGCACTAAAGACATTTCTTTTCAATGCTCCTCTTTTGTGTCCACCAAATTATCATTGTGACTATTCCCTCTATTTGGCTGTCACATTTAGCACTATTTCCATGGTTCTCGTACAGGACGATGACGATGGTGATGAGCACGTCATTTATTATTTGAGCTGCAATATTCTTGATACAGAAACACATTATGCACATGTCGAGAACTTGGTTGGCAGTTGTTCAAGTTGTCAAACATTATCTCCATTATATTTTACTTTGCACAGTAACCGTGATTTTTTACTGCAACCCCATGACTTTTATATTAACTTGACAATTGTTGGGGGTGTTAGCCATCTATAATTTATGTTATACCAAATGTTGGCTAAATATGTTCTTAAACCTTCAAGAAGGAATTTTCATAGAAAAATAATCATTCTTGAAGCCTTGTGGGTGTTTTCTTATTTGGGAGAAATCTTCAATGTTGTTTTCCTTCAAAAGAGCATTCAAGGAAGTCTTGTTGATATCCAAAGAAAAGATGTTATAGAGCCATGTTCCATCATTCCATTCCTCCATTTTACCTTTAAATATTCCCTTCGTATCACTCACTTTTCCCCTCATATATCCTCACTTCCTCTGAAATTCCCTTTAAAACCATGAAAATCCCCTTTTATTCGGTTTTAGAACCCCTCTGTTTACTCTTTTGGAACTAGAAAAAACTTTAAAAAACTCCTCTTTCAGCCAAAAATCCAACTTTTTTATTAAATAGACTTAAGCCCCCGTGGGCTTAACTCTCAACCCTTTTATCCATATAACCCTGGCCCGAGACCATCGGCCAAAGGTCTTAAGCCTTATCACAATCGCACTTCGGCATTTCCTTTATCTTCGTGTTTTTTTGCTTTTTCCAACTATTTGTGAAATGCTGATGTGATCTACCTCTTTAAACCTGAGCCGTCGACCTCATTCCGATCCGACGGCCCTTGCACCATCGACGATATCCTTCCCTTGCCCCCTGATCCTCTTCACTGCCAATGAGCGATCTGGCGAGTAAATCTCCACTATTCAATCGTCATCCCAATCCGACGGCCCATCGCCCATCACTCTGACCTTTTCCATCGACATCGGCCATCGCAGATTTCAAAGGCCTTTAACCCCGGACCCATTACCTCACCGATGGCCGATATCTCGATATGATCACAGCTATCCATTCCCTCAAAAATCCGATGGCCATCGCTTCATCAATCCATTGCGCCATCGCCACATCGCTCATCGGCATTTCCAGTTCCCCTTGCCCCTGGACCCTCTTCGTCACCGATACGCGATGCCCGATCAAATCCTAGCCGTTGATCTTAATCCTAATCCAATGGTCCTCCGTCCATCACATTACCCCTCCCATCAGCATTGACGATCGCAAGTTCCAAAAACCTTGGTCCCCAACCCTATGCTCCTCCGATAGCCAATTGGCCGAATAGATCTCCGCCGTCCATCCTTCAAATCCGATGGCCCACACCGATTCTCCTCTGTTCGCCTGCGGACGTTGTCAACACATATAATAACGTTACGAATGCCCTCACTATGTGTTTTTTCTTCAATTTCTTTATATTCCCGCTGGTCCCACCCGACCACGCTGGGCCTTTCCACTGTGTTTCCATATAATCTCCATCGTTGATCTATCTTCAACCTCTAGATCCAACGGCCCAGATCCCTTTTCATGCACGATCTCTCCAAACCTTCCCACCATGCATCTTGCACGTGAAATGGGTGGTTTTATGTAGGGCACGTGTCAGCCATTGGACCGTATCGAGTTCCCCCCATCCCAAACCTCTTACCACTTGCACACTACAAGAAAACTGTTGTCGGTTTTCCAATACCACCTTTCCAAAGCTTTTTCCAAACTCAGTTTGAACCCTGGGTTTCGTGGTGTTGAGCCATGGAGCCATCCTCCGCTACATACACATTCTCCGCACTACTCTTCCGTCTCCTCTGAGCCTTTTGTTCGTAATCAGACCCAAAAACACAGGATTTTATAATGGTTTGTGGTTTTTTGCAGGTTTAATGGTGGTTCGAGCAATTCAAAGCATCCGACAGTCACTAAAGGTGGCATAGGGCTGAGGGTGATAATCCTCAAGGTTCAATCAAACATAGAAAGGAACATCGGGTCATTTCAAAGTTTCAATCAATGCGTCATAGGCATTGGTTTCACAGCAAACCCGCCAGTGCAGCCACCAGTACACAAAGGAAGACAAGAAGATCAATGAAATTCAAGCGTTAAAGCATAAATCAGGAAATCAAACTTAACCTGCATGTTAAAGATAAAAACACAGTCAAAGCTAAATCAGTGTTAAAGGACAAAGATGGATAAAATAGCAGAGGAAGAGCTACGAATGACACATCGGTAAAGCTATTTACTCCTCCTGGGACTAAAAGACACCTTGACAGTTATTCCGCTGACATAAATTCTTTAAAACTGTTAAGGCAGTTATTGTAAAGGTATGGGTGGTCTCAAAACCCATACTATCTGTTTGCTTGTACCAGAAGAAAGACAGGACCGTAGCAGCCAGAAGACTTATCTAAAAGACACTCTTCGGAGTTATTACCAGTCTGTCCATAAGGCCTCAAAATCTACAAGAATTAATAGAAGGGGCAAGAAAATTAATGTAATACTTATGGCACAGAATGGGCATTTGGATTACTTTCATCTCTGTTTTAACTAACCATTAAAGCCATATATGTCACATCTCCTCCCCATTCACCTATAAATCATGTTCGAACTCTCATTGTAAAAGGTTGGCATTTGATGAATTCGGAAGTAATACATAGACCATTGTTTTGAAAAAGAATTGATGTTTTGAAGAAGTGTGGATGTCTTTGCTTTTCTGATTGATGAAGGAGGCTAAATCATTGGATCCCTGAGCATGGTTTTGGTGAAGTACTCCCTTCTCGTTAATGTTATTTCCTGTTTTTCACTGTGTTCCATTTTTCTTTGCTTGCAGTAGGATAAAAAGCTTAGGCTATGAAATGTCTCCTAGAAGCACCTTAGGACTGCTTATTCTTCACTGCCTTTATGCTTTCGTCTGCTGAAAGGTTTTATGAAGTAGTGTAAATGCTTTTGAAACCCTTAATTTTGTTCATTTCAGAATAGTTCAAATAGCTGCTATCAAGGTTGAATTATGGTTTTCCCTATCTACTTGTTACAGCTTGAAAACTATTTCTGAAAACATCTTTCAAACGCTATTGTCCACAGCTTGGCAAAGAGGATTTTCTCTGATATTACCCTCTGTTCTTTGCTGAGATATTCATATTTGAAGGTCTTATAATTGCAGTCTTAGATGCTTGGGTGTTCCCCCTTTAATGAATGCAATTAGTTGTGTTTCTTATATGTTTTCTAAGTCCTTTGAGTGAAACAATTAGAAGATACAGAGTGCTCCTCTCCTTCTTTGTCTTGCTTAAAAGTTTTTCTTGTTTATTTTATCTGCATAAAGTATGTTAGTATGATTCATGGTTAGCCTTGGCTATTGATATTTCTTTATGTTTAGATAGTGTTTCAAGTCCCTTCGTCGAAAGGTATACATAATTAAGGAGTCTTAAACAACCCTTAAAGCTCTACTTTTCCTTCCAAATCCTTGATGTTCAACTCATTCCACCTATATGATTCCACAGATCCATTGACCAAGTTAGATTTTCCCTTTGGTTCCCCAAGTTCATCAATCTGAATTTTTTATAATTCCACATGACTCCATTTCCCAATGGCTTGTAGATTTCCATACTCTATCTATGATTCCTAAATCATCTTTGTCCAACCAACAAAAAAACAAATTGGCACTTCACAACTAGCCTAAAATCAACCCTTTAAAGCATAAAATATATATCCCACAAACACATTGAGAGATCCCTCTTTGAGACTAGGAGGGCTAGATCCTAGAGCTCTAAAGTTTGGTTTATATGTTGCCTTGTCATTTGGTTTGCCAATCAGCCAAATCATAGGACCCCAAAATCTTGGCGATCACGATGGGACATCTGAGCTCATAGTTGCCTAGAAAGATCTTATAGACTCATTAGTCCTTCAAACAACCATAGAAACTTAGAAAACCCCAAAAAATATTTCATATAGGTTTCATAATAAAAATTGGTGGTGGACCATAAACATTTTACTCTCAAAAAGTCTAAAAATTTCCACCAGGCGACTCCACTAGCCCCTGTATGCCTATAGAAATAACTTTGAGAGGAAAACAGTCCTAAAGCCTCGGCCTCTCTAAATTTTGGAAACTGAAATCTGGCATCACATAGGGTCAATACTAGATCCCATCTAGATCCTAATCCCCCCACCATAGTTGATAATCCAGAAACAATTTTTTGGTGAGATTCTAAATCTGGAAGACCAACTACTGATAGGACCATCCCAAGAGCAAGTTTTGTCCCTGAAGATCTCACAGTCTTGAAAGACCCTCACTTTGACTTACCGCACACCAGAAAAATATTTAGAAGCAAGTCTCAGAGTGATTTAATTCAAGCTGACCTTGAACCCACATATTTTCAACAGAGCTTTAGCCAAGAAGCTTCACCTTCTACTCTGCCTGATTCTCATCTTCTTCATCATTTCAACTCCTTCCATAACAAATCTAATCATCATTAGTTGACTGGCCCGAGTGTCTCTTCCACTCATGTTCACACATACACTTTTCAGAACACTCTAGCTCGACCCAATCCATTTCTTGTAAATCCACCTCTTGTAAATCCCCCGCTTATTCCAGCCATGGCAGCATGGTATGCTCCCTTAGTGTTGCCCCAACCTCTGGTTCCTTTACCCAATGAATACTAGTCCAAAATTCCCCATTTCACTGGAAATGAACCCACCACTGCTCAACAACACGTAGACAAGATGAACGATGCCTTTGATTATATGGAAATAGAATATGACACCATAAAAATGAGAATTTTTTCTCAGTGTTTGGGAGGAGAAGCCAAAAAATGGTTCAAAGGCCTAACTCCCCACAGCATACACGATCTCCCTTCTTTACATCAGACATTCATAAACAAATGAGAAACTAGGAAGAACCCCCTCCAAATACTGTCAGACTACAATAGCCTCAAGAGAAACACTAGGGAAATTTTTCAAGCTTATTGCACTAGATTTAATAGTGTATATAACGCACTACCCCCAGAGTTGAAGCCTCCACAAGGCTTAGACTTGGCCAAATTCACTGAAGGATTTGATCCCGAAATGGCCTATCAGCTAAGAGAAAAGGATCCCTTAACTCTAGAAGACATGCAGAAGGGAACTCTTAGTGTGGAAGCAAATCTGATTGAGAAAAGAGCTAGGATGAGGGCTGAAAAGAAAGTAACGTATAGGGAAGACACTGCACCTTCCACGTCCGACTCAAAATTAGACCATCTAGCCAAGAACCTGGATAGGTTGGAAAGAATGATGGAGAGGTTGGCTATCTGGAAGAAAATCATATGAACTTGATAGGATCTGATGACAGAGAGGATATCTTCCTCACTAGGAAGAACAGGGATTTTTCTCATCAGAACAAAATGAACACAATCATGATAAGTCAAAATATTATAGGTTGGGGTTCGAAAACGCAATTATGGAAGTTCACCGACAATACGATCTCAGGAGCAAAAAGAACATAGAAATTGCTAAAGACAAGAACATTATCACTGTTGTTGAAAAAACCTCATAAAATCAGTCTAAAAAATCAGCTAATAATACTAACACCCCGGCCAAGAAAACTATTTTAAACGGAGACAAAAACAACCAACAAAGTGTTGAGAAGAGCTGCCCTAGTTTTTCTGCTAGTGGCCCTATCAAAACAGTCCCAGTTAACAGTCCTGATAAAACTCAGCCAGCCAAGACTGCTGAATGAAACATAAGCAAAAAAACAGATGTGAATATGCCAAAAAAAAAACCTCCTTTCAGCCTCGAAGGTGAGATTTCCAAGATTAAAATTAGCATGCCTCTAGCAGAGCTGGTAACTCAGGGATTGTACAAAAATAAATTCTTGAAAGATATGAATATAAAAATCAATACTGATACTCTAAACCTAACAGATGACAAACCAGAGCTGTTGTTTGGTCCAAGAATTGAAGGAAAATACCAAGAAGGGGCTCTCCCTCCCTTTTATGTCAGTCTAAACATACATGAGAAGATCCTACACAATGCCATGCTAGACTCTAGAGCATCACATAACCTTATGCCCAAAGTAGTAATGGAAAGCCTAGGCTTAGAAATTACTAGACCATATAAATATTTATACTCTTTTGATTCAAGAAGGGTTAAATGTTTGGGCTTAATTAAAGATCTATGTGTTTATCTGTCACAAATTCCTTCCAAAAGCCTAGTGATGGATATAGTGGTAGAAGAAATTCCCCCAAAATATGGCATGTTTTTGTCTATATCATGGGGAGCCAAAGTTCAGGGGAGCCTTCAAATGGATATGTCCTATGCCACCATACCAGTGTTCATTCAAACCAGAAGATTATATAGGGAATCCCTCATGAAATACATGGTGAGAAGCAAAGACAAAACCAACAACTTGTCTATCTACTCCACACATTCAGACTTACATTCCTTTATCTTATTCAACGAAGATGAAATCACTCAACAAGAAAAGGAAATAAGCAAGAAATTAGTGCACCTGAGCATTTAAATTTTCCCTTCACTCAACCAGGAAATGCCCCAAATCTCAGCAGCCTTAGGCAGCAAAAAGAAAAGGAGAATGAGATATAAATACTCTGGAAGATGATCTTTGATGGCTCTTGTAGGCAGGCCGGTTCGGGGGCTGGTGTATGGATACATAACACAAACAAGGGATACTCCTATAAACTAGATTTCCCATGAACAAATAACATTGCAGAATAAGAAGCCCTCATTCTCAGCTTGCATTTACTCAAAGACTTAGAAGTTAAAAGAATATCAGTTCAAGGGGATTCTGAGTTAATCATCAGGAAAATTAAAGGGGAATATTCAACCAAAAACCCCAGACTCAGAGAATACAGAAATGTTGCCCTTGATCTCCTTAAGACATTTGAAAATTATGAACTCATATTCATACCAAGAGCTCAAAATCATCTAGCTGATGAACTTTCCTTTGCTGCCAGGAACTTCCAAATACCACAAATAAATGAACAATTCAATATAAAGGTGAAAAACAGACCAGCAGTGCCTGAAAATGAAGATTATTGGCAAGTGTTTGAAAATGATAAACACATAGATGATTTCTTGCAATAAAGGAATGAATTTTCCACAGCAACCCCAAGTTCCAGCCATGAAAAAGATTGTTGCAATGAGGAACAAACCCCTGAAATAGAGCTCTCCCTTTCTGCTAGTATAAATCAGTTTGAGCACCTTTTTAAAGCAGAGTTAGTTGACATCCTAGACCAAAGGGACCTCGAATTTTTACAATGTAAAGGTGATACTATACCAAAAGGCCTTTCTCCATTAGAATAGTTATTCGATTTCAACGACGTGGCCAAAGAACCGAAAACAGAGCCTATAGAAACTAACGTTGAGGAACATAACATAGGCGGTCCCACTGAACCCAAGATGATCAAACTGTCTAGCACCCTCCCAACCCATGTCAAACAGCAGTACATAGAGTTGTTCAAATAATTCGTAGATGTGCTTGCATGGGACTATAAAGATTTGAAATCTTATGATAATAGCATCATCCAACATAAAATCCCTCTCAAGGAAAATCAGAAGCCTTTCAAACAGAAACTAAGAAGGATAAACCCTATTTTATTACTTTTAGTAGAGAAAGAGATTAGGAAAATGTACGATACTGGGATCATATTTCCTCTTAGATACTTAGAATGGGTTTCCAACCTAGTATCTGTTAGGAAGAAGACAGGGGAAATTAGGCTGTGTATCGACTTTAGGAATCTAAATAGAGCCTCCCTGAAGGATAATTATCCCCTGCTGAAGATGGATCACATACTCCAAAAGGTGGTTGGGTCTAAAATAATATCACTATTGGATGGGTTCTCGAGTTACAATCAGGTTCTGGTCCTCCCAAGTGATCAACATAAAACGGCTTTTACTACACCTTGGGGGACATTCATGTATGTCAAAATTCCATTTGTTTTGATGAATGCAGGGGCTACTTTCCAGAGGGCCATGGACATAGCCTTCTCAGAAGACATAGGCTATTTATAATCATTTACCTTGATGATATTACTGTCTTCTCCAAAACCGATGAAGAACATTTGATCCACTTAAGAAAGGTTTTCGAGAAATGTAGAAGGTTCGGCCTGTCTTTGAATCCCAAAAAGATGCTCTTTGGCCTCCAAGAAGGAAATATTCTTGGGCACATAATCTCTGAATAATGGATCAAAGTGGACCATAAAATTATCAAAGGCATATTGAATATCAGCCACCCAAGAAACCTCAAAGAATTGCAGCATTTTATTGGGAAGATAATTTTTTTAAGGAGGTTCATCCACAACCTTGCTGAGCTATTAAGGAACATTACGAATATTCTTAGGAAAGAAGTAGGTGTTAAATGGAAAATGCAAGCCAAACAATCATTTGAACTAGTAAAACAAGCCCTCACTCAGACATCAGTTCTCATTAGCCCTTATTTCACCAAAGATTTTTATATCTTCTCTTTTGCATCTGAACATACCATAGCTGCAGCATTATTGCAAAAGAATAGCATGGGGTAGGAAAAACCAATATATTTCTTTAGTAAGGCTTTGAGATATGCTCCACTCAAATATAATATCATGGAAAAGTAGGCCTTAGCACTGGTAAAAGCATTAAAAGACTTTAGAGTGTACATTTTACATTCACATATCATTGCCTTTGTGCCACATACTGTAGTCAAATATATTCTAAGTCAGGACCCTGATGGGAAAAGGGGAAAATGGATTGCCACTATTCTAGAATATGAATTAGAAATCAGGCCCACCAAACTCACCAAGGGGCAGGGACTAGCAAAACTCATGGTTGAGTCAAACTTCCAAGCTTTAGATATGAATATGGTTGATTCTTTGGAAGAGATAGAGGAATGCATAGCACCATTCATCAAAGAAGCATTCAAGAACTCTCCTTGGTATGTTGATATCATATATGTGTTGCTTTATCTAAATGCTCCTCCTTCTTTGTCAAAAACGAAGGCTAGATTTGTCAAATAGAAGGCTTTAAGTAATTGTATGTTAGATGGAGTTTTGTATTGGAAGAATGCTATGGGGATTTTACTTAAATGTTTACTTGAGATTGATGCAGGAAAAATCATGCATGAGCTTCATAAAGGAGAATGTGGAGGACACCTTAACTGGAAAGCCACAGCAAACAAGATCCTCAGGTCTGGATACTATTGGCCCACCCTTTTCCCAGACACCCATAAGTTAGTTATGTCTTGCCACAAGTGCCAAATATTTGATAGCAAGAGGAAATTCTTACCACTACCTTTGCAGCCTATCAGTATTGAGTCCCCCTTTCAACAGTGAGGTTTGGACTTCATTGGAAAAATTCACCCATCATCCTAAGCCCAACACAAATGGATCCTCATGGCCACTAATTATTTTACCAAATGGATAGAAGCCATACCCACTAGGAATGCCACTGACTTTGTCATCATCAAATTCCTTGAAACCAACATACTGTCCAGATTTGGTTGTCCCAGGAAAATAATCACAGACAATGTTTCTACCTTCAAATCCAATAGGATGATAGATTTCTGCCATAAATATCAGATCACATTGGGCCATTCTACTGCCTACTACCCCCAAGGAAACGGTCTAGCTGAATCCTCCAACAAAATCCTCATTAATATCATCAAAAAACTATTGGAATATAATCAGAAATCTTGGCACTGCAAGCTTGTACATGCCTTATGGGCTGATAGATTTACCACTAAAAATTCCATCGGCATGTCTCCCTATCAGTTGGTTTATGGCCTGGATGCATTTTTCCCAACCTCTCTAGGATTCCCTATCATGAAACTCCTTCAAGAGGTCCAAGCCAAAGAAAACGATATGCAAAGGAGGATCAATCAGACCATTCATCTGCAACAGACAAGAGAGGAAGTATATAAACAGACACAAGTAGTCCAAGAAGGAATAAATAAATTATTTGATAAAAGGACCAAAGAAAATGACTTCCAAGTTGGAGATGTAGTTCCTCAAATGGGTTCCGGATGTTGGCAATATGATGCGAGTGTTGTCCTTGTTAAGCAGCCAGCAGTGTAGAAGATGATGGCAACCTACTTGATGAAGTTGTCCTTGATGGAATGTCTTGATCAAATTGTTAAAATGATGCTAAAAAATGTTGTATCTACAATAGTCTGAAAGGTAATGATGGAAGGAATGTCACTTTTTGCCAGAACATGATGAAAAGAGTATGTCTCAAGGCATACGCAGATTTGTCTAGACGAAGTAGCATATGCACGCGATAAATAACGTGCCAAGTCGCGTATGGGAAAAAGCGCTCTAAATTTGTAAAACCAGGGGTAACTACCATGGTATTGACCCATTGTATTGAATGATGGTTCACCTATGTGATCCCATCCAGGAATACCATTGGAGTTTATGTGGTTTTGACTCATGGTATTGATGAAGGGTAACCCTATATAAGGAGAAGAAAATCATTGTGTAAAGGGGGTGCAAGTGGTCTGGGTTTTATTGAATACTTAACTCTGAAGTATATCTGCATGGTTGAACTCTATTCTAAATTGATAGATCTGAAGTCTAGATTGCACCTATGTTCATAAAGAAGGTTCAAGATCTCTATATCTTTATATGAGAATCTCAAGGATGATCTGAAAAGAAGTGAAGAAGACTTGGCGAAAATTTGTTGAAGAAATCTGGGTAAGTTCATAGATCTGATCTGTTTTGTAAAACCTATCTTTCTCAAATATATACGTAGGTTCAGTGAATGAAAAGCACGTGTATACGTGAATCTTCTTAATGAAAAGCGCGTATGGGTAGTTAGGGTTTCTATGAAAAGTGTACAAATGTATACGCGGTTTCTCTTCATTGAAAGCACATACATACGCGGATCCTCTTAATTAAAAGCGTGTATGGTATCTGAACCAATGGTTGCTGAAAGGGTGAATGTGTTTCTGCATATCTATTCTGAAGTCTGGGTTGTCTTTGATGTCTGATTACAGTGGTCTCATTGTTCTGTATGAAGCATTGGGCAAGAATGTTTGTTGAGAAGTAAATGGTTGTGTTGAAGCTGTTTTGATCTAGTTTGAAAATTAATGAAACGTGGTCTACAGTGAATATGAGGGTTGAAGCCTTCAGTCTGAAAGAATAAGATTTCTGCCTGTAGAGGCTGGTGTGAATATCAGGGGGTAGTGGATCCCTTCCAGGAGAGGCTGGTAAACAAGTGCAGAGGGTTGTTGCTCCCTCCAGGTGAGGCTGGTAAATGAGAGAAGGTTGTAGCCTTCTACAGGTGGGTGCCCGCATGCTGGTATGAGTTTGCACTAGTACATGTTGTAAGAAGTTTTCTTAATAATATAATTTTTAAGGCTGAGATGACGGCAATGGTGGTTTTCTCCCAAATTGGGTTTCCACCTAAAAATCCTGGTGTTCATGTGTGTTGCCTATGTGTGATGATTATTATGTTCTTTCTGCACCTGTTTACTGTTTTCTGAAATATCTGATGAATGAATAAAGTAATGATCTGAGTTAAGAATTGAATGATTAGATCTCTGAGCATACGCAAGTTCAGTAAATGATATCCATGTATATACACTGGTTTCATTCAAGAAAGTAGTGTATGGGTTTTGTGAAGGAAAAATAAAAGTTTCAGTGTCTGCCCTAAATACTGATTCACCCCCCCCTCTCAGTATTTTTCCCAGCAATTGGTATCAGAGCCAGGTCCTTCTGAAAAGGCTTAACCGCTAGAAGGAAGATCAAGCAAGATGAGAAGTCATGAGGGAAAAACATCTATCAAGCCTCCACTCTTCAATGGAAGAAATTTAATCTTTTGGAAAATAAGGATGATATCTTATCTTCAGTCTATGGGAGCAGATATATGGGCCATTGTTGTACAAGGATACCAATATCCAACTACTATACGTACAAATCCAACTGAAAGGAAGAATTATGAATCAAATTCCAAGGCAGTGAATGCTCTAACCGGAAGCCTGATTGAAGCTGAATTTGTCAAAGTCATGCAGCTGAATACAGCAAAAGAAATTTGGGACAAAATCATTCTAAGTTATGAAGGTGATGAAAAGGTAAAAAGTGAAAAACTTCAAACTCTCAGAATTGAATATGAAAATTTAAAAATGCATAATGATGAGAGTGTTGCCAGTTTCTTTTTACATCTTGATGATGTTGTAAATCGTATGAGAAATCTGGGAGAAACAATAACCGAATCTACCTTGGTTGAGAAAATATTAAGATCTCTAACGGCAAAATTTGAATCAAAAGTCTCTGCCCTTGAAGAAAAACAGGATCTTCAAACTCTTACTATGGTGCAACTTCATGGCATACTGACTGCATATGAAATGAGGAGAGGAGGACCATCTGAAGTCAAAGAAGCTATTTTTAAAGCTTCTACAAAAGGGAATGAAGTTCAAAAGGTAGAAGGATCAGGATATATCTCAGAAGAGGATGAGGAAAAGTTTGTAAAGAAACTTCAACTTGGCATAGGATGATTTAGAGGTAAGCTTCCTTTCAAATGTTTTGAATGTGGAAGAGTTGGTCATTATGCTGCAAAGTGTCCTTATAAAGAAACATCTGCTAAAGGGAAAGAAGTAGCAAGAAGGAATAAGAACAGATCTAGCACTAAGAAAAGTTACTATACTAATGAAGACAGTGATGGGTTAACTGATAGTGAGGAAGAATGTGAACAAGATCTTAGACTTCTCATGGCTTTTGAATCTAATGATACTTTTGTGGATGCTCTAGAGGACAAGGATTTTCTTGAAGAAAACAATCAACTTAAAATAAGCCTAGAAGAAAAGAACATAATCATAGAGACTCTTGAAAATCAGCTTGAAGAAAAGGAAAAACGCATTGGAGAATTAGAGTGTGAAGTTGTAAAGATAAGAAAAGATCATGAGAAAGAGAAGACTCTCAATCTTAGATTTGCTAAGGGTTCAGAAACCTTAGATGAAATTATCAAGGTACAACGGTCTCCTCTTATAAAGACAGGTCTTGGATATACAGGAGAATCTTCTCAGGCCTCAGCTCCAAATTACCTAAAAGCAGCTACAACTAGTTTACTTCATTCAACCACTGAGCAAGGGAATAAAGAAACTTTACAAGTAAAGCATGATACAAGGAACACTAACAGGGATAATTTTCAAAAGGGCTACAACCAACAGGTAAATTCAAATAGAAGAGTTTATGATCGCATAAATTTCTACTTCAATGGACAATGTTTCTCATGTCACAATTTTGGTCATAAAGTTGTTCAATGTGTTGCATATAAAACCATCATGACAAGAGAAGCAAGAAAGAAAAGGATGGATATTGAACCAAGGAAGAATGTCTATAACAAATTTTCTCCTCTTCAAAATGAAGTTGAACGTGCTTATTGCAATAACTTTGGCCATGAAGAATCTGAATGCAGGAGCAAAATACAGCCAAAAGAACATGTTCCTTCAAGTTCCAAAGTTTGGAAAAAGAAGGAAAAACAGGTTGAAAATTGTGGCATAGCTTTATTTGCAGAAGGTGAAGAAAATCAATGGTATATTGACAACGGATGCTCAAAACATATGACAGGTGACAAAACCAAACTTCATGCATATGATGCCTTAGAAAAAGAAAAGAATGTTACTTTTGGAAATGATACACCTGCTGTTATTAAGGGAAAAGGATATGTTTTTCTAAAAGAAAGGGTGAAAGCTAATAATGTCATGTATGTGGATGGATTAAGACATAAACTGTTAAGTGTAAGTCAAATGTGTGATCAAGGAACTGAAGTTGTCTTTAGTTCAAAAGAATGTGTGGTACGTGATCTTGATACAGGTAAAACCATTATCAAAGGAAAGAGAACTCCAAGCAACCTGTATGTATTGAAGAACTACAAAGATCAATGTTACTTAAGTAAATCTTCAGAAAATTGGCTATGGCATAGAAGGCTGGGGCATCTAAGCTTCTCTCAAATCAACAAATCAAGCAGACTTAAAGCAGTTCATGGTTTTCCAAATATTAATCTACCAGAGAGCATCATATGCAAATCTTGCCAATTCGGTAAACAGACCAGAGTACAATTAAATGCCAAAGAAGGTTTATCAAATAGGCCTCTTGAACTCATTCATACTGACATATGTGGACCTATGAGGAAAAAGTCACCACGTGGAGAAGAATACTATATCTTATTTATTGATGATTTCTCTAGAATGTGTTGGATTGGGTTGCTTAAACACAAAGATGAAGCATTTGAGAAATTTCAGATCTTCAAAGCATTGGTTGAAAATGAATTAGATCTAAAAATCAAGTGTCTTAGATCTGATCGAGGAGGAGAATATACATCAAATGAATTCTTTGAATTTTGTGAACAAAATGGCATAAAAAGACATTTTTTCTGTAGTAGGCACTCCACAACAAAATGGCATAGAAGAAAGAATGAATAGAACAATTCAACAAATGACTAGAGCTATGTTTGATGATTCCGGAACACCTCACACTTATTGGGGAGAAGCAGCTCACACAGCAGCAAATATTCTCAACAAGGCACATGTTCGGGTAAACAATGACAAAACTCCATATGAACTATGGTATGGTAATCCTCCTTCTGTGAAGCATTTTAGAGTTTTTGGAAGTAAATGCTTTATCAAAAATAATGATGAAAAGCTTGGTAAGTTTGAACCCAGATCTGATGAAGGAATATTTCTTGGTTACTCATCTACAAGTAGAGCATACAAATGTTACAATAAAAGGCTTCGAAAGATTGTTGAATGTATTGATGTTGTTATTGATGAGTTTCCTGCAGCTACTAAAGAAGAAAAACACATAGCAGAAGAAGATGATGGTGATTTTTGTCCTTCTGCATCAAATATAAATGATATAGACAATGGATCCAATGAAGTACCAGAAGATGATCTATCTGGAAAAGCTCCATCCAGATATGTTCAAAAGAATCATCCTGAATCTCAAATTTTGGGAAACAAGGAATCAGGTGTACAAACAAGGAGGACTCTTGTGGGTTCTTCTAGGCTATCTGGCATTTCTATCCACAATTGAACCACACAATGTCAATCAAGCTAGCAAAGATGAATGTTGGATTCAAGCCATGAATGAAGAGCTTGATCAAATTGAAAAGAATCACACTTAGGAATTAGTACCAAGACCTCATGACAAAAATGTCATTGGAACTAAATGGATATTCAAAAACAAGTTAAATGAGAATGGGGATGTTATAAGAAATAAAGCTAGACTTGTTTGCAAGGGGTATGCTCAACAAGAAGGTATAGACTTTGAAGAAAATTTTGCTCCTGTAGCTAGACTTGAAGCCATAGGAATGTTTCTTGCTTTTTCAAGCTTCCAACAACTCAAAGTTTATCAAATGGATGTTTTCAAGATCTGAAGTCTATGTTGCATATGTTTCATAGAGGAAACAAGATCTCTGGATCATAAATGAGAATCTAAGGATGATTCGAAAAGTGAAAGACTTGGCGCAAATGTTGAAGAAATACGGGTAGTTCTTGATACGATACGTTTTGTAAACCACATCTTTCGAATATATCTATGAGTTCGGTGAATGAAAAACACGTCTCCATCCATGAATCTACTTAACAACGATTGTGGAGTCAGGGTTTCTGCGAAAAGTGTACCAACCCTATACGCAGTTTCTGCTTCATTAAGCACGTACATGCGCGGATCTCTTTTTTTTAATGAGAAAAACGCGACGCATTGTCAGTTAATGGTTGCTTAAAGAGATTAGAATGTGTTTCTCCATATCTGTGTAAATGCAGGTTGTCTAGAATTAATGCATTTAGGTGGTCTCATTGATGCATTATGAAGAATTGGGCAAGAATGTTTGTTGAGAAGTAAAGGGTTGTGTTGAAGCTGTTTTGATCCAGTTTGAAAATTGATGAAACATGGTCTGCAGTGAATCTAAGGGTTGAAGCCTTCAGTCTGAAAGAAGAAGCTTTCTGACAGTTGAGGCTGGTGTGAATACCAGGGGGTAGTGGCTCCCTTCCAGAAGAGGCTGGTAAACGAGTGCAAGGGGTTGTTGCTCCCTTCCAGGTGAGGCTGGTAAATGAGAGAAGGTTGTAGCCTTCTACAGGTGGGTGCCTGCATGCTGGTATGAATCTGCACCAGTACATGTTGTAAGAATTTTTCTTAATAATATAATTTTGAAGGCTGAGACGACGGCAGCGGTGGTTTTCTCCCGAATTGGGTTTCCACCTAAAAATCCTGGTGTTCATGTGTGTTGCCTATGTGTGATGATTATTCTGTTCTTTCTGCACCTGTTTACTATTTTCTGAAATATCTGATGAATGAATAAAGTAATGATCTGAGTTAAGAATTGAATGCATAATTAGATCTCTGAGCATACGCAAGTTCAGTAAAGGATATCCGCGTATATACGCTGGTTGCCTTCATGAAAGTAGCGTATGGGTTTTGTGAAGGAAAAATAAAAATTTCATTATGCACTTCATCTTGATTCACCCACACACACCTCTCGATGGCCACCCAAGACAGAAGGGAAGAGAAAGGGAAACATGGTAAATTCAAAAATCTGGTGGAAGGGCCTTGCATTATTCCATTCCTGGGGCCACGATGCATTTTACCTTATTATTGCAGGAGCTGAATGGAGAAGAGGTGTTTGAGTCTGACAAATGGCGAGGATGCTCAAACACTATTCTGTAAGGAAGTCTTAGTTTGAGAACTTTTCATCACGTAAGCACATACCATTGCATGAGAAAAATGAAAAAATACAAAAACAATAGAAAAGAAGAAAAAGAGAGAGCGGATGAAAGAGAAGAAAGGTACAACCCTATACCAAGAAGAAAAATGCAGAAGTGTGGAAGCCTAAATGCTACACTGCTTGAAGAAAACATTTACTGTTTGGTCATACGACCTAACCATTAAATGATTTAATTCCACTATTTGATAGGTTAGTGAAGGAGACTTTTAATGTAATCTTGAAACATCAGTGGATTGAATTAGGATAGAAGAAAAATGGTTAAACATGTAAAATTTGAACCGAGATAATCAAAGAAGAAGAAGGAAAAAAAGATTATCTATGTGATGAAAAATTTAGCAGAAGGAAGATGACATTAAAAAAAAAAAAAATTAAGATAGACTAAATGAAGGGAAGGATGCTTATATTCTCGGATCTCAAATCTTGATTTGTTGTTCTCCTAGTAAAAGTCATGATAGGCTGGTTTCTTATGCAGAACACCACGATAATCAAACCATGATGCAATCCTAGTTTGCACATTGTTTAAATTTTCATGTTCTAGAGTGTAGAGAATGCATATCTACGTAATGACTTGTCAACCAGGATAATGGAGTGGTAAATTTTAAGTCCAACTACCCCATCTGGACTCTTGGAAGAAATAAGGGTAACATTGCGTAACTTTATCTTTTGTTTTTCAAAAGTATTTAAAAGAATCTGGGAGGTCTGATACACTCAGAGAAGGAAAAATGTTAGGACAAATAGTGTGGGTAGGTAGAGGTGCGGCTCAAAGTGTTTCATGCTACGAATGAGTAGAAGAATTTTCATCCTGAGAGAAAGAATTAACAGAAACGGAGAATTATACCAATGGATAAGACGAAATTACGCTAAAAACCGGAGATTGATAGCTTGGGGTTAGATTTTGAAAGGACAATTGTCCTTCCCAAGTGGAGCCACTATTGACCATCCTTAATTTGTGTTATACCAAATGTTCTCTAAATATGTTCTTGGCTTCCTTCAAAGCAGTTACTGCTAAAACTACTCATTCTTGAAGCAGCAGTAGGTGTTTTCTAACTTGGGAGAAATCTTCTTGCTATTTTCCTTCAAGAGCATTTAAGAAGTCATAACGTATCAAAAAATTTGTTATGAAGCCATGTTTCATCATTTCGTTTCCTCCATTTGCAAAATTCCCTTCGTATCTTTCCTTTTCCCCTAATATATCACACTTCCTCCGAAATTCCCTTTAAAACCATGAAAAATCCTCTTTAGTTGAAAAACCTTTAGAAAACCTCATTTTTCTGCCAAAAATCAACTTTTTTATTAAACAAACTTAAAGGCGAGTGAGCCTTAACTCTCTACCCCATCCACTATTACCGGCCCGAGACGAGTCGGCCAAGGTCTTAAACCCCATGTGTGCCTTTCATTTCCTTTATACGTGTTTTTTTGCTTTTTCCATTATTTGTGAAATTTCGATCACGATAGCACCTCTTTAAACTTTGAGTCCTTGACCATCGTAGATCCGACTGACCCTCGCACCATCAGCGATATCCTTCCCTTGCCCCAGTCCCTCTTCTTTGTTGATAGGTGATCTAGCGAGTAAATCTCCGTCCAATTGTCCGTCACCGTCCAGAGCCATTGCCATCGCCCATCCTTTCCGTAACTGCATCGACCATGCGGCCATCGCATATTCCGTGTGCTGGCTTCCCTTTGAGACCACCCACCCGATGGCCAAATGTCGATATGATCATAGGAGCCCTCCATTCCCTCAAATGTCCGATGGCCATTTCTTTATCGCTCCATCGTGCCCATCACTTGCATTTGTCATCAACATTTCCGATTCCATACCCAGGACCACTCTTCGCCATCGTCATGCAAGTCAAATCCTAGTGTTGATCTTGATCACAGTCAATGGTCCTCCTTCCATCCTTGTGCCCCTCCCATGGCAGCTATGCATCACAATTCCAAACCATTGGTCACTGGACCCTGCTATAAAATTAGCCCGATGCGCCAAATAGGTCTCTGTCGTCCATCCTTGAATCCAATGACACAACGGATTCTCCTCTTGTTAGCTGCGGGCCTTTGCAATCAATAAATAAAATGTCTTATGAATGCCTAAGCTATGTTTTCTTCAGTACTGTCCTCCTTCCTGCGGGTCCCACGAATATCTGGACCTTTTCCATTGTGTTTAGGTATAATCTCCTTCATTTGATCATCTTCACCACCTACAGATCCAACGGCGAGATCCCTTTCATTACCGATCTCTCTGAAACCTTACCTTGATGCATCTTGCATGTAAAGTAAGGTGGTTTTATGTAGAGCACGTGTCGGCTCATTGGATCGTATTGCATTCCCTCACCCCAAACCGCTTACCACACCTATGCGAAAGCCAATCGGTTTCCAATACCACCTTTCTGGCTGCAGCAAACTCGGTTGAAACCCATTTTCATGGTGTTACGCAAATGGGGCCATCCTTCGTTACATACATTCTACTTTTCTCTTCACATCTCTAGTTGAGCCCTCACTGATTCATGATCCCAGGACCCAAAGCCATGGATTTTATAATGGTTGGTTTTGCTTGGGTTCAATAGGTAGTTTGAAGCTATTCAGCGTCGATAGTCTTCAGGTGGCATAGAAGGTAGGGGTGATAATCCTCAAGGTTCAATCAAACCCAGAAGGAACGACGGGTGCTTCAAGTTTCATCAGTCTTGCATCAGAGGCATTGGTTCTGACAAACCCGCCGGTGAAACAGCACTGTTGCACAAGGCAGATCAGTGAGAAGTTAGGGTTAAACACTGATAAATCAACTCAACCACATGTTCAGAAGATAAAAACACGATCAAACTAAATCAGTGTTAAGACCAAATATGGACAAAGCAATGGAAGGGAAGAGATGCGAAGACAACCACATCCCAGTAAAGTTATTTACTCCTCCACCTTGGATAAAAGACGCCTTAGCGGGTGTGCTGGCGACGGGGATTTCTTTCAAAAACATTTAAGGTAGTTATTGGCAAAAGGTAACTACGTTAGTCTCAAAACCCATATTGTCCATTTTCTTATACCGGAAAGAAAGAGAACGGACCGTATGACAGGAAGACTTATCTACAAAGCCCATACGGAGTTATTGCAGTCATCCTGAGGCCTCAAAATCTACAAAATTACAGAAGGGGAAGAAAATTAATGTAATATTTATGGCATGGAATGGGCATTGAGATGACTTTCATCTACGTTTTAACCTTGTCCTAAATATCTGTCATACCTCTCCTCCCCATTCACCTGTAAATCATGTTCAGCTCTCATTGTAAAAGTTGGCATTTGATGGATGCAGAAGGTAATGCACTTAGACCATTGTTTTGAAAAAGAATTAATGTTTTGAAGAAGATGTGGTCTGTTGCTTTTGATTGATGAAGGAGGCTAAATCATTTGGATCCCCAGGCTTTGTTTTTGGTGAAGTACTCCCTTCTCGTTAATGTTGTTATTTCTTTGTTTTCCACTTTGTGTCCCATTTTTCTCTTCTTGCGAGGTAGGATAAAAATCTTAGGCTAAGAAATGTCTCCTGAAGCCACCTTGGAACTACTTATTCTTCACTCCCTTTATGTTTTCATCTGTGAGTTTTATGAAAGTAGTGTAAATACTTTAGAAACCCTTAATTTTTCATTTCAAAATAGTTCAAATATGTTGTTATTGGATTTAATTATGGTTTTCCCTATCTATACATTATAGCTTGGAAAACTATTTTCACAAAAACATCTTTCTTCTATTCATCCCATGACTTAAGTAGAGAGAAGTTATACGATCTTACCTCTATTATTCTTTGAATGTAGTCGTATTTGAGAGGTCTTATAGTACAGTCTTAGATGTTTGGGTGTTCCTTCTTTTATGAATGCAATTGGTTTGTTTCTTATGGTTTTCTAACTCCTTTGGTGAAACAGTTGGAAGATACAGAGTGCTCCTCTCCTTCTTTGTAATAGCCAGAATTTTGTCTTGTTTGTCATTATACGCAATTATGTTAGTGGGATTCATGGATTGTGCATTTTATTGATATTTCTTTTTATGTTTTAGATAGTGTTTCAAGTCCCTTGAGTCGGAAAGGTATACCCCTTAAATTAAGGAGTCTTAAAACGACCTTAAATACCCTTTTCCTTCCAAATCCTTGATGTTCATCTTATTCCACTGAATTCCACGGATCCATTGACCAAGTTAGATTTTCCATTTGGTTCCCCAATTTCATACATCTGAATTTTTATACTTCACATGACTCCATTTTACCCAATGGCTTGTAGATTTCCATACTCTGGCCTTCTCTTTACTAAATCCATCTTTCTCCTACCAACAAAACAAACAAATTGGCATTTCACAACTAGCCCTAGGTTAGCCTTTAAAGCATAAAATATATCCAGCATTGAGGGAATCCCTCTCTGAGACTGAGGAATGAATCCTAGATCTCTAAAGTTTGGTTTATATGTTGCCTTGTCCTTTGGTTTGCCAATCAGCCAAATCATAGGACCCCAAAATCTTGGCGATCACGATGGGACGTCTGAGATCATAATTTCCTAGCAAGCTCTTATAGACTCATTAGTCCTTCAAACAACCATAGAAACTCAGAAAAACCCAAAAAATATTTCAGCTTGGTTTCATAATAAACATTGGTGGTGGACCATAAACATTTTACTCTCGAAAAGAATAAAAATTTCCACCTTGCGACTCCACTATCCCCAGTAGGCCTATATAAATCACTATGAGAGGAAAACAATCCTAAAGCCTCAGCCTCTCTAAATTTTGGAAACTAAAATCTGGAATCACATAGGGTCAATACTAGATCCCATCCAGATCCTAATCCCCCCACCATAGTTGATAATCCAGAAAGAATTTTGTGGCGAGATTCTAAATCTGGAAGACCAACTACTGATAGGACCATCCCAAGCGCAAGGTCTATCCCTAAATATCTCACAGTCTTGAAAGACCCTCACTTTGACTTACCTCACACTAGAAACATATTTAGAAGCAAATCTCAGATTGATTTAAATCAAGCTGACCTTGAACCCACAAATTTGCAACAAAGCTTTAGCCGAGAAGCTTCACCTTCTACTCCACCCGATTCTCAGCTTCTTCATCATTTCAACTCCTTCCATAAAAAATATTCTCATCATCAGTGGACTGGCCCAAGTGTCTCTTCCACTCCTGTTCACACATACACTGTTCAGAACACTCCCGCTCGACCCAATCCACTTCTTGTAAATCCCCCACTTATTCCAGCCATGGCAGCATGGTATGCTCCCTTGGTGTTGCCCCAACCTTTGGTTCCTTTACCCAATGAATACTAGTCCATAATTCCCCATTTCACTAGAAATGAACCCACCACTACTCAACAGCACGTAGACAAGATGAATGATGCCTTTGATTATATGGAAATAGAAGATGACACCATCAAAATGAGAATTTTTGCTCAGAGTTTGGGAGGAGAAGCCAAAAAATGGTTCAAAGGCCTAACACCCCACAGCGTACACGATCTCCCTTCTTTACATCATAAATTCTTAAAAAAATGAGAAACTAGGAAGAACCCCCTCCAAATACTGTCAGACTACAATAGCCTCAAGAGAAACACTGGGGAAAGTGTTCAAGCTTATTGTACTAGATTTAATAGTGTGTATAACGCACTACCCCCAGAGTTGAAGCCTCCACAAGGCTCGGCCTTGGCCAAATTCCCTGAAGGATTTGATCATGAAATGGATTATCAGCTAAGAGAAAGGGATCCCTTAACTCTAGAGGACATGCATAAGGGAGCTCTTAATGTGGAAGCAAATATGATTGAGAAAAGGGCTAGGATGAGGGCTGAAAAGAAAGTAGCATATAGGGAAGACACTGCACCTTCCACATCCGACTCAAAATTAGACCATCTAGCCAAGAACCTGGATAGGTTGGAAAGAATGATGGAGAGGTTGGTTTTCCAAGAAAATAGGAACCAGCCACAAAATCAGAACCAGAACTCTAGGAGAAATTCCAATCAAGATAAGCATAAAGAAAATGACCAACAAATTAGGCCTCCCTTTCAACAAAACTATGTAGAACAAGAGGATGAAGGGGAAACTGATAGGCTGGAAGAAAATCATATGAACTTGATAGGATCTGATGACGGAGAGGATATCTTCCTCACTAAGGAAGAACAGGGATTTTTCTCATCAGAACAAAATGAACGCAATCATGATAAGTCATAAGATTATAGGTTGGGGTTCGAAAACGCAATTATGGAAGTTCACCAACAATACGATCTCAGGAGAAAAAAGAACACATAAATTGCTAAAGACAAGAACACTAGCACTGCTCTAAAATATATGTGTTTTGGTTACAGCCTGAGACACCATGTCTCTCAAAAAATATGCAAAAATAAAACCTAGGCATCTAATCAGCATGGTGCTTGTGATAGCATGTCACTGCACGTACGACCCACCTCCATAATCAGTGGATGTGATTAGACACCCCTGTAGTATGCCTATGATACGCACGAGGAACATCCTCGAATCTCACGTAATCTAGGATCCCTCTTGTGAGTCCCTGCAACTTGCTCGCAATATCTTCTTCCTCGCTTCCCTCACCTTAAGGGGTCACCTCGAAATCGCGTGGGACCCTTCGTGCTATCGGTGACATCCCTGCAGGTCTCTTTGGGCCAACATCTGCAATGCATGGATGAATATCATAACATATATAAACAAAAAAATCATAATACTCATAAAATAAAAAAATAATTTCTTACCCAAAGCCTCATCCCAGTCATCTCCTTCCGAGAGTGGGAGGTCTAGATCACCCATGAAATCAATGCCAGTGTATGGCAAATCCTCTACCACAATGAGCTATCGGCAAAGCCAGTCGAAGAATTCCAGCTTCCATGAAATATGTTGACCACCTCCTGATCGAGGCATCAAATCCACCCAACGGACCATCCGTGGCTCTCGTGTTGGTGGTTTACATACTACCACCTCCTGGCATTGGAATATCGATAACCATTCCAAGATGAACGGTATCAAGATGGACCCATATCCAAAAAAATTTAGCTTTCCATTCTTGCATTTTGTTAAATGACGCTTCAAGTTGATTGTTACAACTTCTGCCCAATTGTAAATGGTTGGAGCCATGCAATCCATGACAAGTTGAAGCTGTGTCTTTGTAACTTAGTCAGGAGCCTGAGACCCAACAGCCCAAATTATAGTGTGCAGTACTACCGGTAGTGCCAGGTCAGGTATTTTTTGAATATCCACTTTTTCGATTTTTGATCCTTTCTTTGCTGCTGGACAGACTATGTCTATTAGCATGCCCATGCTCTCACCAAGGGGCCGGCTACCTGTCAGGATAGGTTTCACTCCTCTCCATGACAATCTAGTGATGAAATAAATTTCATAGAGTTCTATATCTAACTCTTTTTCATGAATCATGAATATTTCTTGATCAGTGTCCCACACAGTGATCAGGTACTGTAGTAGTTCCAGCTGAGCTCGTAGACACGGTGTCACGAAGAATTTCAAGAGCCCGCAGTTTCTCAGGGAATCTATACATTCATCATTTTCCATGGCTTGTTCATCTTCCTCCCCGTGCTCTTGTTATTTCCACTCTATGACCATTTTGGTTGTTGATTTCCCTACAAAACCATAATTGAGGCTCCCATTAGCCACAAAATTGGCCTTTGAATCGTTTAAATCAGAAATTTTAGGAGAAATTTTATGCATTTTTTGGTCGTAGCATTTGACGATGTTTTTTTTCAAATAGCAGTGTCGATGGGCACTTTCCCTTTGAAATTTTATGCGGTTTGGCATGACTCTGTGCCCAAAACCCGCACCAACCGTTGCGACCAACCCATGCTAAAAATTCCGCCAAAATGCATCAAAAACTAAAATGCAGGAAATGAAACATGGTTTAAAATGCAGGAGAAGATGAGATATATTACCTGGAGAAAATGGATTCGTGGATGACCTCCTAAATTGCCTACTGTCATCTCCACAAGTTCACAGTAAAAAATGGTAAAGTGCTCATAAGAAGGTGAAAAGGTGAAAAGTAAATTGTTTTGTACTATTTCCATCATTTTATAACCTTTTCAAAACCCTAATTAGGTTTTTAAGTTTATTTGTTAATTATTTTATTGTTTTATCTCAAAATATGGGTTTTACGTTTGTTTTTTGTGCAGCAACAAGTCCTAAAAATGACGACAATGAAGCGACGAGTTGTATTTTATTTCTTTTTTGGACTCGATAAAAACACGAAAAAGTCACCCCCTAGAGTCATCTTTTAGCTCTTTTCTGACTCTCAAAAATTGAAAAGATTGACAATATTCTTGTTATTTTGAACTTGTTAAAGGCTGTGAAACGTCATCTGCCCAGTATACATTTACCCCTTTTTTTGGGTTGGGACAGATTATTTATGAAAAAGGAATACCTTAGTCGAACATGGCTAAGAGGTTCTCCCAGATGTTGTTTTCTACCTTTTCAGATCTGCGGGACTATCTACAAAAAGGGACCTACTAGATTTTTCTTTTTTGCTTCTTTTCAAACTCTCTAAACATTAAAAGACGTTGAGTTCTTCCTTTGTCAGACTCGTTAAAACCTAATGACATCGGAAATTGTCGCCATGATGTTTCCGAGTTTCTCCTTCCTAAGGCTCGTAAAATGTACTAGGATGGATTTTTCCGAAGGAAAAACTTATATGACAAGCATATGTTATCCCCTTCAGTCTTGTTTCCAAAAATAATTGGGGTACTCACCAAAAAAGTTGGAGGAAAATGGAACCAGTTCTCAATCATGTCAGCATTATGTCACTCTTGAACATGAAACTTGTCTACAGTTTATGTCGGGTTGGGGACACCCCACATTCTTCATTTTTCCTCCATGGGTTTGGGTTATCCATTTTTACCTCTCATATTCTCTTTACCACGTCACCATGACCTCATATCCCTTGGTGTCAAATACTGCCAAATTCTGGAGTCGTGTCACCAATATGTTCAAGAGAAGTTCCTTCTGCATTTTTCAACCCCAGATCCTCTGTACAGACCTGATTCACTATCATATTATTCATATATATTGTTTCGATGATGTGAGAAACATTATGGAACTCCTTCAACTGGTCACTTCCTGTCGATTTCAGCTCATTATCCAGGGAGCTGATCTAGAGACTCCCTTTTGGTACCTTAGAGCTTGCATGCCTCAATGGAAATTTATTTGCATTCGACGATAGGTTCTCATCATTGGCCTTCGATCAAGTGATTTCGTAGATGTTCAACTTCAACTCATTGTTCACATTCCTTGGATTGTACTAGTAGTACCTTGAGAACCATTTTCATTATTGGTGGTCTCTCTCGTGCTTGTTAACAGCCTTCATCATTGGTTGGTAATCAGGTGATTTTCTTGCATGTTCAAATTCAGTTCATTCATTCACATGCCTAAATTTACACTTTTTTGGGTCAAGATGGAGCGCAAGACCCTGGGTTATTTCTAATGAAATCCAGGCTGCGGGACGATTTGGTTTATCATGACTATATGCATGACTCTTTTGATTGGATGGTTGTGACCATACCTGAGTCTATTTGACGATTCTTCTCACTGTATGGTTGTGTCTATACCTTGGATCTTGTTATATGTACTCTATTATGGATGGTTGTGCCCATACCACATATTCATGTATCAGAGATATCAGTTGTACTTGTTCTTACAGGTCTTCCAATAGCGGAATTTTGGTTTGGGCATGTTCTCATAAAGAATTTCACCCCCTCCTCTCTCTCGGACTTCATGCTTTAGGGGGCATATGTTACACAGTATTTTTGTCACCATCCCTGCAATTCCCATCGTAAACATTGGAGGACCATTTCAGTGATCCCTGTGTACTGTCATACATTGCCATAAATGTCATTGCATCCCTTGGTGTGTCAAGATCATAATCTATGTTGATCATTCCTCAAGCAGACCTTAAAAAACATACAATTTTGGGTCAACATAGGTAGGCATTTATGGCCTCACGCCCATGAATAAATTAACATTGGGCCTCGCACCCAGTTGTGCTCTGTCTCAGAAGGGTACCCGTGACAAGCTACTTTTGGAAATTTTTTTAAAATATAAACGAAGCTTCCATGTTTAACAACTTTGTGAGTCGAGTCATTATGGTTTTTTCGACTGAATCAAGTCGAGTTTCTCCCTTTGGCCTATTATTTCCTACAATTGTGCAACTCCCAAAATGGATAAACCTCTCCTCCACCTTATGTGGAATCCCAAACCTCCTCCTCCTCTCCTATAAATTCTTCCTCCTCACATTGATTCAGCTAACTGAACAGTCATTAGTATAGCTGATGTGTTGAATAAAGCATAGAAGAATCCATTGTTGAGAGAGAGTTTAAGCCCATTGCCTCATTGAGTCGAATGTTGAATGAATTCTTGAGACACATCCAACTGAACCCATCGAAGGATATCTACAACATCAAGGCATAAGGTTGTAAACTTATTTTTCATTTATGAATAATACATGACTGGTTTATGGTTCCAAATTTGTTTCCATTTATATGCAAAGTTTTTATCTCTCATTGACTAGCTGAATAGTTGTAGATGAATGTATATTTTGGTATTCTTTCATCGTTTGTTTGATCTTTGTGTAGATGCACGAACATCGTCACCAACACGGAGCGCAAGGCGTGAAGAAAAATATCGAAGCATCGTTGCGGCATGCCACGACAAAAGAATTGGATTGAGGTAGGATATCTATTCCGGTCCATGTTTCATTTATAAGCTAGGAATTTAGGAGTCGAACATTTTCCCTTGTTGCTAGACCCACCTTAGGGCTAGAGGATCACCTCTGTCCACAAAGGGTATTTTCCTGATCAACAAGGTGAACCAAAAACTAGTAGTTCTAGTGATTTTGAAGGAGAATGTTCATCGCACGAGAAACCCTTGAGTCTATTTCTAACCCCATCCACTCCACTTGTGCACTCACATCATAGACCACCAACTCCACCACGCAGTCCATCACCACCTCCACCTTCCCCAGAAGTAGACATGGTTGCATCAATGAAGTTAGCTAATTTCAGAGGCATTGGAAATGAGGATACTGACCACTTATGGTTTGTGAATGAGGCTGTATGGTAGGCTCAACAAGTTAACAATATTGATATTAGGAAGGTGCAGTTAGCTACTGATTTCCAATATTGCATATTAGATTGGTACATCAAGTATGCTCAAGCAAACCCTAATGCTACCTTGGAACAAATAAAATTTTCCCTAAAAGAGTAGTTTAAGAAGCCTAAGTCATACGCCCAACTGGTGACAAAAATTAAGGATATTTGTCAGGAGGCTAATGAATCTTTATGGGATTCAGATCAGAGACTAAAGTGCACCATCAGATATGGCGGATTTTTTATTGATGATACGTAGCATAAGTACTGGTTCATTGCTATGTTACTTCCACATCTGCGCCAACCCTTAGTTTAGAAAAAGGTTTCCACATAAGTTGAGGCTATGGAGGTTGCTATGAAGCTAGAGGCTACTCCAACACCTGTTGCATTGTGAAATCAATGGATACATAATCATTTGGAAGCCATGCATCTAGAAATTCAAAGCATGCGCAAGGACAAGGGCAAGGAGGTATGCGCAGAGGTTTGGTGCATAAAATTTAAAGCTTCTGGGCACCATAAAGATAAGTTCCCTTTATTCAAAAATTATTTGAACAATGGAGGTCCTACTCCATTGAAGATTCCTATATGGTGCATGATATTTCAAATTGCTGGACTACATGACATAGATTCATGCCCAAGGATCGGAAATTATCACCCTGGCTTGAAGCAATTGTTTTGCATATTTTGTTTGTCATTAGGGCATGATGAGCATCATTCTCACACTTATGATATGATGTTAGATAAAGCTGAAATATATATAATGCAGACAGAGCCTACATCACCAACATCCCCTTCTGGGTGCAGAGGATTTCAAGGCATAGGAAGAGGCAGAGGAGGTGGATCAACTAGTTGAAGAAGAGGAAAAATAATTTTCTATAAATGTGGAGATGTTGGCCATTATGTGCGTGACTGGCTGAATCCAACACGATATTATTGTAGGTATATTATAAAATTTGATCATGTCATGGAATATTTTCCTGTCTTGATTGCTAAAATGTAGGAAAAGAAGATGCAAACTCCAACACAAAATCTTCAGATAGTGAGAGTTGAACCTCGTGAAGAGGATCCCAGTGTGAATGTGGTTACTGGGAATGGTGTAGCCACCAATTAAGATAAAGGAAAGCAACTAACCATTGATGTATGGATCTGTAAAGAACCTGAAACCAAAGAAGGCTTTAATCTTCAGCGCGCAAAGGAGACCTTTAATGAAGTGCAGAAAGAATTTGCAGAAGGATGTGCATCAACATCAGGAATACCAATGAAGGAAGCATGAGGAGATGAAAAGACCAAACCATTTCTACAAGCATTTGTAAATTTAATGTGCAACAAGAAGGTAGTAGAAAATCTACAAGCTTTGATAGATAATTGCATAGAAAAGGAACAACAAATGGTAGAACAACGAGCGGTCAACAAAATATAAAAGAATAAGAAGAGAACGGGTAGGGAGATGCATATGACCGTGCAGATTGGTGCTTATGAATTGGACCAAGTTATTCTAAACCTAGGATTGGATGCTAATGTTCTACCTAAGAAAACATGGAAGCGCATGGGAGAGCTAAATCTGGAGTGATCTACCATTCAACTTCTCATGACCAATTAGCAAAAGATCATTCCTTTAGGGAGGTTGTCGCAAGTTGTGGTCAATATAGAGGGTGTTAAGGTGATGGCAGACTTTGAATTAATCCAAATTATAGAAGATACTGATCCCTATCATGCACTGCTAGGATTGGATTGGGCCATTGACATAGATGGTGTTATCGATCTGAAAAAAAAGGAGGATGGAATTTGAAAGCAATGGAGTCACGGTAATCATTCCTATACATCCTGTAGAAGGAAAAATATATACAGAACTAGTACATGTTGATGATGAGATTGATAAAATCTATAAGCTGACCTTGCGTGAGGAATATTGGCTTAATCCAACAGCAGATGGAAATCTTAATTGGGAGAAGGATAGCTCATGTTTTTTAGACTCTGATGAAGAACTCAAAAATTGGCAAAACCAGTTGCATGAGGTGTTTGCGTTGCGCTGTAATCGCGTGACCCGATCTCTACAATGTACAACATCTGAGGTATGTGATTTTCTGCACTATGATGGGTTAAATGATATAAACTTGTTTATAGGGGAGCTTGAAAGGACCGTACCTGAAGGACATAGATTCCATGCTTTGAATCTTTCCTTGCACGCTACACCAGCAAGATGATGGGAAAATCACAAGGAGAATATGGACAACTGGGAGGAATGTGTACACATCATCAGGTTGCAATTTGAATGTCCAGTAATTAAAATGGAAGAGGTGTACTCTGGAAAAGAGGATCCGCGCAAAAATTTGGCTGGATGGAATCAGGTATGGGGCACATAACCAAGACTTGAATGGGTCCATATGTTTATTCACACGTTGGGGAAGGTGCCTACTGAATGATATCTAGAGGCAGAGCTGCGCAAAGGAATTATTGGATGGTCTATGTTGACAGAGAGTTTTATTCTTACATTTAGCTTTGAGAATGGATTTGATATGTTTGGCCAAGCTTTGCATAATATTCAAGAAGTTGTATTTGATACAACAAAGTCTTCAATCGAGTGCGCTCCACCAGCCTTGGATGCGCAGATGAAAGCTATTGTGAATTGTAGGAATATGACAGTAGAAGAAAGTGAAGAGAACCTGAGGAATATTATGATACCCGAATTTGAGGTACATCTCGCAGTGGTTGAGCCCTCGATCACCACATTATATGTGACAAATCCCCTAGAGCTCAGGCAGGTGAATATTGGATTTGAAGAACAACCTAAATTGGAAAATATTAGATATTACTGGGATGACGATATAGTAGGAAATGTTGTTAATTTGCTAATAGAATATCAATATTTCTTCTCTACAAAGTTTTCAGAGCTGAAAAGCATCATTGGGAACTTGGAGTTATGAAAATCACATTGAAACCTTATGCACACCCAGTAAAACAATGCCCATGATAAGTTGAACCCAAGATATAAGAGGAAGGTGAAGGAAGAGTTGGATAAGATGGTTGTTGCAGGCATCATTAAACCTGTAGAAGAATCTGATTAGGTCGTTCCAATGGTTGTGTAGGATAAGAATACCAAGGGAGAAATCAGGATCTGTGTAGATCTTCTCAAACTGAATGATTGTTGTGTTCATGATCCATTCCCAACTCCATTCTCTGATGAAATCTTGGATAATGTTGGAGGCCAAGAAGCATATTCCTTCACAGATGGGTTTTCAGGATATCATCAGATCTGGATTGCACCAGAAGATCAGAGTAAGACCACCTTTGCTACTGAATGGGGATCCTTCCAATATAAAGTCATGCCCTTTGGATTTAAGAATGATCCTACCATTTTCTCATGCCTAGTAGTTTTTTATTTTAAATAATTCATCCACAATTATTTGGAGGTATATTTTGATGATTGGAATGTATTTTGGATGTTGAATAAACATGTGTCAAATATGTGCTTAATGTAGGATACTTGTAGGAAGTATCAAATTTCCTTGAATTCGAAGAAGTGTATATTTTGTGTACCATTTAGGATACTGATGGGACACATTGTCTGCCAGCAGTGGTTGATGGTAAATCCTACAAATATCGTAGTCATAGTTAACTTGGAGGTACCTAAGAATGCTAAGCAGTTTCACTCAATATTGGGGAATACTGGATATTATAGGAAGTTTATTCAGGGCTATGCACCGATAACTACACCCATGGAAAGTTTTATCAATAAGGATGCAACGTTCTGTTAGGATGAGGATTTTCAGAATATTTTTGAGCTGCTGAAGGAAAATATGGTCAATGTGCCCATCCTGGTCTTCCCAGATTGTTCAATGGAATTTCATGTACATGTGGATGCCTCCTATATTGCGCTCGGAGATATATTAGCATAAGCCAAGAGCAAGTGAAATTGATCATCCTATTGCTTATGTAGGCCAAAAAATTTCAAGAGTAAATAAGAATTACTCAACCATGGAAAGGGAAGGGCTAGAAATGGTGTACGCGTTGTAGAAATTTTTCCACTATCTGTTAGGAGACCACTTTAAGATGTTAACTAATCATTCCACTTTGAAGTGCCTGGTCAACAAGCCTTTATTGGGGGGGAAGATCTGCAGGTCATTGTTGTTATTCCAGAAATATTATTTTGAGATTATGGTAAAATCAGGAAGATTGAATGCTGGGCCAGACCATCTGTCGCACATTGAAACGGGTGAGGAACCTACAAACTTAGAATATGGATTACCAAATACACAAATTTTTGAGATAAATGTGGTTGATGAGAATTTCCCCGATATCATTCACTTTTTTACTAATCGACGCGCGCCTGAAGAATACATAATTCAGCAGAAAAAAGAACTTGTGGCACGTGCAGCAGACTTCACCATTATTGCTGGGAAGTTGTACAAAATGGGTGCAAATGAGGTTCTACGAAGATATTTTCTAGCGTATGAGAGATGTGCAGTCCTAAATGAAGCTCATGGAGGGGTTGATCATGGTAATTATGCAAGTAAGGCCACTGCACAAAATATTTTTTGAGTTGGGTTATGGTGGCCCTGTTAGCCATCTATAAATTTTTCATATACTATGATGGCTAAAACAAGTCTATTAGTCTTCAAGAAACAAATTTGGAGCAAATCTATGAGTTCTTGAAGCCTTGTTGTGTCCCTTGTCCAAAAAATCCACCTCTTTGATATCTTCATTTCAAAACCTTCAAAGAAATCCCTGCTGTTATAAAAGGGACTGTTTTCAAACCAATTTTCCATCATTTTTTCCTTTGGAAAATCCCTCTAAAAACCCCTTCATTTCACCCATTTTTCCCATTTTTATCCCTTATTTACACCAAATATCCCCTTTAAACCTTGTAAATCCTTTTTTAATTGGTTTAAAACCTTTCTTTTACCCCATCAAAACCCCTCAAAACCCTCAAAAAACCCCATTTTGGCCTTAAAAATCAACTTTTTCATAAAGCGGACCTTTAAGCCCCCGCTGGCTTGAGCCTGAGCCCCTTTTCCACCATAAGACCACGCATTGTGACTGAGCGCTAATTCCATCAGCCATCGCACATCAGCGATTCCAAGTTCCCGCTTCCATTTTCTTGTTCTCGCCGATGGCTAATCCTTCGATGAGATCGCAGCCGTCCATTCCCCAAGATTCGACGGCTATCACGCATCGTATCGGCGCATTGCAATTCCATGCTGATGATCTCCCCCTCCGATGGAATCCCCTGCTGATGAGATCCTGACTGTTGATCTCTATTAGACTAGATGGTCTGCGCTCCCCTCCATCGCATCGACACATCGCAATCGCTCCTTCCACAATTCCTCATCCCACCTGCGTGGATCGCCGATATGCGAAGCTCTGATCACATCTCCACCATCGATCTCAATCCCGATCTGACAGTCCTCCATCCATCGCATTTACCTCTCCCATTGGCACATTGCAGTTCCAAAAACTTCCTTCCCGGGTCCTCTTCTCCGCCGATCGTCAATCCGCCAAAGTTAATCCTGACCTTCCATCCCACATATCCGACGGCCCGCATTGATTCACCTCCTCTTCCACCCAAGGGCACTTTCAGCAAAAAGGTCAACTATATGAGTGCCCCCACAGTTGACTCCTTTGACTATGGGAGATCTTCATCCAACGGTCCAGATTTAGTGCGGAGGCATCCGACCCACAAACCCGTCCGTACCTCAAGTGCCCCTGCTATGTGTATTTTCTTTCAATTTTCTATATAATCCCGCTGGTCCCACCTGACCATGCTGGGGCCTTTCGTCGTGTTTCCTCGTCATCTCCATCATTGATCTGCCCCCCCCCCCTCAAATCCAACGGCCCACAGGCGTTTTCGCACCCGTTTTTCCATAGTTGTCCAAAACTCCATTTTTAACACGAAATGGGTGGTTTTAAAGGGACACGCGTCATCCACCAGACCATATCGCATTCGATCGGTCCCAAACTGCTTACCAACCTCACCTCACGCGAAAACTGCTATCGGTTTTCCAATACTGATTTTCAGTTCTTCGCTCCAATGAAAATTTTAAACCTTCGCCTCCATTTCACCTCCTCTACACTGCTCTTCCGCCTCCACCAAAGCCCTCTGAAGTAGTTAAGCCCAAACGTAGGTTTTTATAATTTTTTGATGTTTTATTGCAGGTTTAATGGCGGCCACCCCATGAACAGGCCCTCCCACAAAAAAATCAAAATTATAGAGCTTAGGATGATGATCCTTAGGCCCAGTTTCATGCAGAAAAGGGACTCAAGGTTAGATTCAATGGTTTGGCCAATGTGTCATGAACATTGGTTAATCCGATAAGACTCTCCAGCACAGCAAGAGACACCTGCCAGAAAACATCAAAGATCAATGGAGAACAATGGAAATTAAATAAATTAAGGATTAAAGGTTAAAAAAAATCCTGAAGGTCAAGAGCATATTCCACCATTACAAGGGATAAAGCACAATATTGAAGACAAATCAATTAAGGTCAAAACAATCAGCCAAAGAAAGGCTCCTAAGGACACATCAACGAGGCTGTTTCCTTCTCAGAAACCCGTAAGGACACCTGAAGTCTACTTCACCTTTCAAAGACACCGTGATAGCCATCCTGAGGACAGAACCTCATTAAAACTGTCAGAACAGTTATTGCACAGTCATGGGAGGCCTCAGAACCGAAATATGACAGTTACTTGTCACAAAGGTCAAACAGAGTACTTCAACCACAGTTATCTTCAAAGGAAAAGCCTTAGAGTTATTACCAACCTACTAGTTGGTTTCAGATTCAACTAAAAGTAGCTAAAGTGGTACAAGTAGTTATTGTTATGATTATTAAATAGAATGGGCATTCGAATACCTCTCCCACTTTGTCTTAATTAACATTTATTACCTTTCCTGCAGCACTCTTCCTCTTTGCACCTATATGTATTCATAGAAAACCACTTGTAAAGGGTTAGAAAATTGTTAATTATTGAACTGTTATTGAATAAGAGTTGCTAAGTAGTTGTAATATAGTAGGCTGGGAAGAGAAGTATCAGACTGTAAAAAGCTATTGGACTCAAAGTATGTAACTGGTTTTGGACATCAAATAGACAAGAATATTTCACTAGATTTTGATCTAAATCATTGGTGATGTTATTCTTACTGTAATTGTTATTCTCCTTATGTTTCCACTTTGTTCATATTCTCTGATAAAGAGCATTAAAAAATAGATTAGGATTTACTTCTAAAGTACCCTAATTCTGATTTATAAGATTTATCATTATGTTTTCTTCTAAATGTGTGTTTGAGAATGAATCAATAGATTATAACCAGTTAAGAATGTTGGTGAGCCCATGTCTTGCTGAGTAGAACTTGAGATGTTGTTCTTGAATGATATTTTCACTGCATGCTAAGTAGAGTCCTAATCAAGGAATTTTATGGTTATCCTTGTCCCTTGTTTGGTCTTAAACATCTTTTTTGAAGATTTCCTGTAAGAGTATGCCGAAAGCAGAATAGGTTAAAGGTCCTTACTTGATCTTAGGCTACTTTTTATTTCTATCTTAAATATTTTTCCCTTGAGAGTTTGCCAAAAGCAGGATAGGTTAAAAGTACTTACATGATCTTAGGCTGCCCTTTGTTTTCTTATATGTTTGCTTCTCTCACCACACTTCTTAATGTTTCATACCACAAACTCAACCTAAAATATCTTCTGATATAGATGACTTTCCCTATGAAAACCCTCGAATAGTTGTTGTGCAAGTAAACCCTTTTATGACTCCATAGCCTAATGGTTTAGCACTGTTTTTTGACCTATCTTCCCATGCTGAAACATCCTTCCACTTATTTCCTCATTCACTTCACATGACCTTCTCATTTAATGATTCCCAACCAAAAAAAAACAAATCCCTTATACCTCATAACTAGCCTAATAGCATATCATAAGCCTTAAAGATATATCCTTTGAAAACACATATAGAGAGATCCCTCTCTGAATCCAGGAGGGCTAGATCCTAGGATTCCAAAGTGGTTCTAATGTTGCCTTGTCATTTGGTATGCCAATCTTCTAAATCAAAGGACCCCAACATAATGGAGACTCCATTGGGGACTTCTGATTAAATAGCATCTTAGACATTCTTAATAGCTCAGAATACCCACAACAGCCTTAGATTGGTAGTTAATTACTGATGGTGGATAGTAACTCATTTTAAAACATTTGAAATCATCCACCTGGCGACTCCACATCTCCTAAATACCGAAAGACTCCACTGGTGATCAGTAGGCCTGCTGATTACCCCTGGTTTCACAAAGACTCCACTGGGGCAGACCACACTACCATTAAAACATCGTGCTCACCCATGATTAGGAAACTTTGAGGATTAAGTTTTCTTTTTTAAAGACTAGTTTGCCTCTAAATATTGTCATATCTAGCCAACTTTCTTCTCTTTGGGTCTGAATCTTAACATACTGGCTTCAAGAAGAATTCATACCAGAGCTTATCCTGACCCAAATTCTCCTGAAATTGTTGATAATCCAGAAAGAATTCTTAGGAAGTCTCCTGTATCTAGGGATCCAACTATTGTCAGACCCATTCATAGAGCTAACTCCGTGCCTGAAGACCTTACAGCTCTATTAGATACCCAAGTCGACTTACCCTTTTCAAGAATTTTACCAAGAACCAAGTCACTTAGTGGTATAGATCAGACAGACTTTAAGCCTCCAAGTTCACCACAACATGGTGGCCAACATATTAGCAGTAGCGAAACCCCTCCATCCACACCTCCTGGTCTTCATTTCATTCATAACTTTGGTTTCTCTCACCCCAAATATGCTCAACAATCTCTTACTAGTCCAAGCACATCTTTCATCCATATACCCACTATTCAAACCACTCCATTCATCCCACAAAATCCTATAATAGTAGCATGGTATGCTCTCCTAGTGTTACCACAACCTCTGGTTACTTTACCCAATGAATATCAGTCCAGAATTCCCCATTTCACCGGAAATGAATCCACTACTGCTCAACAGCATGTAGACAAGATGAATGATGCCTTTGATTATATGGAAATAGAAGATGAGACCATTAAGATGAGAATATTTGCCCAAAGTTTTGGAGGAGAAGCCAAGAAATGGATTAAGGGTTTAACTCCTAATAGTATAAATGATCTCCCTTCTTTACATCAAACATTCATAAACAAATGGGAAATTAGGAAGAACCCTCTCGAAATACTTTCAGATTACAACAACCTCAAGAGAAACCCTTAGGAAAGTGTTCAAAATTATTACACTAGATTCAATAGTGTTTATAACGCACTACCCCCATATTTGAAACCTCCACAAGGCTCAGCTTTGGCCAAATTCCCTGAAGGATTTGATCCCGAAATGGCCTATCAACTAAGAGAAAGGGATCCCTTAACTTTAGAAGACATGCAAAAGGGAGCTCTTAGTGTGGAAGAAAATCTGATTGAGAAGAGAGCTAGGATGAGGACTGAAAATAAAGTAACATATAGGGAAGACACTGCCCCTTCCACATCTGACTCAAAATTAGACCATCTAGCCAAGAACATGGATAGGTTAGAAAGAATGATGGAGAGGTTTGGTGTCCAAAAAAATGCTTAGAATAGGAACCAGCCTCAAAATCAGAACCAGAACTCTAGGAGAAACCCCCCCTCAGATTAGACAAAGAGATACTGATCAAAAAATCAGACCTCCATTCCAAGAAAATTATGTTGATGAAGATGAGGGAATGATAGAAGAGCCAGAGGGAACTATTATAAACATACTGGGAGTAAGTAATGAAGACTCTGCCTTTTTCGTAGAGGATGACCAGGACACATATACATATTATGATAATGAAGGTTTAGAATATGAGGAATATAGGCAAGGCTTTGAGAATGCTATCATGGAGGTCCATAAACAATATGACCTCAAGAGTAAAAAGAACCAAGAAACTCCCCAAACAAAAACCTTTGAAACTGATGCTAAAAATAGATCTGAAAAGGTAATTAGAAAGGCTGCTAAAAAACAACAAAACAAAAGCTGAAAATTCTGGTAAAAACAAGGGCAAAGGCATTCAAACCACTGATAAAAAGAGTGTTGACCCTAGCAGCACTAGCACTTTAGCTAGTACCCCTGTAAAAATAGTTTTAACTGATGTACATAGTAAAAACCAGCAAGCTGATTTTGATGATAAGTTAGTGACTAACAAGACAGATTTGAGCCTTTCAAAGAATCAATTCCCTTTCAATTTGTAAAGTGAAATTGCTAAAATCAAGGTCTTTGTCCCCCTCACTCAGTTAGTCACTCAAGATGTATATAAATGTCAGGTGTTAAAAGCTTTGAACATAAAGTAAAATAATGACTATGTCAACCTAAATGATGATCAGACAACCCTTTTATTTGGTCCTAAAATCGAAGGAAAGTTCCAAGAAGGAGTGGTCCCTCCTTTCTATGTCAGTTTGAATATCCATGATAAGATTTTACACAATTATATGCATGATTCAAGCGCTTCACATAACCTCATGCCCAAAGTAATCATGGATAGATTAGACGTTGAGATAACCAGACCATATAAATATTTGTTTTCTTTTGACTCCAGTAGAGTAAAATTCTTAGGCCTGATCAAAGATCTTTGTGTAAACTTGACCCAAATCCCAGCCAAATGCATAGTGATGGATGTGGTAGTGGCTGATGTGCCCCCCAAATATGGCATGCTTCTTTCAAGATCATGGGGTGCTAAGCTTAAAGGTACCATGCAAATGGACATGAAATATGCCACCATCCCTATCTTTAGTAAACTTAGAAGACTTTATAGGGAATCACACATGAAATTTATGGTGAGCAGTCAAGAAAAATCAGAAAATTCCCCTCTTTATTATTTCCATATAGACCTAGACTCATTCATTATATGCAATGATGAAAGCTTTGGTGAACTAGAGTTGGATAGTGAGCAAGAACCCAACATAACAGAAAACATGGAAGGAGAGAATAGGGATGGAGAGGCTCCCAAACAGTTTGTCAAACATGAAAATTATAGCAAACAAAACAGAGAGTATGAACAACCCACTGTCCATCATCTTAGTGCAAATCATGAGAGTCAAGAAGAAAGGCCTCAACTCCATGAAAAATTTAAGGAACAAGACCAACATAAACATGCTGCAGAACCCATAGAACTGCATAATGATAGTCAGAACACACAGGACAAAGGGGACAGGAATGAAAACAACAACAAGCCCGAAACTAGCCCTCTTTGGAGTATGAGTTTTGATGGGTCTTGTAATAGAACTGGTGCAGGAGTAGGTGTGTGGCTTCACAACACAGAGAATAATTACACTGAAAGCCATTCATACAAGCTAAAATTCCAATGCACAGATAACATAGCAGATTATGAAGCACTCCTCTTAGGACTACGGTTACTGAAGAAATTAGGAGCCAGGAGGATAGCTATTCATGGAGATTCTGAACTGATCATTAGGCAAATTAATGGAGAGTACACTGCCAAACATCCAAGACTAAGAGCCTATAGAAATGATGCCATGGACCTTTTGAAAACTTTTGAGGAATATGAACTTGTATTTTTCCCTAGAAGCCAAAACATTCTTTCCAATGGTTTAGATTATGCTGCCAGTTCATGTCAAAGACCCTATGAAAACAAACAGTTCATAGTCCAAGTGAAATATAGACCAGTTGTCCCAGACAATGAAAATTATTGGCAGGTCTTTGAGGGAGATAAATAGATAGAGGACTTCCTGCAGTCCAGAAATGAGTTTGAATTGCCAAATTCAGACTCAAAGTATGATAAAGACTATCTTAATGAGGAACATCCTATTGAAAAATGACCTCCTCCCATTACAGAGTTAAACCTGCTAACCAGAGAGTTCGAAAATCAAACAAAAGAGTACATAAACTCAGGAAAAGAAGAAATAGAGGTACTACAGTCTAAAGACAAAGGCTTACCCAAAGGACTAGCACCTCTAGAAGAATTGTTTTATTTTAATGACGTTGCCAAGAAACCAACAATAGAACCCATTGAATTTGATATTGAGGAATGCAATATAGGCAGTAAAGACAAGCCTAAAATGATCAAGTTATCCAAAACATTGCCAGCTCATATGAAACTGAAATATATTGAGTTGTTTAAAGAGTTTTCTAATGTTTTTTCTTGGTGCTATGAGGATTTAAAGGCATATGACACAGATACCATTCAACACAAGATGCCACTTAAAGAAAACTAGAAACCGTTTAGGCAGAAATTACGCAAAATAAACCCTGTGCAGTTACCTCTGGTTGAGAAAGAAATTAGAAAAATGTATGATGCTGGAATTATTGTCCCTGTGAGATACTCAGAGTGGTTATCTAATCTCGTAGTTGTAAGAAAAAAAAACAGGAGAAATAAGGCTCTATATTGACTTTAGGAATTTGAACAGAGCCACATTAAAGGACAACTATCCCCTGCCTAAAATGGAGCACATCTTACACAGGTTAGTTGGTTCCAAGAGGATTTCTTTTCTAGATGGATTTTCAGGATATAATCAGATATTGGTACTTCCTGATGATCAACTGAAAACAACCTTCACTACTCCTTGGGGCACTTTCATGTATGTGAAAATGCCTTTTGGATTAATGAATGCAGGTGCCACCTTTCAAAGAGCCATGGATATTGCTTTCTCGGAAGAAATAGGCCACTTCATTGTGATTTATTTAGATGACATTACAATCTATTCTAAAACAGATGAAGAACACCTAGTACACCTAAGAAAGGTCTTTGAGAAATTTAGAAAATTTGGGCTATCTTTAAATCCCAAGAAAACATTGTTTGGTCTCCAAGAAGGTAAGCTTCTTTGCCGCATCATATCTGAAAAAGGGATTAAAATAGACCCAAAAAGGGTTGAAGGTATATTGCAGATCATTCACCCCAGAAACATCAAAGAACTTCAATCTTTCATTGGAAATATTCATTTCTTAAGAAGGTTCATACCCAACCTGGCAGAACTCCTTAGGAACATGACAAACATGCTAAAGAAAGAGATAGGAGTTAAATGGACCTTAGAAGCAAAGAAATTCTTTGAACTGGTCAAACATGCACTTGGCCAAGCACTGGTTCTTACCAGTCCTAATTTCACTAAGAAATTCCTCATATTTTCATTTGCATCAGAACATACTGTGGCCGTTGTCCTATTACAGAAAAATCCAGAAGAACAAGAGAAGCCAATTGCATTTTTCAGCAAGGCATTAAAAGATGCACCTCTGAAATATAATATCATGGAAAAACAAGCCTATGCATTGGTCAAAGCCTTGAATGATTTCAGATTTTTTATCTTACACTCTCACATTATTGCATTTGTGCCTCATGTAGTGGTAAAATACATTTTGTCACAAGACCCCGATGGCAAAAGAGGAAAGTGGATTGTTGTGATACTCGAATATGATTTGGAAATTAAACCCACTAAACTCATCAAGGGTCAAGGCCTAGCACAATTAATGGTTGAATCTAACTTGCAATAACTTGATATAAACATGATAGATGCATTAGATGGGCAGGAAGAATTACCAACCCCACTTATTGAGGATCATTTCCTCAATTCATCTTGGTATGATGATATTTTTTATGTGCTTACTAACCTCAATGCCCCTCCTGGTTTTTATAAAAAAAAGGAAATATTCTTGAATTTAAAGGTTGTTAATTACTGCATTTTAGATAAATGTCTATATTGGAAGAATGTCAGTGTTTTATTGCTTAAATGTTTGCCTAAGGTTGATGCAGATAGGATCAAGCATGAGTTTCATGAAGGAGAATGTGGAGGCCACCTCAATTTCAAAACCACTGCTAATAAAATCCTTAAAGCTGGCTATTACTGGCCCACCCTCTTTCAAGATGTCCACAAAATGATAGTTTCCTGCCACAAATTCCAAATCTTTGAAGGCAAGGGAAAACTGCTTCCCTTACCCTTGCAACTAATCACTGTTGAAGCCCCTTTTCAACAGTGGTGCCTAGACTTCATTGGGGAAATCCATCCTACCTCATCTACCCAACATAGATGGATACTAATAGCCACTGATTATTTCACCAAATGGATAGAAGCCATCCCTTATAGGAATGCCACAGACTCAGTTATCATAAAATTCCTTGAAGACCATATCCTGTCTAGAATTGGCTATCCTAGGAAAATCATCACTAACAATGCTACTGCATTTGGTTCTAAAAATATGGTTGATTTCTGTCACAGATATCAAATTGTGCTTGGTCATTCCATAGCTTATTACCCTCAAGGTAATGGGTTAGCAGAATCTTCCAATAAGAGCCTAATAAACATAATAAAGAAGTTGTTGGAAGAAAATCAGAGGTCATGGCACAACAAGATGGTACATGCTTTATGGGCAAATAGATTGACAACAAAGAAATCAATTGGAATGTCACCCTATCAGCTGTTTTATGGAGAAGATGCAGTTTTTCCTACCATTTTAGGAGTGCCAGTGATGAAGTTGGTCCAAGAAATACAATCAGAGGAAGATAGCATGATGAGAAGGATAAATCAGACCATACATCTTCAGCAAACCATGGAAGAAGTTTATAACAGAGCACAGAAAGTACAAGAGAATATCAAAAAGATGTTTGATAAGAGGACAAAGGCCACTGATTTCAAGATTGGTGACAAAGTACACAAATGGGATTCCAGGAGAGAAAATAAGGGCAAACATGGCAAGTTTGACAATTTATGCCAAGGCCCTTACATCATTCAATCTGCCATTGGTCATAACACATTTTTTCTACAAGAGATGGATGGTACAGATCTGTTTGGTGGTCTTGTAAATGGCAGGATGCTCAAGAATTATTTATGCTAAACTCACAGTTAAAGATTTCATTCTTCATTCTAAATATCATTGCTTTATTTTGTTTAAAAAATAATAATAAATAAAAATTAAAAAACAATAGAAAAAGAAAGGAAGGACTCTCATTGTTTTCAGATCTTAAGCCTTCCAAGTTTTGTTTTACTTTTCTGCAAATAAAGGTCTATGTGCAGCTTGTTTTTATGCCATAGTCTTACAACAAATTAGACAGTTTAATCCTAGTTTGGCTGTGTTTTCAATCTCTGTTTTAGAATATAGAGAATGAAATCTGTCAGACAGTTTAATCTTGACAGATGGTAGATTAGGTAGAAAAGCTATGAGTTCAATTGTTTAATATAAATTCATGGAAGTTATAAGGGTAGATTTAGATTATTTTTTCCTGTTTTCAAAAGAATAAAATGTTGATGTCAAAGTTTTTCAAGTCCAAGTGCACCTTATGAAGAAAAAATGTTAGGAATGTAAGTTGTGTAGGTAGTTGTTTGGGGAAAATTGATTTGTTATAATGTAATGATTGATCATTTTTCAAGCAGCGTGATCAAAGAAGAAAGAGGATTGTCAAAATGTAGGACATTGGTCTACATTCCAGAGATAAAATTTCTGAGGTTCTTGACACCTCCAAGGAACTGCCATCCCCAAGTGGAGCCGCTGTTAGCCATCTGTAAATTTTTGATAATTTATGATGGCTAATACAGGTCTATTAGTCTTCAAGAAACAAATTTGGAGAAAATATGTGAGTTCTTGAAGCCTTATTGTGTCCCTTGTCCAAAAAATTCACCTCTTTGATATCTTCATTTCATAACCTTCAAACAAAGCCCTGTTGTTATAAAAGAGATTGTTTTTAGACCCATTTTCCATCATTTTTTCCTTTGGAAAATCCCTCTAAAAACCCCTTCATTTCACCCATTTTTCCCATTTTTATCCCTTATTTACCCCAAAGATCCCCTTTAAACCTTGTAAATCTATTTTTCCTTGGTTTAAAACCTTTCTTTTACCCCATCGAAACTCCTCAAAGCCCTCAAAAAACCCCATTTCGGCCTTAAAAATCAACTTTTTCATAAAGAAGACCTTTAGGCCCCTGCTGGCTTGAGCCTGAGCCCATTTTCCACCATAAGACCACACTCTATGACCAAGTGCTAAGTCCATCGGCCATCGCACATCGGAAATTCCAAGTTCCCGCTTCCATTTTCTTGTTCTCGCCGATGGCCGATCCTCCGATGAGATCGCAGTCGTCCATTCCCCAAGATCCGACAACTATCATGCATCGCAATTCCATGCTGATGATCTCCCCCTCCAATGGAATCCCCTACTGATGAGATCCCGATAGTTGATATTTCTCAGATCGGATGGTCTGCGCTCCCCTCCATCGCATCGGCACATCGTAATCGCTCCTTCCACAATTACTCATCCTGCCTGCCTATATTGCCGATATGCGAAGCTCCGATCACGTCTCCACCGTCGATCTCAATCCTGATCCGACGGTCCTTCGTCCATCGCATTTTCCTCTCCCATTGGCACATCGCAGTTCCAAAAACCTCCTTCCCTGATCCTCTTCTCCGCCGATCGCCGATCCGTCAAAGTTAATTCTGACCATCCATCTCACAAATCTGACGACCCACATTGATTCTCTTCCTCTTCCAACCGTGGGCACTTTCAGCACAAAGTTAAACTATATGAGTGCCCCCGCAGTTGACTCCTTTGACTATGGGAGATCTTCAGCCAACGGTCCAGATTTACTATGGAGGCACCGAGCCCACAAACCCATCCGTACCTCAAGTGCCCCCGCTATGTGTATTTTTTTTCAATTTTCCATATAATCCTACTGGTCCCACCCGACCACGCTGGGGCCTTTCGTCGTGTTTCCTCGTAATCTCCACTGTTGATCTGCCCCCCCCAGATCCAACGACCCACAGGCATTTTCGCGCCCGTTTTTCCATAGCTATCCAAAACTCCATTTTTAACATGAAATGGGTGGTTTTAAAGGGACACGCATTAGCCACCAGACCGTATCGCGTTCGATCAGTCCCAAACTGCTTACCGCATTCACCTCACGTGAAAACTACTGCTAGTTTTCCAATACCGCTTTTCAGTTCTTTGCTCCAATGTAAATTTTAAACCTTCGCCTGCATTCCACCTCCTCTGCACTGCTCTTTCGCCTCCGCCAAAGCCCTCTGAAGCAGTTAACCCCAAACACAGGATTTTATAATTGTTTGATGTTTTATTGTAGGTTTAATGGCGTCCACCCCACGAAAAGGCCCTCCCACAACAAATTCAAAATTACAGAGCCTAGGATGACGATCCTTAGGCCCAGTTTCATGCAGAAAAGGGACTCAGGGTTATATTCAACGGTTTGGCCAATGCATCATGAACATTGGTAAATCCAATAAGACTCTCCAGTGTAGAAAGAGACACCTACCAGCAAACATCAAAGATCAATGGAGAACAGTGGAAATTAAAGAAATTAAGTATTAAAGGTTAAAACAAAGCCTGAAGGTCAAGAGCCTAATCCACTGTTTCAAGGGATAAAGCACAATATTGAAGACAAATCAATTAAGGTCAAAACAATCAGCCAAAGAAAGCCTCCTAAGGACACATCACCGAGGCTATTTCCTTCTCAGAAACCCATAAGGAAACCTAAAGTCTACTTCACCTTTCAAAGACACCGTGATAGCCATCCTGAGGACAAAACCTCATTAAAACTGTCGAAACAGTTATTGCACAATCATGGGAGGCCTCAGAACCGAAATATGACAATTAATTGTCACAAAGGTCAAACAGAGGACTACGGCCACAGTTCTCTTCAAAGGACAGGCCTCAGAGTTATTACCAGCCTGCTAGTTGGTTTCAGATTCAACTAAAAGCAGATAAAGTGGTACAAGCAGTAATTTTTATGATTATTAAGCAGAATGGCCATTCGACTACCTCTCCCACTCTGTCTTAATTAATATTTATTACCATTCTTGCAGCACTCTTCCTCTTTGCACCAATATGTATTCACAAAAAACTCATTGTAAAGGGTTGGAAAATTGTTTATTGTTGAACTGTTATTGAATAAGAGTTGTTGAGTAGTTGTAATATAGTAGGCTGGGAAGAGAAGTATCAGACTATAAAAATCTATTGGACTCAAAGTATGTAATTGGTTTTGGACATCAAATAGACAAGAAGATTTCACAGGATCCTGATCTAAATAATTGGTGATGTTATTCTTATTGTAATTGTTATTCTCCTTATGTTTCCACTTTGTTCATATTCTCTAATAAAGAGCAGTAAAAAATAGATTAGGATTTACTTCTAAAGTACCCTGATTCTGACTGATAAGCTTTATCTTTATGTTTTCTTCTAAATGTGTGTTTGAGAATGAATCAATAGAGTATAACCACTTAAGAATGTTGGTGAGCCCATGTCTTGCTGAGTAGAACTTGAGATGTTGTTCTTGAATGATCTTTTCATTGCATGCTAAGTAGAGTCCTAATCAAGGAAGTTTATGGTTAGCCTTGTCCCTTGTTTGGTCTTAAACAGGTGTTTTGAAGATTTCCCGTAAGAGTATGCTCAAAGCAGGATAGGTTAAAGGTCCTTACTTGATCTTAGGCTAATTTTTCTATTTATCTTAAATGTTTTTCCCTTGAGAGTATGCCAAAAGCAGGATAGGTTAAAATTCCTTACCTGATCTTAGGCTGCCCTTTGTTTTCTTATATGTTGGCTTCTCTCACCACACTTCTTAATGTTTCATACCAAAAACTTAACCTAAAAGATCTTCTGATATAGATTACTTGCCCTATGAAAACCCTTGAATAGTTTTTGTGCAAGTAAACCGTTTTATGACTCCATAGCCCAATGGTTTAGCACTTTTTTTTGACCTATCTTCCCATGATGAAACATCCTTCAACTTATTTCCTCCTTCACTTCACATGACCTTCTCATTTAATGATTCCCAACCAAGAACAAACAAATCCCTTGTACCTCATAACTAGCCTAATATCATATCATAAGCCTTAAAGATATATCCTTTGAAAACACATATAGAGAGATCCCTCTCTAAATCCAGGAGGGCTAGATCCTAGGATTCCAAAGTGGTTCCGATGTTGCCTTGTCATTTGGTATGCCAATCTGCTAAATCACAGGACCCTAATAGGTCCACGCTGCACAGTGATGCCTATGCACATTGCCACACATGTGATGTCTGTCAGAGGAAAATAAATCCATCATGCAGAGACAAGATTCCCTTGCATCCACAAATGGTGCTACAAGATTTTGAGGAATGTGATATAGATTTTGTGGGACCTATCAATCCTCCAAGAAAGAAGAGTGGTGAGCACTATATTATCATTAATACGGATTATGTGACCAAATGGGCTAAAGCCAAACCAATGAAGGATTCTATGGTTGATACTGCTATGCGGTTTATATTTGAGAATATTGTGACTCGGTTTGGTTGTCCTAATATTTTGATCAGCAATCAGGGTACACATTTTTTAAATGAAACCATTGAAGCCTTGACAGACGAATTCAAGATGCGTCATCAGAAGAGCTCTCCCTATCACCCTCAGGAAAATGGCATGGTTGAAGCATTCAATAAGATACTTGAAACTGCATTGAACAAGGTGTGCAATGCTAACCGAAATTATTGGGATGAGCAAGTTCCAGCAGTTCTCTAGGCATATAGGACCACTTGCAAGAAGTTGACTGGAAGGACACCTTTCAGGATGGTATATTGGCAATAAGTTTTGTTTCCAATGGAGTTCATTTTTCCTAGTCTATGCATTGCAGCATTCACCAATATGGCTGAAGAATATTCTCTGGAATATTTATTGTCACAGCTAGTTGCTCTGGAAGAAGATCATTTTATTGCAAATTATCACCAACGGGTTCAAAAATCGTGTGAAAAAGAATGGCATGATAGGTATATCAAGAAAAAGGTGTTCAAGGAAGATGATTTTTTCTTACTATATGACAGTAAGTTTGTGCGCCACCCAGGGAAACTAAAGATGCATTGGCTAGGGCCCTATGTTGTTAAGGACATCACTGATGGAGGAGTACTGTGCCTGGAAACATTGAGCAGTGAATACCTTCCTCGATATGTCAATGGAAGTTGTTTGAAGCCATACAGGGATGACCTTGTGCCTACCAAATGACTATATGGCCGAAGTATCAGACCTGCGCAGATGGGATGGTAAATGTGCAGACAAGTGCGACACACGCATGGTAGTTGTGCGAGGAAGCTGACTAGGTCACTGAGGTGTCAAAAACTAGCCATTGGAATAGTAAAAATAGAAAAGACATATTTATTACCGTTTATGGGAGCGTCTAGGTTTCATTTAATGAAGGTAGTTTTCCAAATTTGGGACTGTTTTTCCATTTATGGAGACACATTAATGTAAATGAGTCATTGAAGATGTGCCACATTTATAAATATGACCTATGGGGTCGCAATATTTCCCTTTTATTTCTGAGTGAATTCTTTGCTTTGAGCTCCCTGATTGTCGCTACGTACATTGTGTCTATGTATGGTTTGGATTTGGGGTTCGAGGATGTGCTGTGCTGAGTAGGGTTGGGATACGTTATTCCTGAAATTATGACGGCCACAAGACCTGGAGATGACCCTACTACGCCTGAGGTCCTAATTTCTGAAACACCTGCGCCCTCCAAGCATTAGAGAACTTTTGAGGTCTAAATTGGGCCTCCTAAGAAAAATGTACAACCAAAATAAACTTTATAAGAACCAATAGGATTCAAGATAATGATGTCAACCATGGGGGATGATTCACCATTTTTTGGGTAAAGTAAAAATATTGAAAAATAATAAAATAATAAAACTATGTTTTCAACTTGTATTTTCAACTTATCTCCCTAATGTTTTACTCAAATTTTGAGTGGGAGTACTTGTTGGATGAAAAATTTTATTACGCATCCAATGAGCCCATAAAAATTATGTAACATGGGTACTCAATGGATGAGGAATCAAATTTTTCATCCAATGAGTATTCCCACTCGAAATTTGAGTAAACCCATAGGGAGATAAGTTGAAAATACAAGTTGAAAAAATAGTTTTTTATATTTCCCTCCAACATTTGATGATGTAATCTAATCTTATTTTATTTTCTCCTCTATTATTTTATAATTTCCTTAGGAGGCCTTGTTTAGACCTCAAAATTCCCCTAATTTATAAGAAGGGGTAGTCTTCTGATACACGAAAATCATAGAGGGAGAAGACCCCAAAGTCGCGCCCTACTATGGTTGAGAAGCTAAAAAGGCCTATGGCTGAGGTCCCTAAAACAATTTTTGAAGGAGAGGAGGATGTGGTTGAAGTGACCCCATTCTCGCGGCTGTCGAGTTATGATGCACCGTGCAAAACCTCAGTCAAAATTCCCAAAGACTTGGAGAAGGTGTGCGCAAGAATCCAGATTCCATTAATCCCTAAGAATATCCCGGTGGAAGGGGACATGTTCACTAAACTACAATAGCTCAGATTCGACAATTGGGACATTGCAAATGTCGAAAAATTCCCAAAGCTTGTGCCAGAGTTGTATCTCAATCAAATAACTTATGAAGGAGGAATTGTGCACCTTAAGCCAAAATGATGGGTACTCGGTCTGCAGAAGGAAGGCCTGGTAATGTTACTCCAGATCCCTCATTTTGGGCTCAACCCCATAAATGACATCTACGTGAGGTAGTTGCTTGCGTTGGTTCATGATGATGTATTATGGTTGGTAGAGCACATCCCTAGTGATGTTGCATTGATCCATAGGATCATCAGGACGCCTACTAAAGGAGTCGATCCCATTGCTTACTTTGGAGGAAAAGCCCAAGAAACAATTTTCGCGGACCAAATCAAGAAGAAGTACCAAGTCTCGCGTAAGAGCCGAGGCTTCATTGTCGATGAAATAAATGACCCCGCAGTCCGATTTGGCACTTTAATCTTCGCCTGCAAGATGATGCACAAATTTAAACCAAAGGAGGTGCCCACACACATCATTGTTCTCACTGGACAGTGCAAGAATGGATTTATTTATAACTGTTCCAACTATCTGTGTAAGGAGTTCCTTGAAAATGTGCGAGAGGCACAAGAGGAAGGCAAGAAGTTCCACTATACTTGGTTATTGCTGTTAATCGCACAGATTGGGTGGAAGACCCTTGAAGACACACAGTTTCTAGAGATTGAGCCACAGATGTGCGAGGATGCATGCTATGTAACATTGTGGAATTCGTCAGACCCAGTGCGCACTAGGGAAAAACAAATATTGGGTTCTATATGATGCCATTCTTTATCAAACTATACATTCAAAGCCCCAATTATCGCCCACATTATATGATCAGCACAAGATGGAAGCTGACTTCAAAGCTACATTCCACAACATGAACATTCACACGAATGGCGTCATGGAAGGAGTGTGGTAGAAGTTACCATACTTAGTGACAGAGGATGATTTTCTTAGATTCATGGCAGAATGGTCACCCGCATGATTGAACCCTATCACACCAATGAAGTCATGCACTAGCAGCCAGCCATTGAAAACAAAAGAGAAGGTAATAGAGAAATAAATAATGCCCACTACCAATGGCAAGACCATCGACCTTGAAAAATACATAGAGCCATAAAATAATGGGTCTATGCCGAAATACATAGAAAAAATAGAAACCTCTAAGGGAACCAAGCGCGACTCTCAGGCTGTTAAGGGCTAACGGAAGAACAAGAATGGTTCTAAAGAGGCTGGGAAGGAGCTCTTAACATTGACAGAATATGATCTGCATGAAATTTCTAACACAGTCACGTCTACGACCGAGGATTGTTGGACTGACATGGAGGTGCAGTACAAAACTACATGGAGCTTGTTCAGATTGGAATCCAAGAGATGAAGATGCAGGTGAGCCAAATACAAGTGTTGCTCAAGCGAGCCATACCAGCACACAAGTCACAAGTGCGAAACCATGATATGTTTCATTACCAGCTACCGAGGATGCCAGCGTTTTCAAAATCCCTAAGTCATCCATTCAGGTGGACGCCAATCGGCGTGCCCAATTCTGGGGATCAGGTGATATCAATATTAATATTTTTGTGTTACCTGAAGGGAAGTTTCACTTGATGCATGCGATGATCGCAGATGAACTTCAGTACAGAGAGGTTGTTGCACACACCCATACCATGGAATTTGAGAAGCAGGGGGAAGTAGCCCACCAAAAACAGCAAGAAGTCGAAGCAGCATTCTGCGCTGCTGAAGCCTAGCACGCTGCGCTACATGAAAAAAACCATCATGTATGTCGCAATATTCCAACAGTTCTGGCCACAACCACAACAAGGAAAATACCCTCTAGTGAATGTTTTTGAGGAACCCCCTATACAAATAGCCTAGATATCCGTTTGTAGCAGAGGTTTCTAGAGGAGGTCATCGGGTGGAGGTTTTTGCGGATGTTTTTTTTCTAGTATGTTTCTCATATACACCGCACCGGTGTGTTCAACTAGAAAAGCACCGATGTGTACTAGAAATTGGCAAACCGAGACATTGTTCTCTCCATAAAAACCCTCTTGGTGCGTCTCATTACTGTAGCGCACCAATGCACTACACAGATTCAATCTTGGTGCATCATAAAAACCCACGCTAAACTAGAACAACCCCGGTGCGCTTGGAAGAAATAGCCTGGTGCGCCTCAAAAACCCGTGCACCAAAACAAGGTTAAATAAAAAATAATAATTATGAGAAAAAAAAATTCATTTTCACTTCTTCAGTGCTTCAGATCTCTCAAGCATCGGTGCGAATTCCCCTTGTGTGAGGCGCCCTACCATCGGTGCTCCCATTGCATGCACTGTTGTCATCCATTGCCCACCATCTCGATTTTAAATTTTGGAAAATGGTGGACAATTTTAGTTTTGCAAATTCTTCAGCAAATATGTCTCCTCGACACCCAAATGTATAGGTATTTTACTTGTTTCTTCATAACTAAACTTTTTAGCGATTTAGATTTCTAAAAAAACTTAAAATTTACCCTTAAAAAAAAAAAAAAAAATCCCTACGTGGTGCGCTTGAGCCTTTCTGCTCGCACCAGTTCGCAGTGCTGCCTGTAAATTTACACGCCACACCGTGACCGGTTCTAACAGAAACCACACTGATTCCAGTGCGGTACCAAAAAGGCACAGTGTGTTTTTTTTAAAATACATAAATGGCGATGTGTTCAGTTAACTGACCGCACCTTTGACTATATCCAAGTTTGGGAGGGCGGTATGCTGACCAAACTACGCAGCCCGCGGCAGATAGTTTAGTTAGCACACCACCCTCCAGAAATCAATACATAGTCAACGGTGTGGTCATTTAAACAACCGCACCATTGACCATGTACTTACTGATGTCAGAGGGTTGTGTGTTGACTAAACTATATGCCTTGGGGTGCATAGTTTGGTCAGTGCACCACCCTCTCGATATTGGTATATAGTCAACGATGCATTCAGTTAAACCACCGCAATGTTGACCATGTAATAATGCCAGGAGGGTGGTGCACTGACGAAACTATCCACCCCGGGGTCAGTAGTTTGGCCAGCGCACCGCCCTCCCAAACTTGTACATAGTCAATGGTGTGATCGGTTAAAAAACCACACTGTTGACCATTAAGTAATTTTTGGCGGTGCGTTGACGTAATTATTAGCAAAGAAAGAGCCTTTGAGTCCATGGGATTATAGGCATGTGCCTCAATATCTTAAAAGGAGGACCACATGATTTACCCTTCTTTTTTTATTTATCATACCTGTCATGCCCATATTTTGGACATATATCTTTGTCTGCATATTCTCGTCTATATAGAATACAATCATTTGGACATGTATGATATGATATGTGCTCAACACCCAACATTTTCAACAATTTCTTTGCCTCTTCGCAGCTATCGGGCAAGACATTATCACTCGGAAGAACCTTATCTTTGAATAACCTATAGTTGGTGATCATCGACAATATTAAATGTACATTAATGCCAATATAATTATTAACATTCATAAAATTGATCATTTGTAATGTTCGTTGTGCGATTATATTTCTCAAAATATAAGGGAGGAATTTAGGGTAACTTACCTCAAAATTTCTGAGAAACATGCATTCGACAAGCCAAACTTTTCTTTCAAGTTGTACAGTAACATTGTTGTCCCCAACAGGGTAGACTTTGACTGACGTCCAGGTCCAAAGAGAGGCGTGGTGGAAGCAAATTTAAGGCTTTCGAAAAAGGTGTCAACGATATGAGCATCATCCCCTAGTTGATCATCATTATGGAATGCATCTAACAACATTGTCTCCATCGAAATTGTATCCCTTAAGTAATCATCCATACCAACCTCTATTTGGTTGCCTCCATTGTCAGCTTGTGAAGAACTACTATTTTTGTAGTCATTCCTAATTGGTGAATCTGGACATAGTGGGAATTGAATAGGTGGTTGATTTAGTCATTCTTGGTATTGTTCCTCTCCGATTTTTTCTCTTAATTCAGTCTTCTCTCGATTTTACATTGTCATGAGGTGAAATGGAAGATGGTAGGTAGGTCTCTCATCATCACTAGAATCCTAATAATTTCAAAAAATACATTTGAACATGATTAGTACAAAATATATGATATCAATTAGTAAGCACGTCGACAATGTATGATTAATTGGTTTGACATTGGAATAATTACATTAATATACCAAACAATTATTGATACCATCATTATCCCATGATTGTGGCTAGAAGATGCAATATTTTTACAATTGGCAGGGTGCAGCAGTTGTCAATTTTCATCTACCAAATGCGCCTTGCGGTATGATGTTCCTGATAAGAGCTTCTACCTTCTTGGAGTTGTTTTAATATTTTGTTCATCTAAAATCGATTTTGAATATGCATGAACCTGCAAATTTGTATACATTATAAATTTTATTAAGTTGATTGACATGGATAAAAAAACATAAATTCAATCAGATAATGAAAATATAAATAAAATCTGAAGTAAATATTACGTCTCGAGATGGATAGGGAGAACTCTGCGATGGACTTTGAGAAATATTATGGAACAAGTTGGATTTTGAAGAATTGTCCATCCGATATAATTATGATATTTTCTCCTTACATTTGGGCAAAATAAACAACACATTTTGGTGTACACAGCTAGAACTAATTTGTGTGCCTTAAACATGGACTTATTGTTATCAGTGCTAATGTACAGTTAACTGCACCGATGCGTTTTAGTTACCACACACCCAGTGTTAGTAATCGACGCACCGGTGCCGAATAGCCGCAAATAAAAAAGCACAACTTTATTTACTTTAAGTGAAAAAAAAAAGTGGTAAATTGAAAGATGGGCAAAAAATTATTTTCGAAAATCTAATTTCATAAAACAATTCTTTAAATAGTAAAAACTTTTCATTTTTTCATTATTTTTGAAAAAAAATTCAGGGAGATATTTGCATGAGAGACACACCTAGAGCAAGAGAGCACGAGAGCACTATGGAGCAGCGAAATAATTTTGAATAGAACTATTCAGACAATCATAATTCCAAACCTCTGGTGATTTAAACCCTGTAGCATAGAATTTCAAACCATCTAGTGAATAAATTTTGCTATAATAATTTTTTTTTTTACATTTATTGTTTGATTTATTACATGTTAAGTAAAAAATTTAAATTTTACTATTCATTTTCAGAACAAAAATAAAAAAATTTAAAATTTAAAAAATTTAAAAATTTAGAAAATTTAAAAATTTTAAATTTTTTTAAAAAATTAAAAAAAAAAAATAATAATAATAATAATAGTAATAAAATAAATATTAATAATAAAACCATTCTTACGCTAAACCCTTGATTCTTTTTGTTTCTCCCCTTGCTTCTTCATGTTTCTGTGACTTTAGAATTACGGATTTTCATTTTAGATTTATAGGGTTTGTATTACTATATATATAGCTCTATGACATCTAACCCACGAGACGACTTGCAGAGTCCAATCCCAATCCATGTCGGCCCTTGCGGGAATTTTTAAAAAGCAGAAATTTTTTAATCGGTGCGCCCTGTTTAAAATAGCACACCGGTGCGCTATTTTATCACAGTGCACCAGTGCGTTGTTTTATCATAGCTCATCGTGCACATATTGTTTGATAAAAACAATTTAAAAATAATTTTTTTAATCTGTGCGCCATATGTAAAATAGAACACCAGTGCACTATTTCATTATAACGCACCGCGCACGTACTGTTTGAAAAAAATAATTTTTTATTCTATGTCTGTGTTAATTGGTGCACCGTTAACATATAACGCACTGGGTATCCTTGTTGACAGAGAGCACCGTACGGTGGTCGCATGTTTTCGCGGTGCATTTAAAATAATATGCCACACTACCTCCTCCACGACATCATATGCTACAAAAACTAACACTAGAGGATTTTTATTAATTTTTTTGTGTTAATCGGTGTGTTGGTTAACATATAACGCACCAGTTCTCCTTGTTGACAGAGAGCATCGTATAGTGTTTCTATTTTTTTGGCGATGCGTTTATAAGAACAAGCTGCACCGACGTCGATAAGTACATCATTAAAGGCACACTGTTTTCTTGATTATTATTTTTTACCTGAAAATTTTATGATTTATTTATAAAATGTATTAATGAATTGTATGTTTTAGGTTTCACATTGATAAATAAATGGCTGACAAGAGATCAAGTAACAAAAGTATTGATAGCACATCAATAAAAACAAAAAAATGTGAGTTCTTTGTAAATTCTTTCAAAAAAATATTATTTTTGAGCTATATGTAAGTTTAACTAATATGTATTGTTTATTGTGTATCATGCAAAGCCACAAATTATGAAGCTCGATAAGACCAGAAGAGCGTGAAATCTTGATGGAAAAATTTCAAAAGGATGAATCAGGTGAATGAAAAAATACTATCGATCCAATATGAGTTTCTTTTTTTAATTTTCATTAATAATATACTTAAAAATATTAGATAACATGTTTCAAAAAATCTATTAATTCACATATGTTTAATTTTCTACAGGGACCATCAACTCAGAAAAGGAATGTTGTTCTAAGAAAATAATAAAAAAATAGAAAATGTAAATGAAAATGAATTTCTCCTTAGCTCATTCGGAGTGGTGTTGGAGGTTAACGAAAGGGGGGAAAACTTTTACAAAACTTTGAGGGATCTAGTGGAATGAATGTATAGACATTCTTTCCACTTACAATACAAAAATCAATCCAATGATTCCAAGAACCAAAATTTTATCTAAACTATAGGATGAGTTTCCAGAGAATTTGTCAATGCGACATGTCAGACTTTTAATAGAAAAAACGTACAACAACAAAAAAGAAGGAATGGAAAAGTAATATTCCTTTAAAAAATTTTCTAGAATCATATGTATATATTACTAGAAAGAAATCATTTATAAATATCACTTTTGTTTTATTTACTTTTCATATATCAATATAAAAATTAAATAGTTTATTGTCATGTTACATTTCAGGAATATTATGAAAATCTCAAAGGATGAACGAACTGATATCATAAATATGCTAGTACAAATGTCCAAAAACGTGTACAAGGAGATGGTCAAAGAAATGGGCATAATTGCATTGCACGAGGAGCCATCTCAACTACAACATGCTTCAAATGTAATATGTAATCATTGAAGTTTTCAATTATGTACAATAAATTGACAATTTAGCATTAAATATTAATTTTCAAGTATTTTATTGCAAAAAATAAAAGAAAATGGAACCCATTCAGCACATAAAATAGGACGACAAGGAAGAAAAGGGTTGATATCTAAGTTGTGAGTACTTGTTACTTCCTTATAACAACTTAACTAGATTTCATTTTTTGTATATTTTAAGTTGTTTTACAACAATCGTCATTGAATGTCTTCAAACAGGTGCTAACATACAAAGAAGAACCATAAAACGAATTGATTGACATTGGGTTAAATATGGGTTGTCGGTATATGTTGGCATATCAAAAATTAATTGTGGAATTTGTAAGCATCTATCGATCTTGTTTTACTTTGCTCTGTCTATAATTAATAGAACAAAAAAATCCTTTATATTAAATATATGATTTTTTATGGGGTATAAAACTTGCAGGAAACAAAGTATGGAACTGCACCAACAAATGAAATGTTGAAAGATGTCATGAAATTTTGTTTTCAAAGAATGTGTATAGTTCATGAGTCAATTCTTGGTATGGTATGTCATTTCTTTTTTATTTACATTGATGTATATTATTTAATATTGCAATTTTCATTATTCTCAACAATGTATATACACTCATTATATTTTATTTTTATGTTTGTAGATGGAAGGTGAAGAAGAAGAAAACAATCAACATCCTGAACAAAACATTCCTCAAAATAACCCAAGTCATGGAAGCAGCTTGAGCAATGACAGCAATTCAAGAGAAGAATGATGATCATTATGTTTGGATATCAAAGCAAGGCGTTGTATTTTTTGAAATATTTATCTATGAAATCAGACATTTTGCTTAATGTAATGTGTTAGCCATCAGTAAATTCTGTCACAGCAAATTATGGCTAAATATGTTCCTAAGCCTTCAAGAAGTAATCTTCATGGAAAACTGCTAGTTCTTGAAGCCTTCTTGGTGTCTTTCATCTTACAAATCATTTTCACCGCTGTTTCCACAAGATATTTTTCAAAGAAGCCCTGTTGTTACAAAAGAAACCGTTTTTAAAGCCATTTTCCATCATTCCATAAATTCATTTTCACCCACATTTTCAACCATATTTACCTATCCTAATCACTCATTTCTCCTCTTAAAGGCCCATTTTTTTCCCTCATTTACCCTCATTTTCTCATAAAAATCATTTAAACCTATAAAAACTCCTTTTTTTATGGTTTAAAACATCCCTCTTCACCTATCGGAACCCTTTAAAGGCCTTAAAAAAAAAAACAATTTTTTGGCCTATTCTGACCTTTTTCAAACATAAGGCTCTAAGCCCTTTTCTTGACCTAACCACTTTTGCCGAATAGCCAATTTTTATGACCATTGACTTCATACCTCATCACTACCTCGTTTCCTCGTTCCCATTCTCTTTTCCCCCGCCGATGTGATCCCTCGAGGGCTTAAAACTTCCGCCCTTTTCTCATAAGACCAGAAGGCCCGACCATTCGCTAAAGCCTTAACCCTTTCTACCTTCCCCCTTGGTCCCTTGTTCCTTCACAAAACCATCTCCCACACATTTCCTTTAACTCCTTTCCTTCATAAATTCTTCGCCCTGACCACGTCCTCCCGACACAATCTTGACCGTTCATCTACAAGATCTAATGAGTGAGCATTTCTTTCTCTCTCCCGCCTGCATCTTTATCTCATCGTTGGATCATCCCACGAATCCCAACGCTGACTGAGTGCTCGTGTTGTCGCTCACCTTCACACTTCCTAACTCCTTTACGGTGTTCGTCTCTATTGATTTAAATCTCACTTCGTTGATTCCAATCATCCATGACCATCCGCATCGCCATCGCATTGCTTTCCGTGGCTCTTCATCATCGGCACATTTCCGTTCTCCCTCCCCTCTGCCCCCGAGCCTCCACCTTCATCGGTTGCCAATCCGTTGAAGTCAATCTCAGCAATTAATCTGTGATCCGTGACTCCCATTAAGTCCTTCTTTACGTTACGCCCAATAGCTTTTTATACATGCCAATTTCAGCGTCATCCTTCAGTCCCTTACTCTTCCCTCATCATTGATCCTTTATCCTGATCAGATGGCTGCCGGCCTCTTCCTGCCATCTCCTCCCCGTCATCCCCTACCAAGTCCATTTCCAGCAATTCATCTTGGCCCGTCCATTTCCCAGGTCAACGGTCTAGATGCAGCTCTTCGTCGCATCCTTTAACCTTTACCATGCGCTTTTAGCGAAATGGGAGATTTTCAGGAGAAAAAGTCATAATATTAATATAATTCCCCCACTCACCAACCACTGCAAAACAGAGCCCTTGAAAACCAACTTGGTTTGCAAAACCACCCTTATATTCATTGACTCATTTCATTGTTTTTCTCTTGTTTCTTCTTATGGAATCCATTTCCCCCTATTCATCCCTTCACCCTCGAAAACACTCCAAAACCCTCCACAGGAGCCTCAAAACGGGTTCAGAAACCCCATAAAGCACGAGATTTATATAACTTTTTATGTTTAAGTCACAAGGATTTTATTAGCGTATTATCATCTTGAGCCCTTCCCGGCTGACTAATTACAGTGGCTCAAGGCCGAGGGTGATGATCCTCGTGGCCCAAACAAAGGCAAAAAGGTACTAGCAGGGTGTAATATCAGAGTTCAATCAATGATTCATGGGCATTGATCTATTATGAAACCCTCCAGCACGCGAATAAACCCCTGCAAACAAGAGAACAGAGAGATTAAAGGCTTAATTGAAGAAATCAAAGAAAAGCAGAGATTAGCATGAAGATTACAAATTAAAGACATCATGAAGGACTAGGAAGGCCTAAAAGCCAAATCAAAGGCCTAATCAGAGTTTAAAAGGATATAATCAACACAAATCACCCAAAGGAATGCCTCGAATGCCACATCTACAGAAGCTATTACTCCACCAAAGGACCAAAGGGACACATGTAGTTTCTTTACCTTTCAAAGACACCATGACAGCCATCCTGATGACTGAACCTTTTTTAAAACTGTCAGAATAGTTATTAAGTAGACATGGGGCTACAAAACCCAAAAATGACAGTTTGCTTGTCCCAAAGGTTAAACAGGGTACTTCGGACCAAGATAGCTTCAAAGGACAGGCCTCAGAGTTATTACCAGTCTGGTAGATGGTTTCAAATTCAACTAAAAGTAGCTAAAGTGGTACAAATAGTTATTGCCATGATTATTGATGCAGGAGCATTAGACCCGAAACACTTTTTGTACATAAATAAACATTAGAGGGGGGGTCTCGTGTTTTTTTCCCCATGTAAATATCCATAGTCGGGTTATTCTAGTTCATTAGAAAGGAAAATGTAACTGCCCGTATGATTGAGGGGCACCTGAAGAGATAGTCAGTTTTGGAAGTTAGTTTAATTTATATCTGTAGGAAGTTGAAGAGTCTGTGATTCATCAAAGAATTGAATCAATTCCTTGTAGTTGTATAAGAAAAACCTTTGTGACAGAGTCAAAAAAGATAGGCCTGCACCTGTACTTGCAGAGAGCTGCATAGGAAAGGAAGAAGGCCATCAGATTGAAGATTTGGCCAGTCTGTAATTGTATGTCAATTCATTTCGCAAGTAAGAAATGTTTCGGTATATCTGTGTCTTGTGGACTTAGTTTATGTGTGAATGTATATCTGTGTTTCTTAATTAAGTTCTGTGTGTATATGCATGCATCCTGGCGAAGAATAATCCGAATCCGTGATAATTGAGAACCCTGTGATGGGATTAATGGTGCTCTGTATACAGTTAGTGGAATCGATGTAAATAATGTTGAAATTGTCGACAGGGGGGTGATAGAACCGTGAGTTTATTCCCTAGCAAGGGCATGGTTTAATTCATGCATAAGCGATATTGGTGGGATCCGACGTAATAGAGAAACTACATTTGTTTGTTGTAAATTGAACCCCTAACCGGAGTCATGTATTAAGATCCACCGAAGTTAACGGTGGCATGGTATTGCAACTTTGCGGAGGGTCGAGCACTGTATAATGATGAACGAAGTTGAATTGTGAAGAGACCAACATTGAGATGGTGCGAAGAACCAGAACCTGGAGAGGCGGAACCTTGACCAAGGAACAGTAACAGTGGTTTAACCCGGAGAGTGGTATTTTCTGCACCACCATTATACGAAGAATGGTATTGGCGAATTCATAGCGATTCCATAGACTATGTGCCACGTGGCTAGGCCACTGTTTCAAAACCACCGTTTAAACTGTGCTTTCGCGTGTTATATATCGACCGAAGACGCCGAGCGAAATGGATTTGTACCGTTGATCTGGAGGTTTGAGATCTAATGGTGAGCGCTTGCTATAGGTGCGCAGAGGTTAACGGAGGTGCGCGGAGGTTAGGCGAGGTACGGTGTACGCGTTTGTATTGTGGGGCCCGGCGGAGTTATATACATATATGAATTGATTATTAATGTTATTCAACGCTTTATAAGGTCCGGAGATAATATATAAATTGGAAATATGTGTAATGAATTGGGTCATTAATATAAGGCGGAGATATATGTCCGATGGAAGATATATTAAGGTTCATAAAGTGTTGGTTAATGTTGCGGATTATTGTTGGACCTCGCTGATAAATTAAGAGCACGATATATATAATGGTTGTTGGCGCAATATTACGTGGGTTAATATATAGTTTTTATAACCAAAGTATTATGTTGTGTGTAATGTTCAAATATGCGAAGTGGGCCATATGAATGGTGATTGGGCGTGTAGAAAAAAAAGACTGAGGGTCTGATACGCATGGTAGGAAGACTCTATTGACTGGATAGACAGCAATTGGGTGTTGAGAGATTGTAGGATAGTGCATGCTATAAAGATTGGAATTAATATCTCAAATCTCAGAGATTTGAGATATTAACACTCTCGGAATTAAGTGTTGAATCTGCCATCATAGAAGTTAAAGAATAAAATATGAGATTGCTCGGATTGGAAGATGAATAGGAATGAAGTTTGGAATGCATTCACACACAGTTTAAGTTTGTTTTGAAAAGTGCGGGAGTGTGGGTGAGCGGGGTTACTTACACGCACGGTGTGCGCCCGGGGCCAGGCATTTGAATACCTCTCCCCTTCTATCTTGACTGATATTTATGATTTTTCCTGCAACACTCTTCCTCTTTCACCTATATGTATCCACAGAAAACTCATTGTAAAAGGTTGGAAAATTGTTAATTGTTTGAACTGTTATTGAGTAAGAGTTACTGAGTAGTTGTAATATAGTAGGCCGGGAAGAGAAATATCAGACTGTAAAAGCTATTGGACTCAAAGTATGTAACTAGTGTTGGACATCAAATAGACAAGCAGATTCATTGGATCCTGATCTAAATCATTGGTGATGTTATTCTTGTTGTAATTGTTATTCTCCTTATGTTTCCACTTTGTTCATATTCTCTGATAAAGAGCAGTAAAAAATAGATTAGGATTTACTTCTAATGTACCCTAATTCTGACTGATAAGCTTTATCTTCATGTTTTCCTCTAAATGTGTGTTTGGGAATGATTTCAATAGAGTATAACCAGTTAAGAATGTTGGTGAGCCCATGTCTTGCTGAGTAGAACTTGAGATGTGTTCTTGAATGATCTTTTCACTGCATGCTAAGTAGAGTCCTAATCAAGGAAGTTTATGGTTTACGTTGTCCCTTGTTTAGTCTTAAAAAATTGTTTTGAAGATTTCCCTTAAGAGTATACCAAAAGCAAGATAGGTTAAAAGTCCTTACTTGATCTTAGGTTACTTTTCATGTTTATCTTAAATGTTTTCTACTCTTGAGAGTATGCCGAAAGCAGGATAGGTTAAAATTCCTTACCTGATCTTAGGCTGCCCTTTGTTTTCTTATATGTTTGCTTCTTTCACCACACTTCTTAATGTTCCATACCACAAACTCAACTCAAAATATCTTCTGATATAGATTACTTGCCCTATGGAAACCCTTGAATAGTTGTTGTGCAAGTAAACCCTTTTATGACTCCATAGCCCAAAGTTTTAGCACTGTTTTTTGACCTATCTTCCCATGCTAAAACATACTTCCACTTATTTCCTCCTTCACTTCACATGACCTTCTCATTTAATGATTCCCAACCAAAAAAAAACAAATCCCTTGTACTTCATAACTAGCCTAATATCATATCCTAAGCTTTAAAAGCATATCATTCTAAACACATATAGAGAGATCCCTCTCTCTGAATCCCGAGAGGGAGCTAGATCCTAGGATTCGAAAGCGGTTACGATGTTGCCTTGTTATTTGGTATTGCCAATCTGTAAAATCACATGAATCACAAAACCCCAACATAATGGACATAGTATCCCAATTGAAGACAAGAGGATACCAATAAGCTGTCACCATTTTGTATGAAAAAAAGAGTATGCTTATATATATATATATATATATATATATATATATATATATATATATATATATATATATATATATATATTATAAAATATTTTTTAACTTATTCTATTGCATTCTCCATTTTCGTTGTGAAATGTAACACCACTAATTAAATATATGGATGATTAAATATTATAATGAAGAGATGTGAAATCGGATGATATGATATGCCAAATTAATCCAAACATCACATTCAAATTCACTAATAAAAATTTTATTGATATGAATACTGTTATAATATATGTGTCTACTTTTGATGAATAATGAATTTTAAAAAATCACAATAATTATGATATGATATAAAAAATTAAGCCAAACATCACGCTCAAATGCACTAATAAAAATTTAATTGATATGAATATTGTTATAAGATATGTGTCAACTTTTGATGAATAATGAATTTTAAAAAATCACCATAATTTCACTGTCATTGGGCAATGTTTCTAAAATATACAAAATGAACATCGGTGTGTGTTAGTTACTGTGCACCGGTGCATTTGTATGCTAATGCACACCAGCGCGTTTCTACGACCTATGGGCACCACACAATCACCAATACCAATTAGAACGCTCAGTGTGTTTGTGTGATACTGTGAACCAGTACGTTGTATAACACTGTGCACCGGTGCATTTCTACGACATATGGGCACCGCAAAAGTACCAATACCAATTAGAACGCTTAGTGTGTTTTTGTGATACTACGTGCCAATGCGTTTGTATAATACTGCACACCGGTGTGTCTATACGAACTATGGGTATTGCACAAATACCAATACCAATTAGAACAGTTTGGTGCATTGTATCACCTACAGTGCACCCGATGCAGTTTTACACCTTAACAAGCCCAATGAATGCACCTTCGACCACCCCGGTGCGACTGTCTGGCTGACACGCACCAGGACAATGCTAAATGCCCCAAGGCATCCTAAATTTGTTTTCCGTCCCGGTGCTTGGTAGTTTTACAGTACCGATGTGTTCACTATACAACGTAATGGGCATTGATACCTGATTAGTGCACCGATGAGAAAAACATCCGTAATAACCTCCGGCAACCCATTTTTTTTAGTTGTGTTGAAATTCCAATAGAAGCTCCGCCAAAACCTCTGTTGCTGAAAATGTTTGTTGTAGAAAATGTTTTTTTGACAATTTTGGCCAATTTTATAACACTGAATACCTTTGTTATAACCTCACTAGAGGGTATTTTCCTTGTAGTGATTTGTGCCATAGGAATAATTAGAAGGATTGGTTGTCGCATTGAAAGACTCGCACGCTGAGGTACACATAGTCAAAATAGATTATGAACAAAAAATTACAGATCTACGGAAAAAGTTTCAACCAGAGACTCCACCAAAAGTTCTCACCCAACGAGAAGCTGAGGTGAAACAAGCCAGAGACAGTATCCTCATTGCAGTCACGCAGTGTAATAGTCTTTTAGATGAAGAGGTGGGTGTATGGACCTCCGTAAAAAATGATCCAGTCATTAAGCAGCTGCATGACACATTGCATCAAATGGAACAACAGTTTGAAGAGATTGGGATAGTGGTGTCGACGTTGGTTCTTACTCAGTGACTAGCTCGGCTACGGGAGTGCCAGAAGATACAAACAAATATTGAAGATTTGCGCCGAAAGGAACAATTATTAGAAGCACATATGAAACCATGGGTTGAGGAGGCTCTTCAGCTTTCACAAGATGGAAAACACTTTGAAAACTATTTAGTAGACTCAGCGGAACATCAAGATTTCCACTAAAGGGCCCACCACATTAAATTTGGTTCACCAAGCGCAGGGAGTTGCAGTGCAAAGTTTGGAATTAGTGCTCCCTCTGAAATCTTTTGTCAGCATGCTCCAATACAAGCTCAAGGAGCAGACTCCTTAGTGACTCAGGACGAGTCACATGTTTGTGTTGAGGGCCTGTTGGAGTGGGGTCCCCTAGGGCACACTTTTTTATGTCATTTTGTATAAGTTTTGTATATGCACGTTGCACGATCGAGTCAATGGGCTTTGGGGTGGGTCAAAGACCCGAATTTTGATGTAAATGGGTTTAAGGGTAAACTGTGGGCCTCAAACCATGGTTTGAGACCATAGTATCTGTGCACTAAAAGAATATAAATAGATAGATCGAGTCTAAGGAAAGTAGTTATTCAACTAATTTTTGATATGATATGATGATTTGTATGTGTTTACGATACGTTGTAAAGGGTTTTGTTTGGGTTGGGTTGAAAGGCTCGTGCTAGTTGTGAGCGTGAAGACCTAATCCTGGTCGTGTGCGAACTCTACTAACTGTGTGTGTGGAAGGATTATGTGTAAGGGAAGGTCTAATATGTATTGTTGGCGAAAAATAAGGTCTCGCGGGCAAGACCCAGGTTCACAGGGTTGTGGCCAACAAGGGTCCGGTGTAGTCTAGTAACACGCCGGCATTTTCACCCTGCTCTGGAAGAACAGCGTCTCACCCGAGGCGTGCCGCGACCACATGGGAAAGGAAGAAATCACGTACGAGGAATAAACCCGCAAACTACGTAAAGAAAGAGAATCCATTACATATACCGAATATTCATGCAAGATCACCAATCAAGTATACGTAATGGGCCGCAACTTAAAATTTTAAAGCAAAGGTAAACACATCATAACCCATAACCCAAAACATAGAGACAACAATCCTTCTTTATATTATTCTTCAGCCAAGTACATGATTACATAGCTTCCTCTTCTCTGACAACTCATAAATCGATACGTATGGATCTAAGAACAAGAGAATACAAAACATAGAGAGTAGAGACCAATGGAGAGAACAAGTCTACCTCCGCGGTCGCTTCCGTTCAATCATCCCGCAACAGCTGAACCGATCAACCAATATCCTCTTCGCCGGGTGATTGCCTTTTATTCACCCGCTCGTCGCGACCGGCGGCTTCTTCGCTCTTTGTTCGTTTCTTCTCACTTCTTCGATGTCCGCATGTTCTACTTCTTGTTTGCCGCCGCATTCTTCTATCCGTACTTCTCTCTCGTTCCATCTCCAAGCATCAAGTGCTTCCGCACCGCCTTTGGTAGCTCCGCAACTCCTCGGTCGCGCGGCGGTCGCGTTAGCTATGTGTATTCCTCCGCAACTCAAAAAGAGTCCAAGTTCAAAATTCAAAACTTAAACAAAAACAAGGGCCCCAATGCCCCGACCACAAGCAATCTCGACTAAGTCCGCGAGTCAATCGCAAATGACAAGCTTACCTCCATACTCACGGCCGTGTTCTCGCTCTCGTCGCTCTTTCTTCTCGCCGCCTTTCCGTTGTACTCCGCCACCGCGGATTCAAACAAGGGCCCCAACTCCCGGACCCGGCGGGAGGCCGCATCTCGAAGCTCCGTGGAAAGTTACTACACGTCGCTGCCATTCCCGCATAAGAAGGCCGCATCTTGAACACCCGGTTGGCCGTAGCTTCGTCGATGGGCGCTGGCGGCATCCTCGAATGGGCCGTGGCGAGTTGGGACCGGCAGTTGGCATCCAAACCGATGCATTGCCTCGGCATGCTGCGAAGGGCGGCCGCATTCTCCGATGGTGCTTAGTTGGCCGCCGATGCGGCCCCTGGCCGTTCGCATTTGAAGTTCCGCACTTCGTCCGTCCGAGCGAGAGCTGGTCTAACCGGCTCGGTCCGTGGTCGCCCGAACTTGGGTGGCGAGTTGTTGCGCTGGAGCACACGGGGTCGCGTTGGACCGCGCCAGTGCAGGGAGCACTCCCTCGCAAGCCGTGTAAAAAAGCGGGCCGAAGCCGTCGTCGTGGAATGGAGAGTCTTCGTAGATTGGATCGCCCGTACCGTTTGGCGCGGGACCGGTCCCGAATAATCAACGGGTGGATCCGGGAGGGCGCAGGCCGGCGGCCAACGCCGCCAGGCACCGGTTCTCTTCGCAAATGGTGGTGAAGATGTCCCCGAGCCGGCGAGCCTCGTAAGGCTGCGTCGGCCCCGTTCGATGCGAGCAGCGGAGTGGGGCATGGTGAGCCCGTGCTCTCCGCCATACGCTAGAAGCGCCCGATTGGGTCAAAGTTGGCATGTTCCTAGAGGTAGGTCTTCTCCCTCGCGCAGCCGATTGCGCCGTTCGCAAGCGCCGTGGACCGACCTCGCTCGGTGCATCGCCGTAGCTCGCATGACCCGTTCGCCCGGCCGCCGCCCGCCGAATGAGCAACAATCGGTGGCCGGGACTCGCCAGGCCGCGCCGTTGCACGCGGGCACCCCCCGTCGAGGCGTCTCGTTCGTAACGACGGTCCCACGCCGCCGCCGGCCCCGCGTCCGGAAGGTGGACCGGCGTCCGTTGTTGTGACCGGCGGGCCATATCGTGCTCGCTCATTCCGCCGCGTGGTTGGCGCCGTGGAAGGGCCGATTGGAATCAACCCAACTCTCGTCCGTCGAACAAATATGGGGCAAGTAATGCTCCGGGACGTGGCCACGGGTCAACAGGTACCACCACGGCAAGATCGAGTGGTGACCTCCGCCCCCGTGGTCACCGCCGAAGAGGTCCCGGATCAAGGAATCGGACACAAGGGTCGATGAAGGTGGAGCGTATTGGGGGAAGCTGGGTATGTGGTCCGTCGGTGGAGGGGGCGGGATGGAGTGACCGAGGAGGGAGGGAACGATGGTTGAGGAAATCAGTCGACCAGCTTCCTCCGGGATCAAGGTAGCCGTGGCTGGCGTGACCGGTGATCATCCTCCGTAAGGTCCACCACGGGACTGGGCAGACGTGGCCCGCTTGGATGGGGGTGGCCCGTGAGGATTCGGTTCTAGGCCCTACCACCCATTGTCGTGATGATTAAAAGGGGTATGAACAGGGGAAGTGGGAATTGGGGAAGTGAGGGAAGCAAGGTTGAGAGACCATGACCGTTAAGAAGAAATTCATTAAAGGAAGGAAATATAGGGGCGCTACTAGAACAACCCGGGTGGCCACATTGAGTCTCCCACTCGTCGTTCATATGCTCCACAATGGGCACCGAAGGGCGGGGCAGGTCGCCCGCATCTGCCGTCTCGGTTATCGCCATCACGATCGGGGGAAGATTCCCCAAGATTGCCGCGCGGCAGCCGCCGGGCAGCCCGCATCCCATCAGCATATATCGGATGACTCCATCCCGAACGTGTCAACGACCCCCCACCATGTTAAAACCTCTCGTGGAAGATACTGTCATTAACCGGAACCGCAAGGGCGCCACGGTGAAATGTGTGGTGCGGGACACAAGCCGGCTGACAGTGATTATGGCTCACGCCAAACCACACTTGTTCGTTGTATTCATCCAAGCAGGGTTCCCGTGGTACCCGCCGCCGAGGCCACCATCGACCATCCTCCCATACCATTCGCGGGAACGCCTCCGCGTTCACCTCGCCGTCGGGGGCCGTGGACACCGCGGGGGAGTATCGCATCGCGAACGGTTGGCTCCCCGGTGAGTTCCCGCCGGGTGTCCGTATCGGAGGAACATGCCATTTCCACATGGCGAAGGCTAGGAGAAAGCAGATTCCGTAGACAAAACCGGGTGGTAGTCCTGCTCAGGAATTGCTCCCGTCGCGAAGAGTTCCTTCAACACGAACGCGCTCCAATTCAATCGCCCCTTGACGAGTTGCTCCGCAATCGAAATTGTGTCCGCGGGGTGCACTCGCCTGGTGTAATGGCGCATGGTCTTGCTCCTGCCATCGCATAGCAAGCAAACCGGATTTCGGCACATCGATCACCCACCTTGGCACCTCGCCACCTCGGCGAGTACCATATTTGGTGTATAGGTCCGCCGGCCGATTTCCCAAGCGCCGCTTGGAGGCCGCCCTCGCCCGGCGAGGAAACATCTCGCCCCGATTGACATAGCCCCGTAAGCCGACTAATATCCGTCACGAGGATTGGAATCTCCTCGTTCAACCACAGGACCTTTATGCACCCGATCGAGGAGGAACCGGTGGCATTGCGAACCGGTCCTGGCGGGTGCCGAAGACGGTGGGGAGACGAAATTCATCAACGTTGACCGCCGAAGACCCCGACCGTCCTTCATCCGACTGCTAGAGTCAAGCCCCTAAGGTAGCGGTGTTCCATGAACGTCACAATGCAGATGGGGGAAATCCCACTGTCGACAGTTACGTCCATGCAGGCGCATTGTCGTACTGTCACCAAAGGAGGACGAGGCCAGTGAATTCGGTGATCCGCACCGTTCCGGACGGAGAGAATGTGCCTTCGAGATCTTGGCGCGTTCGATAGACCCGGGATGCATCTGCCCGGGAGTCCCCGCGGCAGCTCCGGTGCCCGAGGCCGCAAGTGCTTCCTGAGCTGGCCTCCAATCGAATTGGTCCGTCATCCCGCGCCGATAGCCTTCATGCAAATTGGGCCATCCGCCGGCACGCGCGGGGTTGATGAGACCTCCACAACGCGCATTTAATTCTTGCTACCTCATGCTTTCACGCGATAATCGTGTGATCAATCGCAGTCCGAGTGCATCGTGTCGTCAGCACGGCCGAGCTGACGGCGTTGGAAGATGGGCGGGCGAGCCCGCGGGAGAGAGCCGCGGGCTCGATGTACCGACGATGCAACTGAAATACTGTCCAGGCCAGGGGAATTCTATGACCAAAATCCCGAGCTATCCTACCGGCTGACAAAAGGCGACGGTTTATGACTCGGGATCGGGCGCGTGACACGACCACGACTAACGTGCGCGGACACGCCGGAGTGCGACGCGGCACCGAGCCGGCGCGCCGCCACGCCGGCAAAGTGCAGCAGCGACTGACGCACGGGATCGGCTCGCTTTAACTCGACCATGGCGACTCGCAGGTATGGATGCCTGCAGCCGACGGCTTTCGTATCGACCTCACCTGCAAAGAAATGGAAAACGACTAACTCTGCTCCATCCCGGCTGCGGAGCGTTATTCAACCACGCTACTTCACTTCGGGTGCTCTCGCCATGCAGAGGTGTTGATGGAAAGGGAGAAGGTACCTACTCCGGGTAGGGCTTCCAGAGGCGTGCGCCATTCACCCATCCCGAAGAACGCGAGCCGTCGATTGTGCCACCGAACGGCTCCACGAGATTCGCTGAATCTCGATAACAGAGCACGGTCCCGCCCAGTGCATCCGGAGCTTGCCTCGGAAACTTCTCGGAGCTACTGCCGATGCAAGAGAACTTTGCCGCCAACCTCGGGAAAGTTTTAGTCTTGATGCGGCGAGTCGTGCCACGCTCGTCCGGCCTTCGAGAACCTTCGAGTGCGAAATTTCCGTGAAGAAAGCCGAGTCATGCTCCGGTACTCCTGTGGCTCGTGAGCGCCCGGCTCTCGCAAAGGACGCATCCTCCGACGAAGTGAAGGGACGTTGCGATCAAAAGGCCGGGACGGACGTGAACCTCGCCGGGAATCACGCCTTCCCGCCGTACACCCGGCCCGGAATGGCGCTGTCCGGTTTGTCAAACGTTTCTTACCGTGGTCCCGTGAAAGCCCATAATGTCGCCGGTGTCCGCTCCTCCCAAATCATCCCGCCGAGCGCTGCGGTTTTCGTCGAAGCCCTTCTCCCGAGTCCTTATTGAGAGGCCTCCACCGTGCCCGTTAGCCTCGCGGGTGGTATGGACGCGTCGTGATCGTCGTGTCATAAATGTCTCCGGGAGCGATTTGGCCAGTGGCACTACGAAATGCGTGCCTTGATCAACACGGTGCGTACAAGCGGCAGCCCAAAGCGGCCGATGATGTTTTCAAAGATGAGCGAGCAGCGGTCTCGGTGGGGAGGTAGCCGCGTGCCGCCCTGCGTCTTGCTACTCATCGCGTAGAGATAACCGACCGCCGTAATAGATGTACCGAGAAACTTTGGAGATGGCCGAGCAACCGCTGCTAATGGGCCTCTGCGGTCCGTGAGCGACCCAGCCCACTCAAATGGCCGCAACACACGCACACGGGAGTGCTTAGCGGAAGCTCACCGTGCGATGCGGCCGTCCCGTCCTCTCGACAAATATGCGCAACGTTTCACATAGGCCCTGCGATCCGCGTCCACCGTATCGACCACCATGAACCGAAAGCAGCACCTTCCCTTGCGGTGATTGGTTTAGCACGTGTCCGCTGCAGCTCCGCCGCCGTGGACATTCCCACATCACCGCTCTCTGCGTGCATGGTCAAGAACACACTGCTGCAACACCTCATCCAGTGCTCGCAGGCTTACCTGCTACGGCGATCAATTGATGCACCGCACGCCCGCACAACCAAGTGGCGTTTTCCGAAAGGCGGCGTGTAATCCCCGGGCACCGTCACTTCCGTGGTCGGACACGTGGCACGTGTCGGCCAGGAGTAGTCCGGGGACCGCTTCAACGCGAGAAACGGTCGTCAGCATCCGGAAGCAGATCATCTAGCGGACCATCGTTTTCCCCGACCCAATCTGGATAAATGATCGGGCTGCCCGATGTTTAGCCGGCCCTGGCGAACGAGTACATCGAATGCGTAAACTCCCGTGAAAGAGGAGAAGCCGCCGGCGGATCCTTCCTACCAACACGGAGAAGCTGCTGACGGACTGTTTTAGGCCGGATGGTCCGGTGAAAAATGTAAACTTACCGCCGGAAAGGTCGTGTAGCGAATCTCTCCGGAGAGAGTACCACCCGCCGCGCGCCTCCCGCAAAGTGCACGGGCATAATTCTTCTCGCGTGACAGCGCGCGCATTGCCTCGCCGGCTAAGTATACTGCGAGGTGGTCGTACCGCCGTTTCCACGGTTGCGCTCATACGGCCGCCAGAGTGCAATCCCGGAGCGCATCAATGTGCACGTGGAGCGGCGACTCACCGCTGATGGACGAGCATGAGCCGTCGCCAGTTTCTCTAATTCGGCGCCGCTGCCTTCCTCGCACCTGTCGTCCATTCAAAAGCTTCAGACTGCTTCGGCAAGCAGCTTTCTCCAGAAGCGATCGATTTTGGCGACAGTTGCGGATAAAACGCCCGTATCGATATCCAGAGTGTGCGAGCAATGCCCGCGTCGGCTTCACCTTCTCGCCTCCGTGACTGGACAATAGCACGAGCGACCTCGCAGGATCAACGTTGGCACCCTTGCTTACACACCACGGTGACCCAAGAGGTGCCTGCAGATGGTCACGTTAAAATACATTTCTTCAAATTCAAGGAAATGCAGAAAGCCGGCCGACCTGCCGATCCGAACATAACACGCACCGCGCGCGTCGCTGCTCGAGCGGTCGTAAAGCGGTCCAATCATCACTTATAGACTTCCAGACCTCGTGAATACTACTACCCGAAAGGCAAAGACACAATCCGGAAAACTTACGGTGACGCGTTTTCTTCAGTCCAAAGCGGCATGACATGGTATCTGCGAATGATCCCCACTCGGTTGTGAGATGTCGTCATGTTGCCTTGTCCTTTCTTGGGCCGATGCGCACCCGATGGCTGGTCGAAAACCCACATCACGTTGAAAGAGAAAGCCGTTTCCGCGACGCTGATCCTACCGTACGCCGTCGCTCGAAAGGGAGTGAAAGCGGATCGTGAATACAAGCATTATTCAAACTCCTAGAATCTCACGCAGATCCGACGCTCCAGCTTTATCCTTCTTGTTCTGGATGAAAATGGGACTTACCCACTCAGCTCACGGAAAGATGCCGAGACCCGCAACCGCGCATATTTACTCGATCTCCATCTGCCTGTCTTCTTTGATGCGTGGATTCTTGCTGAGGCCCGTGCTTCGACGGCTTTCGCTCCTGGTTTCGTGCGAGCGCATCTCACTCAAAGTCCCCTTTGATCCCGTTCAGATGTCCGCGACCGAAGGCGGGAATAAAGCATCTTCATACTCCCGAAGGAGAGCTGAAAATTTCTCTCGGTCGCTCTCCGTGTCCCGCACACCGCGCAGGGACCGGTTTCTCCTCCATTCATCTTCAAAGCTCGTCTTTGTCTTTAGAGGCTGCAGATGCTGACTCACACATCGCTGTCTCGGCCGGCGGACACTCCGCTCCTGCCCCTCCTTCTCGTCAAAATGGCAGGTGCCTCGGTCCTCCAGCTCGTCGTCCCCCGATTTCGCGCGAGTCAACCCGTTGGCATGAACCAACTCGCTCTTCACCCTCGAACGTGACGCCACCTGTCCCTCATTGGGCCTCGGGATGGCGAAAACGGAACCTCCTCGACGCGCTCGCAGGGCCTCGAGATTCCCCGTGCAGTCTCCCTTCGAATTAGAAACTCCGGGACGAACTTCTCCGCAATCGATTGCCAAGGCCGGGTTTCCTGCTTTCCGCTCTTCCGCTAGGTACTGTGCTCGGGGGATTGTACCGAGGAGTGTCATCAAACTTCGTGGACCCACAACTCCTCACGTACCCCGGTGCTGCACCACCTGCTCTCGCACGCCCGCAAGTGTTGTCGCGGTCCGAGTCTCCATGGTGTTTAAGTATGCGAGGCCTTCATCCTCTTTGAAGCGTGCCCGTAGTGCATCCGCCGCTACCCCATCGCAAATCGAGTGTTGCGGTGATTAATCCCTGACCATCGTCCGATGTTGACTTCGCAGCCACATCCAACAGAGGTATCCGGCATTCTTCCGGGACCCGGTCTTCCACCTCGAGGATAAAAAGTATGTATCGCTTGCATGTTTGACAACGTGGGGTACCCGCGATTCGGTCCCCACCCACCGACTCGCGCGATGGCGCACATCGCTCACGTGCATCTCGTATCCCCCTCTGTCGCCAATCTTCCATGAAAGCTCTCGGATCCGAGTTCCGAGCTCGCACACCTCGCCTAAACCGATAGATCCCGTGTGCGGCCGGGGTTGATATAATCGTCTCGCCCTCCCGTCGTTATCTCGATAGAGGTGGTCCATTATCCGAGCGTCCTCCCCGACCTATCCACCGGTTCGTGTATTGCGGTCCCTCACAGTGTCGAGAGGTCGAGTCACCCGTACCTCCCCATCCTCAAAAATCACGCCTCCTTCTTGAGATCGATGATCGCATAATTTTCAAAAGCCCAATCAATGCCAAGTAAAGCAGGATACGGGGTCCTTATCGCCCATGATATCAATAACTTCAAAGCTCGCGCATATGTCTTTACCCCCGCAACATCAACCTCGACACGCTCGAGCCTGCCGATTGGCAAAATAGCGCGATCGGTCTTCCGCCATCCTAAGTTGGATCGGGGAATAGGCGAGCCAGGCTTTCCAAGAGCCTCCCATGTCTTTCGTGGCAATATGTTGACGTCGGACCCAGCGTCCAACATCGTGTCACCGATTTGGAATCTCGCGATCCGTGTGTTAAGTCGAAATTCTTTGCCCGTTCGTTGCTTGTTTCGCTTGACACGCCGCACGTATTGAGGCGTAGTGTCTACCAAGTTTCGGGTCTCGCGCGCCCTCGGCCGCTCCGTCCAACACTGTCCGAGCCGCGCCGCAAAGACGCGTCATCAACAATCCCGAGAAACAGTGGCCGGAGCCGGGCCCGCAACTCATGCATTCCGCAGGCGTTCCGATCCGCGGTTTCCCGGCACCGCTCTCCCGCCCTCCTGCACCCGTGGCGACGCCAACCGCCTCCCCGAAAGTACTTTCTCGCACCTCTAGGCCGAATCAACTTCTTTGGGGATGCCGCCGCACCACTCGTCACCGGCTCCTTCTCGTGGGCATCCTCACCCGCCTTCTTCCGCCTCTCGTTATTATCCCAACATTCCGCATGTCGTGGGCTGCGACCCTCGCGGTTCCGCGAGCCCATCGTATTCGTGGCCCCTCGTCGCGCCCGCTCTTCCCACTTTTCGGGACGAGTTCGCGGCGTTCTCGTGGCGTGGGCGTTGACCCGTGCACCGGGAGCACCGCTCGTCGCGGAAGGGGACATTCTCGAGCCACATGACCTCCCGGCCGCGCTTGCAGCATTTACCGGCCCGCGTCCTCTTGTTCGGGCCTCCCCGCATGCCGCCACCTCTTCCCTCGCAGCCTCGTTGACACCGCACGAGGGCCGATCCAGTCCGATCCGCAAGTGCGTCTCAGCGCCCTCCATCGGCTCCCGTGCTGTGCGTCGTGGGACACAAATTCGCAACATACATTATTCGGCACCGTGGAGTACTTCGTAATATCGGGCACATCCGAGGAGGATGCCCTATCGTTCGGCGATTTCACGCATTCTCGGGGGTGGAGGACCCGGCTGCGTGGAAACCCCGCAAAGGGCCCCGTTGCGTTCGGTATACCCCCGCGGGTTCATTGCCGTGCCACCCCCGGTGGTGGCGGATAGCCGCATCGCAGGGGTCCAACTCCGCGCCGCGCAACCGAGGACATTCGGTCGCGGCGTGCCCTCGACCTAGCAATGAGTACACCAAACATGCTCGGTCGCGCCGCGTCTCGCGGCTGGAATTTCCTTGAGCTTTTCCGTCGAACCCGCGATCCGGTGTTGCAACCCTATCGGCGAAGGGTCTTGCGGGAGCCGCCCCCACACATACGGGGTATCCCGCCATGGCTTCAATCTTCATGGCTCTCGCTCCAAAGCATCCTCGCAGATTATCAATCTTCCGTCGAGTGAGAGGGGTTCGCGTCAAGGGAAGCAGAGCCTTGATGAACCGAGCTCCCTCGCGTGGCTTTGCATCGATCGGGTAGCCTCGCTTTCCCGATCCGCGTCTCGTGAATCGCCGCATCAACTCCCATGCGGTTTCGCCTTCCTTGCTCTTAATTTCCCTATAGGCCCGGACCGCACCCCTGGTCCGTTCCGGGGGAGCTTGGATTCGCGGACAAAATCCCGCTTTACGTCCGCAATTACAGGATTAGGGTGCGCCTCGGACCACTTGATGAACCACCAGCGAGCTCTCTCTCGAGCGTGGTTTGAAACTCTATCAACTTCCTCGCTCCGGTGTCTGTCGAGCCCTCCGGATGGCTTCGCACGGATACCGGTGTTGTCCCTACATCGTCGTTTCCCCGGCCGCAGAACTCGGGTGCCGGGTGAAAGATCCGAAACCCATGTATACCGCGGCGAATTAACCAAGATAAAACCTTCGGGTCCTGGTTGCGTAACGGTCCCGCTAGGAAAAAACTACTACTCGTAACGTCGTCGCTACTCTTTTGGGTGTTACCGCGCCGCGCGAACTACTAGATAACCGACTTAATGCTTGTAACCGAACAAAAATATTTCTTAAAGGTTGATAAAGTACCGAGGGAAGGCCGGGATCCCGGCCATGCGACGGTGTGACGTAGGGCCGCACGGAGGGGTGGGTGCCGGCTCGATCCTCGAAACATCTGGCGCGCATTACGTCGTACCATTCATCATCGGAACTTTCTTCGGGCTGCATCTTTTCCTTATCCTTGTTAATCGTTACCGCTCTTTCTCGCATCCTCGGGCTCCCATGCACCCACTGTACGTCTACTGTCGCATCCCGTCTCTCGTCCGGTATCCAATCCCATGGTTCTTGTCCTCCGAGGCGCCTCCTCTCGGTTTTTTCTTCCCGATCTCCCTTCTCTTCAAATCTCTCATTACCCTTCTTCGCTCACCTATCGGCGATTCGTGCACGTAACTCCCGCAACTTGCATGCGGCCTCAACGTCCATCCCTCGTTCCCTCACTCTACGGCCTACGCGGCATCGGTCCCCTCAATCCTTCCCCCGCACGGGTGGCTTACGCTTCCATACTCGTTTTGTGGAATTCAATCAACCCTTCGTCCACCATTAGGGCTTTGATCCACGAGCGGAATTTCCTCTGTCAACGATTTCCCCTCACCGAGTGAAACACGACATTTCAGGCCTTCGAGAAAGATTGGTAGCACTCGCCGGCAAACTCCACAACGTATCCTTCCAACGTGGTCTTTACCCAAAACTCCACTTTCGCGCGGTTAGCATCGAGCATCTACCCGGTGTAGCGCTACCAAGTCTTCGTGCACCCACCTGCGGTTTATCTTCCGCAAGCCTTCTTGGGCCGCCTTCGTTCGTAACCTCCGCAACCGAGTTGCCAAAGATCCGTGGGAAACCTTCCCGCGGAAAATTTCAGTACGTATCGCTAGCCGAGTCGGAGAAAAGAACAAACTCCACGACCGCCGCCTCCTTTTTCTTAATCAGCTCCGCCTGCCGAGTAATAAAATGGTCAAGATGATCATCCCACCATCGCCGTATTGCTCCTTCAAAGATCCTCGAGACCATGATCTAGATCCCCTCGTAACATGCTAGTCCCGGGTCACGCGCGAACCATTTGTTGGCGAAAAATAAGGTCTCGCGGGCAAGACCCGGGTTCACTGTGGTTGTGGCCAACAAGGGGTCCGGTGTAGTCTCAGTAACACGCCGGCATTTTCACCCCTCGCTCCGGAAGAACGGAGCGTCTCACCCGAGGCGTGCCGCGACCACATGGGAAAGGGGAAGAAATCACGTACGAGGAATAAACCCGCAACCACGAAAGAAAGAGAATCCATTACATATACCGAATATTCTATGCAAGATCACCAATCAAGTATACTGATATCGGGCCGCAACTTAAAGAATTTTTAAAGCGATGTAAACACATCATAACCCATAACCCAAAACATAGAGACAAAGCAATCCTTCTTTATATTATTCTTCACCAGTACATGATTACATAGCCTTTCCTTCTCCGATAACTCATAAATCAGATACGATGGATCTAAGAACGAGAGAATACAAAACATAGAGAGTAGAGACCAATGGAGAGAACAAGTCTAATTCCTCCGTGCCGCTTTCCGCGTTCAATCATCCCGCAACAAGAACCGATCAACCAATCTCCCTCTTCTTCGCCCGGAGTGATTGCCTTTTATTCACCCGCTCGTCGCGACGCGGCGGCTTCTCATCGCTCTTTGCTCGGCTATTTCCCTGCGACTTCTCTTCGATGTCACGCATGTTCTACTTCCCCGTTTGCTCGTTGTATCTCTTTCATCACGTACTTCTCTCCTGCTCCATCTCCGATTATCAAGTGCTTCCGCACCGCCTTGGTAGCTCCGCAACTCCTGGTCGCGCGGTGCGGTCGCGTTAGCTATGTGTATTCCCTCCGCAACTCAAAAAGAGTCCAAGTTCAAAATTCAAAACTTAAACAAAAACAAGGGCCCCAACATGTATTAAAAGGATCTGAATTAATACAAAGAAAAAATTTTGGCAAACTTACTATGTTAAGGATCTGAGTTATTTAATGTTTATGTTCTGTTGATATCGCATTGTTTTCTGTTTCTTATTTACCATTGCACAAAGATATCCGATATGGTTATATATGCATATTGATGGTAGATAAATATGATTAAGTAATTACACATTGTTTAGATTTGGATCGGTTTTATTATGATTTATCTGCATACAAGCGATCACGCAACTTTGTATTATTACTGTTAAGGATTACGCACATTCTATTATTCTTCCTTTTTACATACGCACACATATTTTTATGACTGATACAAGTTTTCATTCAATTTTATTAGTACCACTTCATTATTTCCTCCCTCGTGGTGCAGAAACCTAGTTTCACAGACCCCCATACTGCTCGGGTGAGACTTTGATCTACGCAAGCGGTGTCATTTCCAAAACTTCTAGTAGTTTTAAGTTTTGTTTCTTTCTCGATAAACTGCGAACTCTGGGTCGGGGACCCATCAAGCCAACAATGATACATTCAAATACAAATTATGTAACATATCAAGGAGCATTATAATAAATGGACAATAATTGAAAAAATTTATGGAAAGAAAACATATAGTGTATTATTAATAGAATGAAAATGGAGCATTACAACCAATGAAGCCTTGATGTTGGAAGCCTCCTTCAACTTAGATTCCAATATTAAGACTTAGCCTTCAAAACCTTTTCTCCTTTGCAAATGGGCAGTAATTAGGGCACAATTAAACATTACGATGGCAACCAACCAACATTGGATGGTGGGGATTTCATTTATATGGAAGGAGAGGGAGTTGAGGATCCATGAAAAGAGGTAGGATTTCCACATATCAAGGGAGAGATCCATGGAAGGAGGATATTGGGCCGGGAATGGGAGGTCTCGTTTCAATTGTTAGGGTCCCGTGATTTAGCAGATTGGTAGACCAAAATGCATTGGGTAACATGAAACCAATCTTTGGAGTCCTAGGACCTAGCCTTCCCTGGACTCGTAGAGAGGGCTCTCTCTATTGTATGCAAAGGATGTGAACTTTTTTCTATTTAGGGTTTGATTTTAGGCTAGTTGTTAAGTGTAGGGTTTGTTTTTTGTTTTGGTTGGGTAAGATGAAATAGGTAGAATAGGGTGGAGTGAGATATCATCAAATCATTGGGCTATGGAGTCTATAAAATTCATGGATATCTCAAAAAAGAGTCGGATTGCATAATAGGGAAAATCTAGTGTGGTCAATGGATCCTTAAGGTTATGTGTGAAGTGAAATGGACATTAAGTTGGAGAAACAAGGTAGGGAAAAAAGGGCGCTTAAGAATCCTTTTTCAAATACCAATAACAAGAAAGGTCTCAAATATTGATAAGCAAAAGATAATAATCATGAGATAGGGAAAAACATTTACTCAATGACAATACTTAAACAAATAAACATTCAAGACAAACATTCCAATGAAGTGTAGAAGGAGATAAACTCATTTAACTTCTAATGATTTCACCTTCAAACTTTAGAAAACATTTAAGATAACAAAATAACGTTAATCAATAAAAGAGGGAACTCCTAAACATTTTTGATCAAGCTATAAAGAACTTTGAGGGCAAAATGATAGGCATGGACAAAGGGAAATATTAGAACAAGACCTCCTTGGCTTAACCTAACAAGTAATACTTCAAAGAGAGATTTCAAAAAATAGAGTTTAGATAGCATCAAATAAGCGGTGAATTGCCATAAAACATATTTGGAAACTAGCATATTAATCCATTGATGAAATAAACAAGCATAAGGAGGCTTAAGGAGTAGCTAAGAATTCCTTAAACACACCCGACAGAGGAAAACATAAAGACAATAGTAAACCGTAAAGGACTAAGGTGCTCAAGAAACATTTCTTACCCTATATTTTTCGGTTCTACCGAATATAGAAGGATGAAACATAATGATAACAAGAAAACATGAATAAATTAGAGACACATCACCATTAACCAAGCTCGGGGATCCCGCAAGCAAGCTTCATCATCATCGATCAAAGTAAATCATCCACAAGCTGCACAACACCAAATTGCTCTTCAATCTCAAAAACCATGTATTTCTCTCAAAGCTCATCAAATGCAAACCTTTACAATGAAGCCCTCATCTGTCGTATTTAACTCGAGTAAAAGGATGGAAAAAACCCTAGATAGGGTTGGAAAATGTCAAAATCACTCATAAATGTCATAAATTCCCAAAAGACCATGCAAGGCCCAAGGAACAAAATATCCCATGAAATAAAATGCCAAAATAACTTCTAGCACCTAATTCTAGAGTGATCTACCTTAAAAAAACACTAAAATATGTTTTTACAAGTAAATGAGTGTAGTGTTTGCTGACTTTTGGCCAAAAAACACACTAAATAGTCCATTTCTCAGCAGCTGCCACCCTCACGCAGAAATAGGCACGTTTACAACCAAGTTTTGGACCCCTTCCCGATGTCGCGATTTGGCTCCGTGATGGCTTGATGGAAATCCCGATGAGTATAATTTCCAAAAATGATTTTGTTTTACCGATGTATCTCTTGTAGCCTATTCAAGATGCCAAAATCCCAACACTACCATTATCGCAAAGTGCCATGCACGAAATAAGCGAAAGGTGAAAATTGAGGGGTTTTTGACCTTTTCAGTGGGTCAAACCCACTCCAAATTTTATTTGAAACTTGGTGAGAAAAGTTTAATAGTGATGAAAAATCCAAACATGCTAAGTTTTCCTCCCGAGGATGCTCCAAGGATTAGCATAGCGCTCGTATGCTGCCGCACTAATAGGCCTTAAAAATCACAAAAAACCAAAATTTGCCAAAAAATTCCTCAAAATTGGTGGAGGTCTTCTTCAAGGGGTTTGGGAGACTTATTGAGAAGTTGATGCCAAAACTCCAAGTTTTTCATGACCCTCTGCCTCTTTTAGGGTTTGGACTTCAAGGAGGGATTTCTCAGGGGCTTTAAGTGTTTTATCATTCATAGATGGCCTCGTTGGGCACTCATTTTCTTCTTTCCATCTGATAGAAATGAATGACATTCTTTGCTCTTTTCTAACTCAACTTCTAAGTCTTTGAGTTGTGCATTTTTTATCTTGAAGGAACGGGTTGGAAATACTTACTTTTATTTTTTTCATCACCTGTCTACCTTGGTCTTCATTTGCTTCATTTTTATTTTTCTCGCCTTTTCATCATTCTCGCTCATCACCATGGTCACTATGGGGGTCACTCGTCTTTAATGTTTTTTATGATTGTCATGATTGTTTTTCATGACTCGTCTATGGATGTTCTCTCTTTTTTTACTCATGTTCCTCTCACCATATTCAGTGCTTTCATCACTTGTTTCACCTCTATCATTGTTTCCTTTCTTCATTATATTTTATCTCCGGGTAATCTGCCCTCATCATGGTCCTATTGGTCCTCAACCTTATCACCACCTTCATCTTTACTATGGACTAATTTACTCGTCACCTTTACCCGTTTTTATTTCGATTCCTCATTGCCTCTCTCCGTTTCGTTAGGGTGCCTTGGAGGTAAGTTTTAGAAGGTAACCTTAAGCCTCAGGGGAAAATTTTTGTTTATTTTAGGTTTTATGCATTAGCGGAGCATCGACAGTCGTGCACATGGATTAGAGTAGCACCCTGCCACCCTGCCCAAGGATTAGCGCAACACCGAGCGCGCCGCAGCTCTGTCATTCAGTCCCGGGTGTGCCTGGCCGGGTCTATGTGCGCGCCATCCGGGATTAGCGCAACGTCGTTTTGTTTTGAACATGGAAATGGTTGATTAGCGCAAAGTGCTTGCCCGGATTAGAGCAAGCACCAGGGGAGAAAATGCCCGTAAACAATTAGAAAATTTTGATTTTTAATCCCGAGGGTTTTCTCTCTTATGCCAAGTGATAAGTGTTTTTGAAATAATAATTGGAGGGACTTTATACCGTTGAGAAGACAACTTAAACTCATAAACCCATTTTTGCCAAGTTTTTTTCTCGCTTTTGTGTTACTTTGTATTTTTCACGGATATCCCTTTTATCCTTTGCAAGAGGTGACATAAAAAAACAAAGAAATGATACTTTCCTCTCACCCTTTCCTCTTTTTTTGATCTTTAGGTAGTTGATATGATAGGTTTGGGCTCTCTTTGGGCTACCGATACTCGTTGGAATTGTATGGTTCACTATTTTTTAGCCTTTCTCATGTCTTCAATTCCCCTTTTTTTAGTGACTCGATAAAAACATGTTTTAGCGCTCTTTGAGATCCCCGAGTATACGTGATACTAAAACAGGTTCTCTTCCCTTCTCACAATTTTTCTAGGGGTGTAACAAATCGTCTTGTATAGTGACCCTCAGCTTTTTTTCAATCATGTTTGTAATTATCTCCCTTTGGCCACTTCGATGCGTTGCGCAGTTCCATGACATGCTTTTGGTTCTCTTAGTCTTTTTTTGGATTTTGACAAATTTCATTTACTCATAGTAAAAACCATGCTCGAGCTTGATTTCTTAGTCTCGATACTTAACCTTATGATTCCTTTCCTTTGATCATTTGAGGACACTTGATTGTGTTGCAGTTGAGGCACTTTGTTATCGTTGACAAAACCTAGAAACCACCTTGAAAAGCCTTTGGAGACCTTTTGTTGTTATAAAGGAGGACTTATCTTCTTCATTTGACTCTGTTTTGTCTATCTTTCTAGACTTTTAGGTTTTATGGTTGTTAGAGAAGAATAAGTAGTGGTGTCTTATAAGTTCTCTATAGCCATTTCAAGTTCATTTATTTATGTTCAGTTCACCTCACCTTTTTTCCCTTCTTAATTTATAATTTCTAAAACAATTCAATGTGTGTTTCATTGTGTTGTTGTGCCTTATGTCCTTGTAGCCTTGGTATCGGTTCTTCGCTTGGCAACACCGTTTTTTGCCATCCAGTCTCAAAACCCCTGATTCTCTTTGTACATAGGGCTATTGCCTTTTCCTTTTTGTGTCGCCCTTAGGGATGATTTACCCTCTTAACCTTACATGTCTCTTTCGTTGATGGCCATCTCATTAATTCCTGTAGAAATTTCTAAGATGGGGACATATTGTCTTTGTGAAGTTGTGCTTTCATCAAGGAGGCCTTCCTTGAAGGATTTTCTAATCCATTTGGAAAATGATATACTCGTCCTCCTTCTTCTTTGATTGTAGTCGCTGGCACATGAGGAAAAAAAATATTTTAGAATGCAAAAACAAACCTTTGACCTATGAAACCCTAAGTGACCTAGTGAGAGGCTCTTTGGACTTGGCCTTTGACTCGAAAACTTGGTTTTGGGTCCTTAAGTATCAAACAAAAAAAAATTTGATATTTTGATGTATTGAAGATCCAAAATCCAATTTACTTAATTTATCTAAAGAGCCTAAAGAGATAGTTTGGAGACCATCAATGCTTGATGTATCCGAGGAAAACATAAGAGTGAGTAGGTTGGTTAGTGATCCCAGTGTGTCGGTGGGGGAAATATGCAAGCCAAAAAATAGAGTGCTAAGGTCAAGAGTGGGAAAAAAATAGACAAAATGAGTGGCATGAGCCCATGATGGGTCTTCCGGGAGTGGTGAGCTAAGCATGACATGATGGGATAATGAAATAGTGAAAATTTTATCCTAAGGATAATGAGTAGCGATCAGATTTCTCAGAATTCACAATATTCATGAATTTTGTTTCTAGAAATATACGATAAGAATTTCGTCATCCACAAAGGAAAAAAATTACTCCCCGACTACCGATGGCTCCACTCGGGGAGGGAAGCTCTTTTTCAGGGAGGGATCTAGAACCTCGAGATCTCTATTTTTATGGAGACCAATGCCTCATCCATTACGCAAATTTTTACTTCTTTCATTTCCCCGATGCTTCTTTGAAGTTGTGATCCCAATTATCCGAAAAAACATGATTAGGTCAACTTCATCTTTACCTACCCAACCTACTTGCCTAAAAAATTTTTTCTTCCTTGGGTGCACTTGAATTGGCAAGCCCTTGACATTCTTTTTATCTTGAAAGACTATCTACTTTTATGTTATTTCTTCCAAGAGTTCGATTATGCTAATGAACTCTTTTATTCTCTACCCTGGACTAGTCGATTGTCACGTATTAGGTCGTATGACGGACTTAATTCTCTATGCTATAAACATGAAATTGAAAGCATGGTTTAAATCGTAGATTAGGCAATCGACTTACCATGAATTGTGGCATAAGAACAAGTCTGCACACAAACATTATTTTTGTACAAACAAAACTAGAAAAAACAAGGGTTGTGATTTATCATTTGGTAGGCATCCCCGTCTTTCTCCTTGGTTCAGCTTTTTAAGCATGTGGAACCCGGTATCTTTCATTCCTAATCTATCATTTTTGACAATTCAATTTTGAATAATTTGACAAGCTCTCTTTCACTAACTTATCGGCAATAAACCAAAAAATAGGTTTCAACCATGCTTAGGCTAGATGACCGAAACAAGACCTTCTTTTGAACCAAATAGTGGCATTCAAGCTTGCTCACTTTTAGTAGTACTATTTTTTTGGGTATGGGGCTATACCTCTTTTCAAATCTGCCCTTCTTTTTCATTCTTTCTATGTTTTTGTGTTTTTGTGACTTTTCTCATGCAATGTTTTATGTACAATGAATGAAATATTTTAAACTAAGGGTTTTTACAAAGAATGGTACTTTAGACATCCCGTCCTCAAAAGGATCTCCTAACATTCTTTGTCCATTCAGCTCTTGTAAACAAAATTCATAGTTACCTCCATTTGAAAGCATGGTATAAGGATTTTTTCCAAAAAAATTCAAACAAGACATGCTCTCCTTGGTATTTCCCCTTTTAGTCTTGCTTCCAAAACTTGTTTCGTCAAGATCCTCCTTAGGTAGAAAAGGTGTCTTTTATCGACCTTCAAAACAAGGGATGATGTCATCAATGTATTTCATAGTGAAGGAGTTGAAAACTCGGGGCCATGGCTCTTTGGAAGGTGTCTTCAGCACTCCTTATCCCAAGAAGCATTTGGTCAAACATGTAGTTGTTCCAAGGAACTTTGAAAATGTATTTATGTTGATTGATCCGAAGTGGTATCATATGATGGTAACTTGAAACACTATCATGCAATGACATCTTGTTAGAAACTTCTACCCTTGGCATAGGATGATTTATCTTGGGAAAACGGTATTTGTACTTCATGGAGGTTTTGCCTAGGTACCTAAAGTCTATACACAACTTGCATCCTTTGTCTTTCTTTGTTAGTGATACAATTTTCCCAAGGGTTTCATGGCTTTTTTTTTGGAAGGAGGCTTCTTTTGAATAATTTCTATATCACAAGGCTTTAAGCTTTCATTCCTATATACAAAAGCATCCCGAAACTTATCGCATAGCCTTATGTATTTCGGTTTTTGTTTGTAATGACAAGGTTCGGATAACTTAATCATTTTGGGCCTTTCTAGGCCGCCTACATTATACTCCTCTATATTAGTTTCGCATGTACACTCGTAGGGTCCGTAGAAGCATTTATGAGACTCAACAATTCTTTTAAAGGGACAAAACTCTTTCGATGATGAGGTATCTATGTAAGGAAAAAACATAAGACTCTTTTGTTCCGCATTCCCAAAGATTTTCGTTCTATGAGGAACAAATTTGTGTTTTTTGAGGTTTGTCCTTCATTTGAACAACCTTTTTTCATATATTAAACTCGATTTTTGGTTTTGAAATTTCATTTTCAGGTTTGTAGAAAATCAAGTTTAGTTTTATCATCATGTGGTTTTTCAGGGGCTACTATAGTTTTGATCTGTTGAGTTCATCATGCAAAGATTGATTTGATCGATGTAGTGTGTCTAGATCTACGTTTCAATTTTTTCTTATCTTATCATTAATGTCCTCTTCATTACATAATATGAAAGAATCAAGATATGAATGAATGGTATAAAGAGGAGTGTTGTTTCGCCTTTCCTGACTTCTAACCATATATTTCATGTGTGACTCTTGGTATAGTCTCCTTGTCCGGGTTTAAAAACCAGGGATGGTAGCATAGGACATGTCTAGTTGAAGGTTTCCCTCAAGCTTGGCTCCCCAAGATCTCGGATAAAAGAATCCCATACTTAGTGGGAATGTTAGCAACCACTATTTCCATGACTAGGTTCTTAGTAGGTATTTCGTGCCAAATTGACACAAAGATCCTTGATTAGGCCCAAACACTTGACTCTACTCGAATCGTATGAGTACAAGTCTTTGTAAAGTTTAGTAATTTCTAGGACTAATCTCTCCATCACAACTTTAGGCATGAGGTTGTGAGAGGCACCGGAGTCTAGCATGGCATTGTGCAAGATCTTGTCATGTATGTTTAAGCTATTGTAAAAAGGGGGGATGGCTCCTTCTTGGTACTTTTCCCTTCCACTTCGAGACCAAACAACAACTTTGGTTTATCATCACGCAAGTTTAAAGTATCAGTATCATTTCCCATGTTTAGAACCTTCAAAAATTGGGACCTATACACTCGTTGAGTAACTAGTTCGAGGAGAGGCATGGTTATCTTGATTTTGGCAATATCTCTCAACACCGAAAGGTATTTGTGTTTTGGACATATTTACATCGGCTTTATCGACCATGAATCTTTCTACATTTTTAATTTGTTGATTCTCATTTGGAGCTTTAGACAAAATAGTTTTCTGAGGTTAGTAGCGGAGGCACTAGGGCAAAGCCTTGTGTCATTGTTTTTCTCGTTGATTTTTCCTTTGTTTGGATCAGTTTTCTTAGCCATAGTGTTGACATTATCTCTGTTGTTTTCTTAGGAGTGTTTTCGTGTACTTTCCCAACAACGGTGTCTATTTGGATTTTATTGGGGGGTCTTGGTTCTTTTTTTCTCCTAAGGTCATATTGCTCATGAACTTCCATTATGGAATTTTCAAATCCCAAGTGGTAGTCTTCAAAATCCTCATGGTTTTATTTCAGTTTTATCTAAGGAAAAGAAACCTTATTCTTCTTCAATGAGAAAATCGTCATCTTCATTATTAAAACCTAATAAGTTTACATGGCTTTCTTCGAAAGTTCTATAATTTCTCCTTCTTCTTCATATACAATGCTTTGCTGAAAGGGAGGTCTCGATTTGTTCGGAATTTTCCCTTTGTTTGATTTGAGGAATGTCTCTTCTAAATTTTTTGAGCTCTATTTCGTTTTGGGGATTTTCTTGGTTTTCCCCTAAGAGGTGTCCTTTCATTCAAGTTTATCCTTTCTATCATTCTCTCCATTGTTCTCATTAGGATGTCCATTTTGGTATCGAATGAGGAGGTTGAGGGCATGGTTTCATCTTTGTAGGTCACCCTCTTTTTGGACCTCATCCTAGCTCTCTTTTTCAATCAAGTTGACCCTCTGCACTAATAGCTGCCCTTTGCATTTCTTCTAAAGTTGTGGAGTCTCTCTCTCTCAATTGGAATGTCATGTCCGCATCAAAGTCTTCAGGAAATTTCACTAGTGCTAGGCCTTGTGGGGGTTTCATGTGAGGTGGGAGGGCATTGTAGACACTTTTATATAGTGCAATAATCTTGTATACTTTCCCATACATTCCTCTTAAGATTTTTATATTGAAAAAGGAGTTGGAGGGGGTTTTTTCTTGATTTCCCACTTGTTTATGAAAGTTTGATAGAGGGAAGGGAGATCATGTATTGTGTTAGGAGATAATTCTTTGAACCATTTTTTGGCCTCTCCTCCTAAGCTTTGTGCAAAGATCCTCATTTTAATGGTTTCTTCTTCTATTTCCATGTAATACAAGGCATCATTTAACCTATCTACATGTTGTTGGGAAGTGATGTATTCAGCTCCCGTGAAATGAGGACCTTAGATTGGTAGTCATTTGGCAAAGGCACTAGAGATTGAGGTAAATCCAAGGGTGCATACCAAGCTACCATGATGGGAGCTAATGGATGATTTACAAGAGGAGGGTTTGTGAAAGGAGGTGTATGATGAAGTGGAGTGGTTTTCACAGTGGTGGTATGGATGGGTGTGGTGGAAGTACTTGGATCAACAAACTAATTCTAAGCAGATTTGGTGTGGAAAGAGCTGAAGTGATGGAGAAGATGAAATTCAGTGTGGTGTGGAAGGAGAGGCATCTCTACTAGAACTCTACCGCAAATCCATGGGCTCAAGGTCGGTGCCTCGTCAATATCAGCGTTTGTGACTTGGTTCCGAAAAGGTTCTTTCTATGTTGCAAGTCAAACTGGGGATCATGAAAAGCTTTAAGATGTTCGTGTACGCAGCTCGCTCTATGAATGGTCCTAACGGTAGTTAAGTTTCCAAATCTAGAATTTTGCCACAAAATCTTCTCTAGGTTATCAACTATGTTAGGAGGGTTTGGGTCCGGATGAGATCCGGCATCGCTTTTTGAAGCGATTTCAAACTCAAAATGTAGAGAGGTCGAAAGTTTAGGACTCGTTTTTCGAAGGGTCGTCCTCTCTTAGGTGCTTGGTAAACTCACACGGTATAAAAAATAGGCTTTCTAAACTTCTCGAGGGTTGGTTTGATACAACCCCATGGAGTCTAATGAGAACTAGTGAAGTAATAGGGCCCATCTTGGAGGCTATTGGAGTCGCTAGTGGATATTTTTTTGTTGTTTTAAGAATGTATGTTTATGGTCCACCACCAATAACCGACAAAAAACCAATCTAGGGGTGTTTTGGGGTTTTCTCGAATTTCCTTTTTTAGCCCTAAGGTTCGTAAGAGTGTCCTAGTAAGCTGAGTCATCATTTTTTCTAGGATGGTGAAACAACCGTATTCTAATCTTTGGTTGACAGTTTGAGTTTTCTATGATTTGATAAGGGTTTCTAAACTCCTAAGGGAGACTTATATTATCACCGACTCATAGGCTCCATCATGATCACCATTATGTTATTTATAGTGATGAAGTGGTTACAAATCATAGGATTATGTAAGTGATATGCATGCTACTATGTACTTAGTCCCACCATGATCACCATTATGTTAGGGTACCATGATTTAGAAGCTTGGTAGACCAAATGTACAGGGTAACATGAAACTAGTCTTTGGAGTCCTAGGACCTATCCTTCCTGGACTCAGAGAGGGCTCTCTCTATTGTATGCAAAGGATGTGAACTTTTTGCTATTTAGGGTTTGATTTTAGGATAGTTTTTAAGTGTAGTGTTTGTTGTTTGTTTTGGTTGGGTAAGATGAAATAGGTAGAATAGGTGGAGTGAGAGATCATAAAATCATTGGGCTGTGGAGTCTATAAAATTCATGGATATCTCAACAAAGATTCAGAGTGCATAACAGGGAAAATCTAGTGTGGTCAATGGATCCTTAAGGTTATGTGTGAAGTAGAAATGGACATTGAGTTGGGGAAACGAGGTAGGGCAAAGGGAAGTTAAGAATCCTTTGTCAAATACCCATAAACAAAAAAGGTCTCAAATATTGATAAGAAAAAGATAATAATCATGAGATAGGGCAAACCATTTACTCAATGACAATACTTAAACAAATAAACATTCAAGACAAACATTCCAATGAAATGTAGAAGGTGAGAAACTCATTTAACTTCTAGTGATTTCACCTTCAAGCTTTAGAAAACACTTAAGATAATAAAATAACTTTAATCAATCAAAAGAGTGAAATCCTAAACATTGTTGATCAATATATAAATAACTTTGAGGCAAAGCCGATAGGCATGGACAAAGGGCAAGATCGAACAAGACCTCCTTGGCTTAACCTAACAAGTAATAATTCAAAGGGAGATTTCAAAACGAGTAGTTTAGATAGCATCAAATAAGCGAGGACTTGCCTTAAAACATATTTGGAAACTAGCACATTAATCCATTGATGAAATAAACAAGCATAAGGAGGCCTAAGGAGCATGCTAAGAATTCCTTAAACACACCCGACAGAGGAAAACATAAAGATAATAGTAAACGTGAAGGACTAAGGTGCACGAAGCAACATTTCTTAGCCTATACTTTTCTGTTCTCATCGCATATAGAAAGATGAAACATAATGATAACAAGAAAAAAATGAATAAATTAGAGACACATCACCATTAACCAAGCTCAAGGATCTTGTAAGCAAGATTCATCATCATCAATCAAAGAAAATCATCCACAAGCTCCACAACACCAAATTGCTCTTCAATCTCAAAAAACCATGTATTGCTCTCAAAGCTCATCAAATGCCAACCTTTACAATGAAGCACTCATGCTCTATTTAACTCAGACAAAGGAGGGAAAAACCCTAGATAGGGTTGGAAAATGTCAAAATCACTCATAAATGTCATAAATGCCCAAGAGACCATGCAAGGCCCAAGGCACAAAATATGCCCATGAAATAAATGCCAAAATACCTTCTAGCACCAAATTCTAGAGTGATTTTCCTTAGAACACACTAAAATATGTTTTTACAATAAATGAGTGTGTTTTGTTGACTTTTGGCCAAAAAAACACACTAAACAGTCCATTTGTGTGACACCACCTTAGGCAAAAAATAGTGCACTTTTGCAACCAAGTTTTGGACCCCTTCTTAATGTCGGATTTGGCTCCATGATGGCTCTTGGAAAGCCTTTGATGAGTCTACTTTCCAGAAATTCTTGTGGTTTCTTGATCTAGCTCATGTAGCCTATTCAAAATGCCAAAATCATAACACTTCCATTAGCACAACAGTGAAGATCGAAATAAAGGGAGTAAAGGTGAAAAATGAGGGGTTTTTTGGCCTTAAACTTGCTCCAATTTCTTTGAAACTTGGTGTGCAAAAGTGTACTAGTGATGATAAATGAAAAAATGCTGATTTTTTCATCCCGAGAATGCTCTAGGGATTAGCTGTAGTGCCGGTGGCACCGCACTAATAGTGTCTTCAAAATAAAAAAAATAAAAATTTGCCCAAAAATTCCTCAAAATTGGTGGAGGTCTCCTTCAAGAGGTTTGGGAGACCTATTGAGAAGCTCATTCCAAAATTCCAAGGTTTTCACGACCCTTTTGCCTCTTTTAGGGTTTGGACTTCAAGGAGGGCTTTCTCGTGACTTTCGAGTGTTTTATCATTCATAGATGGCTCGTTGGGCACTCATTTTCTTTGTTTCCATTTGATAGAAATGAATGACATTCTTTTCCCTTTCTAACACAGCTTCTAAGCCTTTGAGTTGTGCATTTTTATCTTGGAGGAAGGGGTTGGAAATCCTTACATTTATTTTTTCATCACCTGTTCTACCTTGATCTTCATTTGCTTCATTTTCTTTTTCTCGCCTTTTCATCATTCTCGCTCATCACCATGGTCACTGTGGGGATCACCGTCTTTAATGTTTTTCTATGATTCTCATGATCGTTTTCATGACTACTCATGGATGTTTTCTCTTTTTTTACTCATGTTCCTCTCACCATCTTCCGCACTTTGGTCACTTGTTTCACTCCGTATCCATGTTGCCTTGCTTCATTGTCTTTTATCTCCAGTAATCGACTCATCATGGTCCTATTGGTCCTCAACCTTATCACAAATTTCATCTTTCTATCGTGGACCGATTTACCGTCACCTTTTCCCTTTTTTATTTGATTCTTCATTGCCTCTTAGCTCCTTTGTGCCTTGAGGCAAGTTTAGAAGGTAACCTTAAGCCTCAAGGAAAATTTTTGTTTCTGTTTGAGGTTTTCTTCGCATGATAGCGCAGTCAGTCAGCGGTTGTGCCCATGGATTAGTGCGAGCACAGACATTCTCGCTCGAGGATTAGCACAGCACCGAGCGTGTGCAAGCACCGCCGGTCGGGTCCCCGGGTGTGTCGGTTGGGTCCGTGTGCAACACCATGGATTTACATGGCCCCCGCCCACTGGATTGGCGCTAGCTTTCATTTTGTTTTGAACAGGGAAATGGTTGATTAGCACAGCGCAGGGAGAAAATGCCCGCAAATTGCTAGAAAATTTTGATTTTTAATCCTAATGGTTTTCTCTCATATGCCAAGTGATAAGTGTTTTTGAAATAATAATTGGAGGGACTTTATACCTTTTGAGAAGACAACTTAAACTCATAAACCCATTTTTGCCAAGTTTTTTTCTCGTTTTTGTGTTACTTTGTATTTTTCATCGATATCCCTTTTATCCTTTGCAGGAGTGTGACATAAAAAAAACAAAGAAATGATACTTTCCTCTCACCCTTTCCTCTTTTTTTGATCTTTAGGTAGCCGATATGATAGGTTTGGGCTCTCTTTGGGCTCATGACACTCGTATGAATTGTATGGTTCACTTTGTTTTAGCCTTTCTCATGTATTCAATTCCACTTTTTTGGTGATCGATAAAAACATGTTCTATCCCTCTTTGAGATCCCCTGAGTATAGGTGATATTAAAATAGGTTCTCTTCCCCTTCTCACAATTTTTCCAGGGTTTTAATAAATCTATCTTGCATAGTGACCCAAATTTTTTTCAATCCCGTTTGTACTTTCATCCTCCTTTGGCCACTTCCGATGTGTTGTAGGTGCCATGACTACGCTTGGTTCTCTTATTAATTTTTGGATTTTGACAACTCATTTACTCATAGAAAACCATGCTTGGCTTGATTTCTTAGTCTAATACTTAACCTTATGATTCCCGTCCTTCGATCATTTGAGGACACTTGACCGCACTTGAAAACTTGATCTCCCTCACTGATACTCTTTGTACTTTCTCCTTTTGGTTCAGTGAGGCATCACTATCTTTGACAAAACCCAGAAACCACCTTGAAAAAAGCCTTTGGAGACCTTTTCGCTGTTATGAAGGAGGACTTATCTTCTTCATTTGACCTATTTTGTCTATCTTTCCGAATTTTAGGTTTTTATGGTTGTTAGAGAAGAATAAGTAGTGTTGTCTTATAAGTTCTCTATAGCCCTTTTCAAGTTCATTTATTTATGTTCGGTTCGCCTCACCTTTTTCACATCTTAAGTTATAATTTCTAAAAAATATTCAATGTGTGTTTGGTTGTGTTGTTGTGCCTTCGTCCTTGTGACCTTGGTACCGGTTCTTTGCTCGGCAACACTGTTTTTGCCAATCGCTGTCAAAAACCCCCGATTCTCTTTGCACATAGGCTTCATCGCCTCTCCTTTATTGTGGCTGCCCTTAAGGATGATTTACCCTCTTAACCTTACCTATCTTTACGGTTGATGGCCATCCCATTCATTCCTAAAAAAATGTCTAAGATGGGCAGATTTGTCTTTTACGTAAACTCTGCTCTGACCAAGGAGGCCTTCCTTGAAGGATTTTCTCGATCCATTTGGACAATCATATGTTGTCCTCCTTCTTCTTTGATTGCAGCCTCTTGGCTCAAGAAAAACAAAGATATTAGAATTCCAAAACAAACATATGACCTATGAAACCCTAGGTGACCTAGTGAGAGGCTCTTTGGACTTGGCCTTTTGACCGAAAACTTGGTTTTGGGTCCTTAAGTATAAAAATATTTTTTTGAGATTTTGATGTATTGAAGATCCAAAATCCAATGTACTTAATTTATCTAAAGAGCCTATAGAGATATTTTTTATACCATCAATGCCTCGATGTATCCAGGAAACATACGAGTGATTAGGTTGGTTAGTGATCCCAAGTGTCGTGGGAGGAAAATAGGTAAGCCAAAAAATAGAGTGCTAAGGTCAAGGGTGACAAAACATAGGGATAAAATGAGTGGTATGATCCCATGATGGGTCTTCTAGGAGTGGTGAGTTGAGCATGACATGATGGGATAATGAAATAGTGAAAAATTTATCCTAAGGATAATGAAGGCGTGAGAGTTCTAGAAGTCACAATATTCATGAATTTTGTTTCTAGAAATCTAGGATAAGCATATAGTCATCTACAAAGGAAAAAAATTACTCATGACTAACAGTGGCTCACTTGGGGAGGGCAACTCCTTTTCGGGAGGTGTCTAGAACTTCAGATCTCTAGTTTTATGGAGACTAGTGCCTCATCCATTGGGAAGATTTTTACTTCTTTCATTTGTTGATGCTTCTTTGAAGTTGTGATCCCAATCATCTAAAAAACATGATTAGCTCAACTTCATCTTTACCTACCAAACCTACTTTCCTAACATTTTTTTCTTCCTTGGGTGCACTTGAATTGGCAAACCCTTGAAATTCTTTTATCTTGAAAGAAAAATAAACTATCTACTATTTTATTTTCTTCCAAGAGTTCATATTATGCTAATGAACTCTTTTTATTCTCTACATGGACTAGTCGATCGTCAAGATTAGGTTGTATGACAGACTTCATTCTCTAAGCTACTAAACATGAAATTGAAAGCATGGTTTAAATCAGGATTAGGAAATCTAACTCTACCGTGATTTGTGGCATAAGAACAAGCTGCACACAAACATTATTTTTGTACAAACAAAACTAGAAAAACAAGGGTTGTGATTTATCATTTGGTAGGCATACCCATCTTTCTCTTTGGTTCAGTTTTTAAGCATGTGGAACCCGATATCTTTCATTCTCGATATATCATTTTTGACAAGTCAAGTTTGAATTATTTTGAGAATCTCTCTTTCACTAACTTGTCGACGAATAAATTGAAAACATGTTTCAGCCATGATTAGGCTAGATGATCGAACAATACCTTCTTTTTGAACCAAAGATTGACATTTAAGCTTGCTCACATTCGGTAGTACTATTTTTTGGGTATGGGGCTATACCTCTTTTCAAATATGCCCTCTTTTTCATTCTTTCTATGTTTTTTTTGTTTTTGTGACTTTTCTCATGCAATGTTTTACGTAAAATGAAAGAAAATATTTAAACTAAGGGTTTTTACAACAATGGTACTTGAGCATCTCGTCCTCAAAAAGTATCTCCTAACATTCTTTTTTCCATTAAAATCTTGTAAACAAAAATCATAGTTACCTCCATTTGAAATCATGGTATAAGTATTTTTCCAAAAAATTTCAAACAAGCCATGCTCTCCTTGGTATTTCCTCTTTGAGTCTTGCTTCCAAAACTTGTTTGTGTCAAAGATCCTCCTTAGGTAGAAAAGGTGTCCTTTATCGGCTTCAAAGCAGAGGATGATGTCATCAATGTATTTCATAGATAATAAGTTGAAACAAAGTGCCCATGGCTCGTTGGAAGGTGTCTTTAGCACTCCTTAGCCCAGGAAAGCATTGGCCAAACATGTAGTTGTTCCAAGGAACTTTGAAAGTGTCTTTATCGTCGATTGGACTCGAAGTGGTATCATATGATGGTAACTCGAAACACTATCATGCAATGACATCTTGTTAGAAACTTCTACCCTTGGCATAGGATGATTTATCTTGGGAAAAGGGTATTTGTACTTCATGGAGGTTTTTCCTAGGTACCGAAGTCTATACATAGACGCACATTCTTTGGATTTCCTCGTTAGTGATACAATTTGCCCAAGTTTTTCATGGTTTTTCTTGGAAGGAGGCCTCTTTTGAATAATGTCTATATCGAAGGCTTTAAGCTTTGATTCCTATATACAAAATCATCTCGAAACTTCTGCATAGCCTTATGTATTTAATTTTTTGTGTGTAATGACATTGTTCTGGATAACTTAATCATTTTGGGACTTTCTAGGTTGCCCACATTATACTCCCTCTATATCAGTCTTCAGTAGATACACTTGTAGGGTTGATAGCAACATTTGTGACGTTAAAAAATTATTTTGAAGGGACAAAACTCTTTGATGATGAGGTATCTATGTAAGGAAAAAACATAAAACTCGTTTGTTCCGTATTCCCAAAGATTTCGTTTTGTGAGGGTATTTCAAGTATTTTTGGATTGGAAAAAGGGAACAACTGTGTTTTTGAGGTTTTTCCTTCATTTGAACAACTCCGATTCATATATTAAATCGATTTTTTGGTTTTGAAATTTCATTTTCGCTTGCGTAGAAAATTAATTTTAGTTTTATTATCATGTGGTTTTTCGTGGTTGCTATAGTTTTGACTATTGACTTCCTCATGTAGAGATCGGTTTGACTATTGTAGTGTGTCTAGATCTATTTCAACTTTTCTTATCTTCTCATTAATTTCCTCTTCATTACATAAGATGAAAGAATCAAGATCCGAATGAATGGAATAAAGAGGAGTGTTGCTTGGCCTTTTTCGATTGCTAACCATATATGTCATGTGTATCTCTCGTGTATATTCTCCTTGTATCGGTTAAAAATCGGGGTGGTGGCATAGGACATGTACGAGTTGAAGGTTTCCACAGGCTTGGCTCCCCAAGATTCGGATAAAAGCATCCCATACTTGAGGGGAATGTCAGGCAACCACTATTTCCATGACTAGGTTATTAGCAGTATTTGTTCTAGATTGACACAAATATCCTTGATTAGGCCCAAACAATTGACTCTACTCAAATCAAATGAGTACAATTCTTTGTAAGGTTTAGTAATTTCTAGGCCTAATCTCTCCATCACAACTTTAAGCATGAGGGTTATGAGAGGCACCTAGAGTCTATCATGGCATTGTGCAAGATCTTGTCTTATATGTTTAAGCTAACATAAAAAAGGGGGGGTGGCTCTTCTCGGTACTTTTCCTTCCACTTCAAGACCAAACAACAACTATGGTTTATCATCTCGTCAATTTTAAGGTATCGTATCATTTCCTATGTTCGTGACCTTCAAAAATTGGGACCTATACACTTGTTGAGTAACCAATTCGGTGAGAGGCATGGCTATCTTGATTTTGGCAATCTCTCCCTCAAAGATGAAAGGTATTTGTGTTTTGGACATATTTATATCAGCTTTTATCAGCCATGAATCTTTCTACATTTTTAATTTGTTGATTCGATTTGGAGCTTTAGACAAAATAGTTTTCTCGTGGCCACTAGTGGAGGCACTAGGTGCAGCTTTGGGTCATTGATTTGCTGGCTGATTTTTTCCTTTATTTTGATCATTTTTCTTAGCCATAGTGTTGACATTCTCTATTCTTTTCTTAGAGTTTTTTTCGTGGTACTTTCCTAACAACGTTGTCTATTTGGATTTTCTTGGGGGATCTTGGTTCTTTTTTGCTCCTCGGGTCATATTTCCTATGGAATTCCATTATGGAATTTTCAAATCCCAAGCGGTAGTATTTAGAATCCTCATGGTTTATTTTAGTTTGATTTGAGGAAAAGAAACCTTATTCTTCTCTCAATGAGAAAAACACCATCTTCATTATCATAACCTATTAATTTTACATGGCTTTCTTCAGTGTTCTATAAATCCTCCTTCTTCTTCATATACATAGTTTTTGCTAAAGGGGAGGTCTAATTTGTTGGTCATTTTCCCTTTGTTTGATTTGAGGAGTGTCTCTTCTAAAGTATTGAGCTCTATTTCTATTTTTGGGGATTTGCTTGGTTTTCCCTAGGAGGTGTCCTTTAATTCAAGTTTATCCCTTCTATCATTCTCTCCATTTTTCTCATTAGGTCGTCCATTTTGGCATCGGATGAGGAGGTTAAGGGCATGGTTTCATCTTTTTAGGTCACTCTCTTTTTGAACCTCATACTAGCTCTCTTTTCAATCAAGTTGACCTCTCGCACTAATAGTTTCCCTTTGCATTTCCTTTTCCCGCAGTTGCGAGGTCTCTCTCTCTCAATTGGAATGTCATGTCTAGATCAAAGCCTTCGTGAAATTTCACTAATCCCTAGGCCTTGTGGAGGTTTCATGTGAGGTGGGAGGGAATTGTAGACACTCTGTTAAACCTGGTGCAATAATATTGTATACTTTCCCCTACATTCCTCTTAAGGTTTTTATATTCGGAAGGATTTGGAGGGGGTTTTTCTTGATTTCCCACTTGTTTATGAAAGTTTGGTAGAGGGAAGGAGATCATGTATTGTGCTAGGAGTTAATGATTTGAACCATTTTTTGGCCTCTCCTCATAATCTTTGTTCAAATATCCTCATTTTAATGGTTTCTTCTTTTATTTCCATGTAATCAAAGGCATCATTTATCCTATCTACATGTTTTTGGGTAGTGATGGATTCAGGCTCCTCCCGAAATGAGGGACCTTGGATTGGTATTCATTTGGAAAAGGCACTAGAGGGTTGAGGTAAATCCAAGAGGGCATACCAAGCTGCCATGATGGGAGCTAATGGATGATTTACAAGAGGAGGGTTTGTGAAAGGAGTGTGTGTGATGAAGTGGAGTGGTTTGCACAAGTGGTGGTATGGATGGGTGTGGTGGAAATACTTGGAAAAGCAAACTAATTCCGAGAATATTTGGTGTGAAAAGAGCTGAAGTGATGGAGAAGTTGAAAGTTAGGTGGTGTGGAAGAGAGGCTTCTCTACTAGAAATCTACCGAAAATCTATGGGCTCAAGGTCAATCTGTCAATATCAGCCTTTAGTGACTTGGTTCTCGAAAATGTTCTTTGTATGGTGCAAGTCAAACTCGGGGATCTTGCAAAGTTGTAACATATTCAGGGTACAAAGCTCGCTCTATGAATGGTCCTAACGGTAGATAAGTTTCAGCATCCGTGTTTGCCGTGAAAAATCTTCTCTAGGTCATACACTATGTTGGGAGGGTTTGGGGCCGGGTGAGATCTTGTACTGATCCTCTGTGAAGCCAAATTTCAAACTCAAAATGGAGAGAGGGTCAAAGTTTAGGACTATTTTCTGAAGGCTGACCTCTCTCTTAGGTGCTTGGTAAACTCATACGCATGGAACTAGGCTTCTAAACTTCCCGTGGCTTGTTTGATACAATCCTAGGGAGTCTAATGAGAACTAGTGAAGTAATAGGCCTATATGGAGGCTGGTGGAGTCGCCGTAGTGGATATTTTTTGTTGTTTTAAGAATGTATTTTTATGGTCCACCACCAATAATTGACAAAAAAACCAATCTAGGGATGTTTTTGGGGTTTTCTCGAGTTCCTTTCGTAGCCCTAAGGTTTGTAAGAGTGTCCTACAAAGCTGAGTCATCATTTTTTCTAGGATGGTGAAACAACCAGATTCTACTCTTTGGTCGACAATTTGAGTTTTCTATGATTTTATAAGGGTTTTTCGAACTCCTAAGGGATACTCGAGATTGTCAGCCGACTCGCAGGGTCCCATCATGATCACCATTGTGTTAGTTATAGTGATTAAGTGGTTACAAATAACATGATTTTCAAAGTCTAACCGAGGGTCTAATGACTCTGTAAGTGATATACGGAGCTACTATGTACTCGATCCCCATTGTGATCACCATTATGTTAGGGTCCCGTGATTTGAGAAAAATTGGTAGACCAAATGCACATGGTAACATGAAACCAGTACTTTGGAGTCCGAGGACCTAGCCTTTCCGGACACAAAGAGGGCTCTCTCATCGTAAGAAAAGGATGTGAACTTTTTACTATTTAGGGTTTGATTTTAGGCTAGTTTTTTAAGTGTAGGGTTTGTTGTTTGTTTTGGTTGGGTAAGATGAAATAGGTAGAATAGGTGGAATGAGAGATCATCAAATAATTGGGTTATGGATTCTATAAAATTCATGGATATCTCAACAAAGAGTCGCAGTGAGTAACAAGGAAAAATCTAGTGTGGATCAATGGATCCTTAAGGTTATGTGTGAAGTGAAATGGACATTAAGTTGGAGAAACAAGGTAGGGAAAAGGGCAGAGTTAAGAATCCTTTGTCAAATACCCATAAACAATAAAAGTCTCAAATACCGATAAGAAAAGATAATAATCATGAGATAGGGAAAAACATTAACTCAATGATAATACTTAAACAAATAAACATTCAAGACAAACATTCCAATGAAATGTAGAAGGTGAGAAACTCATTTAAATTCTAGTGATTTCACCTTCAAGCTTTAGAAAACATTTAAGATAACAAAATAACTTTAATCAATCAAAGAGGGAACTCCTAAATAGTGTTGATCAAGTTATAAATAATTTTGAGGCAAATTGATAGGCATGGACAAAGGGCAAGATCAGAACAAGACCTCCTTGGCTTATCCTAATAAGTAATACTTCAAAGAGAGATTTCAAAAACGAAGTTTAGATAGCATCAAATAAGCAGAATTTCCATAAAAAATATTTGGAAACTAGCAATTAAGCCATTGATGAAATAAACAAGCATAAGGAGGCCTAAGGAGCAAAGCTAAGAATTCCTTAAACACACCCAACAGAGAAAAAACATAAAGGCAATAGTAAAAAGGAAGGAATAAGGTGCCTCAAGCAACATTTCTTAGCCTATAGTTTTCTGCTCTACCGCATATAAAAGGATGAAACATAATGATAGCAAGAAAACATGAACAAATTAGAGACACATCACCATTAATCAAGCTCATGGATCTTGCAAGCAAGCTTCATCATCATCAATCAAAGCGAATCATCCACAAGCTCCACGAAAGACCAAATTTCTCTTCAATCTCAAAAAACCATGTATTACTCTCAAAGCTCATCAAATGCCAACCTTTACAATGAAGCCCTCATGCTCTATTTAACTCACCAAAGGAGGGAAAAAACCCTAGATAGGGTTGGAAAAAATGTCAAAATCACTCTATAAATGTCATAAATTCCCAAGAGACCATGCAAGGCCCAAGGCACAAAATATCCCATGAAATGAATGCCAAAATAACTTCAGTAGCACCTAATTCTAGAGTGATTTTCCTTAAAAAACACTAAAATATGTTTTCACAATAAATGAGTGTGTTTTGTTGAATTTTGGCCAAAAACACACTAAAGCAGTCCATTTGTGCGAGCGCCACCTCAAGCAAAAAATAGGCACTTTTGCAACCACACTTTGGACCCCTTCCCGATGTCGCATTTGGCTCCATGATAACTCGTTGGGAAGCTTCGATGAGTCTAATTTCCAAAAATTTCTTTCGTGGTTTCCTGATCCAGCTCCTATAGCTTGTTCAAAATTCCAAAATCTCTAACACTGCCATTAGCGCGACGCTGTGCCCGAAATAGGGCCGTAAAGGTGAAAAAATGAGGGGATTTATCGACCTTTTCGAGGTCAAACACTCGCTCCATTTCTCTCGAAACTTAGTGAGAAAAATGTAATAGTGATGATAAATCCACAAATGTTGTGTTTTCCTCCCAAGGATGCTCCAAGGATTAGTGTAGCGCCAGTGATTATGTGCTAATAGGCCTTCAAAATCACAAAAAACAAAAATTTGCCCAAAATTCCTCAGAAATTGGTGGAGGTCTCCTTCAAGGGGTTTGGGAGACTTGTTGAGAAGCTTATGCTAAAAATCCAAGGTTTTCATGACCCTTTGCCTCTTTTAGGGTTTGTACTTAGGGAGGGCTTTCTCGTGGCTTTGAGTGTTTTATCATTCATAGATGGCCTTTTGGGCACTCATTTGTTGTTTCCATCTGATAGAAATGAATGACATTCTTTGCCCTTTCTAACTTAGCTTCTAAGTCTTTGAGATGTGAATTTTTATCTTGGAGGAAGGGGTTGAAATCCTTACTTTTATTTTTTCATCACCTGCTTCACCTTGGTCTTCATTTGCTTCATTTTCTTTTTCTTCTTTTTCATCATTCTTCTCATCACCATGGTCACTCGTGGGGGTCATTGTCTTTAATGTTTTTTATGATTATCATGATCGCTGTCATGAATATCATGGATGTTTTCTCTTTTTTACTCATGTTCCTCTCTACCGTCTTCTACACTTTGGTCACTTTTTTTCACCTATATCCATGTTGTCTTGCTTCATTATCTTTTGTCTCCAGTAATCTACCTCATCATGGTCCTATCGGTCCTCAACCTTATCACCACCTTTATCTTTAATATGGACTGATTTATTGTCACCTTTACCCTTTTTTACTCTTAGCTCCTTTTCAGTGCCTTCAAGGCAAGTATAGAAGGTAACCTTAAGCCTCAGGGGAAAAATTTTGTTTTTTTTGAGGTTTTTCTATTGCATAACGCAACGCAGCAGCTTTGTGCCTATGGATTAGCATAGTGTCAAGCGTAAAAATGCCTTAAACGGTCGAAAAAATTTTTTATTTTTAATCATGAGGGTTTTCTCTCTTATGCCAAGTGATAAGTGTTTTTGAAATAATAATTGGAGGGACTTTATACCTTTTGAGAAGACAAGTTAAAATCATAAACCCATTTTTGCCATGTTGCTTTTGTGTTCCTTTCTATTTTTCGTTGATATCCCTTTTATCCTTTGCAAGAGGTGACATAAAAAAACAAAGAAAATGATACTTTCCTCTCACCCTTTCCTCTTTGCTGATCTTTAGGTAGTTGATATGATAGGTTTGGAGCTCTCTTTGGGCTACTTAAACTCGTTGGAATTGTATGGTTCACCGTGTTTTAGCCTTTCTCATGTCTTCAATTCCACTTTTTTTAGTGATCGATAAAAACATTTTTTATCCCTCTTTGAGATCCTTGAGTATAGGTGATATTACAATAGGTTCTCTTCCCTTCTCACTATTTTTTCCAGGGTGTAACACATATGTCTTTCATAGTGACCCCAGCTTTTTTTCAATCCTATTTGTACTTATCTCCCTTTGCCCACTTCTAATGTATTGTAGGTGCCATGACACAGCTTTTGGTTCTCTTAGTTGTTTTTTTATTTTGATGTATCTCATTTACTCATAGAAAACCATGCTCGGCTTGATTTCTTAGTCTGATACTTAACCTTATGTTTCCTTTCCTTTCGATCATTGGAGGAAACTTGATCGCGCTTGAAAAACTTGATCTCCCTCACCGATACTCTTTGTACTTTCTCCTTTTGGTGCAAGTAAGAGCATTTCGTTATCTTTGAAAAAACCTAGAAACCACCTTTAAAAGCCTTTGGGGACCTTTTGTTGTTATGAAGGAGGACTTATCTTCTTCATTTGACCTCGTTTTGTCTATCTTTCCAAACTTTTAGGTTTGATGGATGTTAGAGAAGAATAACTAGTGTTGCCTTCTAAGTTCTCTATAGCCCTTTCAAATTCATTTATTTATGTTCAATTCATCTCACCTTTTTTCCCTTATTAATTTATAATTTCTAAAAATCTTCAATGTGTGTTTGGTTGTGTTTTTGTGCCTTTTGTCCTCGTGGCCTTGAGTACCTGGGTTCTTTGCTTGGCAACATTTTTTTTCCAATCAGTCTCAAAATTCGATTCTATTTGCACATAGGCCCTATTACCTCTCCTTTGTTGTGGCTGCCCTTAGGGATGATTTACCCTCTTAACCTTACTTGTCTTTCCGTTGATGGCCATCTCATTCATTCTCGCATAAATGTCAAAGATGGGCAGTTTTCTTTTGCAGAAGTTGTTCTTTGACCAGGGAGGCCTTCCTTGAAGTATTTTCTAATCCATTTGGACAATCATGTGTTGTCCTCCGTCTTATTTTATTACATCCTCTTGGCACAAGAAAAACAAATATTTTACAATTCCAAAACAAACCTATGACCTATGAAACCCTAGGTGACCTAGTGAGAGGCTCTTTGGACATGGCCTTTGACTAAAAACTTGGTTTTGGGTCCTTAAGTATAAAAAAAATAGTTTTTAATATTTTTATGTATTGAAGATCCAAAAATCCAATGTACTTTATTTATCTATAGATCCTACAGAGATAGTTTTGAGCCCATCAATGCTTGATCTATCCAGGGAAACATAAGAGTGAGTAGGTTGGTTCGTGATCCTAGGGTGTCGTGGGGGGAAATAGGCAAGCCAAAAATAGAGTGCTAAGGTCAATGGTGACAAAACATAGACAAAATGAGTGGTATGAGCTCATGATTGGTCTTCCGGGGAGTGATGAGATGAGCATGACATGATGGGATAATGAAATAGTGAAAAATTTATCCTAAGGATAATGAAGGCGGTGAGATTTCTAGAAGTCACAATATTCATGAATTTTGTTTCTATAAATCTAGGATAAGCATTTAGTCATGTACAAAGGAAAAAATTGCTCGATGACTAATAGTGGCTCCACTTGGGGAGGGAAACTCCTTTTCGGGAGATGTCCGAACTTCGAGATCTCCGGCTTTATGGAGACTAGTGCCTCATCCATTGGGCGGAGTTTTTACTTCTTTCATTTGATGATGCTTCTTTGAAGTTTTGATCTCAATAATATGAAAAACATGATTAGCTCAAATTCATCTTTACCTACCCAACCTACTTGCCTAACATTTTTTCTTCCTTGGGTGCACTTGAATTGGCAAACCCTTGACATTCTTTTTATCTTGAAAGAAAAAACAAACTATCTACTTCTATCTTATTTCATCCAAGATTTCACATTATGCTAATGAACTCTTTTTATTCTCTACCCTGGACTAACTAACTGTCAAGGTTATTATGTATGAAATAATTCATTCTCTAAGGTATAAACATGAAATTGAAAGCATGGTTTAAATCGAGGATTAGGCAATCTCGACTTACCATGATTTGTGGCATAAGAACAAGCTGCACACAAACATTATTTTTGTACAAACAAAACTAGAAAAACAACGGTTGTGATTTATCATTTGGTAATCATCCCCATCTTTCTCCTTGGTTTAGTTTTAAGCATGTGGAACCAAGTATCTTTCATTCCTAATCTATCCTTTTTGACAAGTCAAGTTTGAATGATTTGACAATTTCTCTTTCACTAACTTATCAACAATAAATTGAAAACATGTTTCAACCATGATTAGGCTAGATGAGCTGAAACAAGACCTTCTTTTTGAACCAGTAGTGGAATTTAAGCTTGCTCACATTCAATAGTACTATTTTTTGGGTATGGGGCTATACCTCTTTTCAAATCTTCCCTCTTTTTCATTCTTTCTATGTTTTTGTGTTTTTGTGACTTTTCTCATGCAATGTTTTATGTACAATGAATGAAATATTTTAAACTAAGGGTTTTTTACTGACAATGGTACTTGAGCATCCTCGTCCTCAAAAGGATCTCCTAACGTTCTTTTTCCATTCATCTCTTGTAAAAAAAATCATAGTAACCTCCATTTGAAAGCATGGTATAAGGATTTTTCCAAAAAAAAGTCAAACAAGCCATGCTCTCCTTGGGATTTCCTCTTTGTGTCTTGCTTCCAAAACTTGTTTCAGTCAAAGATCCTCCTTAGGTAGAAAAGGTGTCCTTTATCAGCTTCAAAACAGAGGATGATGTCATCAATGTATGTCATAGTGATGAACTTGAAAACAAGGGCCATGGTTCTTTGGAAGGTGTCTTTAGCACTCCTTAGCCCGGGAAGAATTTGGTCAAACATGTAGTTGTTCCAAGGAACTTTGAAAAATGTCTTTATGTTGATTGATCCGAAGTGGTATCATTTGATGGTAACCTAAAACACTATCATGCAATGACATCTTGTTAGAAACTTCTACCCTTGGCATAGGATGATTTATCTTGGGAAAAGGGTATTTGTACTCCAAGGAGGTTTTGCCTAGGTACCTAAAGTCTATACACGCCTCGCATCCTTTGGCTTTCTTTGTTAGTGATACAATTTGCCCAAGGGTTTCGTGGTTTTTCTTGGAAAGAGCCCTCTTTTTAATAATGTCTATATCACAAGGCTTTAAGCTTTCATTCCTATATACAAAAGCATCCCGAAACTTCTTGCATAACCTTATGTATTTCGGCTTTTGTTTGTAATGACAAGGTTTTGGATAACTTAATCATTTTGGGCCTTTTCTAGGGTCTGCCCACATTATACCTCTATACTCGCTTTCAATAGATACATCTATAGGGTCCATAGCAACATTTGTGAGAGTAAAAAATTATTTTGAAGGGACAAAACTCTTTGATGATGAGGTATCTTAAGGCAAAAAATATAAGACTCTTTTGTTCCGTATTCCCAAACATTTACGTTACTGTGAGGGTCTTTCATTATTTCTGGATTGGAAAAAGGGAACAAGCTCGTGCTTTTTGAGGTTTTTCCTTCATTTGAACAACCTAATTCATATATTAAACTAATTTTTTGGTTTTGAAATTCATTTTTAGTTTGCATAAAATCAAGTTTAGTTTTATCATCATGTGTCTTTTCGTGGCTGCTATAGTTTTGAGAGTTGAGTTCCTCATGCAGAGATCGGTTTGACTATTGCGCTGTGTCTAGATCTCGTTTCAACTTTGCTTATCTACTCATTAATGTCCTCTTCATTACATAAGATGAAAGAATCAAGATCTCGAATGAATGGAATAAAGAGGAGTGTTTTTTGGCCTTTCTGACTCTACATAAACATGTTTCATAGTGAATACAATATTTTTGACAAGTTTCTATCACTTTGCGACACTTGTGACATTGACGACACAAAGTGTGACACTTCGGGATACGAGACTAGGAGTGTGAAAAATATTGTATAATCGATTCCCCTAAGCATGAATTTAGAATGGGAAGTGATGGTTGAATTTATTTACAAGAAAAGGCAAGGACTTAGAGAATTATCATCAAGAGACCTAAAAAATCAAACATAATACAATATATCTTACATCTATGGTGTAGGTGTTAGGTTCCCGTAATTTGTCGGATTGGTAAGATCAAATAAACAAGGGTAACATCAAACCAACTTTGGAGTCTAAAGACCTAGCATTCTTGGACTCGTAGAGAGCTCTCTCTATATTTGTATAAAGTATATACAACTTTATTGATTTGGGATGTTGATTTTAGGCTAGTTAAAATGATAGGGATTGTTTGTTTTTGTTTTGTTTGGTTGCTTGCCAAGAAGAACAGATAGAGTAAGAGAAGTTCAAACCATTGGGCTATGGATTCTGTGAAAGGTTTGAAGAGTACAACAACAAATCAAGGGTGTTCCACAGGGAATCTAACAAAGCCAAATGGATCTTAATAGCTTATGTGAGTGTGAAATGAACACTAAGTTGTGATTTTAGTAGCTTAAAGGGGAAATTAAGAATCATTTAACATGTACTAGAACAAGAAGAGTCTTTAACATTACTATTTTTTAAGAAAGAAAAAAAGGATAGGGCATACCATAAACTTCTTTGGCCAGACTTTACCAAGTAAAATTTAAGGCAACAATCCAACAAATCCTAGAGAGCATGGAATTCCTAAATTCTCTAGCTATTCACTTTCAGTACAAAGAAAACATTTAAGATAATAATTTAGTAATGATTAAAGAGCAGGAAACTCATAAATTATTCAATCGGACTTCAAAGACCTTTAAAGTGATTGCTCAATATAGACCAAAGGATAGGAAAACCATAAACTTCTTTATGCAAACTCTAGTTATTAAACTTCAAAGAAAGCCTTGAAAACAACATTTCAGCGTAGACCAAAGGACAAGGCAAACCATAAACTTCTCTGTCGGGCTCTACTGAATTAATCTCAAGAAAAAAAATAGGTGAAAATGGAGAGTAGGGAACTCCTAACTTCTCCAATCATACCCAGCAGAGGAAAAAAATTTAAACAACAGAAGTAGCGGAAAGAATTAAGGTGCCTCTATAAAGATATCTTAACCTAAATTTTATGTTCTTTTTATAGGAGAAATTGATGTACAAAATGGAAAACAAACGGAAACCATTACAAGATCATAATATCATCACCATTTAACCAAGTTCATGAATCTCGTGAATATTCTTGTTCCATTAATATCCTACTCAATGATAGAAATGAAATAACTCGGAAACATATTGCAAAACATAGATACAAAAACCTAGACAAAATATTGTGTGAAAAGGCAGAAGCCTCATGGATTCCTCATGTAATATCTCTTATTAAATGAATTTAATTTACAATTTAAATAGATGAGAGAAGATAGTCCATTCTATCTTATACGCTTTTGGTTGAGATAATTTCTCACCAAAAACCCACCAAGATAGGAGTTCCTAAACAAAATCAAATATTTGAGGAACAACCCAACAACCCAAGAGTTAGGCACATATTCCTAACTAGGAATATTTAATTAATTAATTTATTATTTTCGATTTATTATTGTTATTTTAGAGAGGCTAACATTCCCCCATTCAATGAAAAATCCAAAATAAGAACGAGGAACCATCTTCCAAGTTCTCATGTTGATCCTCAAAAAACATTACGACGAAAACCGCCAAAGCCGGATGCTAAAAACCGCAATCGCAAGAGACCATGCTGTCACTGCATGTCCGATTCATCTCTAAATTTTTCTTGACAACTCCATCAAGTGCCAAGTTGCAAAAGGATCCATCTGTCCTTTGCATGAAACGCACATCCTTTGTCCACCGACAAATTTGTTCAAAGCCCACTCTGGTCGATGATGTCAAAAACAACTCACCGTTGCTTTTGTTGTGCTAAAAATTGTTCACATGCTTCTGATTCGTCGACGCCCACTAGAAAATTTGTTGATGCCCACTCGGAAAATTTTTCGATGATGCCCATCGTCGTTGAAGATTCCCACCGGATGATTTTGCTAGTTTTGTCGAGACTTTCGATCCGACAACCCATCGTCAATCTCATTGACATTTTCCCCCCCCTTTTTTCAACCGAAAGGAGAGACACGTCGCTTGGAAAGTATTTCTCGAACTCCCTTTAGGTGTAGGAGTTTTACACCGTTGTACTCCCCTCATTCAACCGCATGAGAGTACCATCATATTTTCGTTGTTGGCTGCACTATGTGTGATCATATGCGGTTGTAGAACTTAATAAATCTTTTAACTCTGGGATGACCATTCCCAAGGGCTTCGATCCATTCATAATCGTATCTTCAATCCGGATGATTTGTGTTGATTGCGACATTTGTCCGAGGAATGATTGGACTTGCCACAATGGCGACAATGATGGAGATCAAAACACCGATCTTCCATATGACCGAGTTCTCCGACAATGAGAACATTTCGGTTTGACTTCAACTTCAGAGTTGTGTGGGAATTTCGTTTTTCTCGCAACTTTGGGTTGCGTGCATTTCCGGTTGTCTGCAAATCGGCTCCGAATGTGCCGAGGGCATCCGTTCGAGAAATCCCGCATCGATGAACCGAATGGGCTTGGAATAATCGGGAATATGTAATTTGGCGTCATCTTGGACATATCCCTAGCCTCGTCGATTCTTTATTCGAATTTCTTCCCGGGGCTTGATGATGGGCTTGGGAGAAATTGATCCGGGAACAACTTCGACACTTGAAGTCATGGAATGAAAGACTTATCATCCGGATGGTTCAAATACTTGAAAGTATCACTCTTTTCTTGCAATTCAATCCTTTGAAGTTGTGACTCGAGCTAAATAAACTCAATAGTTTCATGTGTTTGTTGTAGATGCCGTGAAAGATCACCAAGAGTTTCTTTGTTGACGTGCACCATGTCTTCATCACTCGGAGATGATCAAACTCGTGAAGAATGTTTAACAATCGAATATGTTGCGCCATCCGAACTTGCGCACTTGAAATCAAGCTCTCTTGTAGTAGATGTCGTACTTTGAACTCGTTTCACTTGAATGACAGGGCTCGCTTGAATGTGGCTTGAATGGCACGCTCACTTGATTTGTTGCCGATTGCACTTGCTAGAGTTGTAGAATTGTCTTGCTTAAAATTTGGAATTCACGCTCGCTTGATGATGGTCGCGTTTGTTTAAGCGTTCACTTGACTTTTCACGTTCGCTTGAATGAATAGCCATGCTCACTTGATGTGGATCTCAACTTGCTTGATTGTTTTGACTTGTTTGGTTGCTATGATGATTGTTGCAATAAAATTCACTCGGGCTCGCTTGAAGGTTTGAACTTTGTATCGTTTTGATGCAAATTGCTTTGAAATCACGCTCACTTGGAGATGTAAACTTGTTGCTTGTTTGAAAAAACTGATGAACTCAATTGATTTTGTGTAAAGGAAGGGTGTCGAACATTGTCAACAATGCACCCAAGAAAGCTTACAATAATTCACTTTAAAATAATGAATTCACTTGTCTTCTTAAAAATTCATTAACAATGAATTTGTAATGATCAACATAACATAATGAATTTGATTACAAGTTCCGAAAATAATGTATAACAACGCCGATGTAGACTTTTGAGTCCGCAGTACATGAACTTGATGAAGTGAATTGGCTTGTTGATGTAAAATGCGTATGTAGACAATATTTGATTATATGTTGTAGTTGTGCATATGCATGTGTTGATCTTTGCAGCTATTTTGTTATAAGTTTTTAGTGTTTATCGATATTAAAATTTATGTATGAAATTATTAATGTGTCACAACTAGACACAAATTATAAAGCAACAACATGAAGCCATAAAAAAACATGCGCCATCAAACACACATGGTGTTCCTAAGATCCCCTTATTCAATTTCGAGTGGATCTAGGACACATCAACACCAAAAAAAATGATATCTTTATTAATCATTGGAGTACATCATCTCGAAGCAAAGATAATGCCAAGTCGACAACCCTTTGAAACAACGCGCCTTCAAAATCGATCGATAGTGACACGATCTCTCTCAAAGTAAGAAAATACTTTTGAATTACAAAAATGGTTTTTCCTTATCACTCCAAATACAAATGGAAACACTCCTTAGCTCTCCAAATTAAAAAATACAACTTATCACTCCAAGAATTTAAAACATCACCCTTACTACTCCAAAAATTACAAAAGCATCACTCTTATTACAAAATCAATGACAATCTTCACCCTTATGACTCCCCTCACAAAAATATGTTTGTCATTCCTTATCTTTCCTCAATCAATATTTAAAGAGCCATTATAATGATGCTTTTTACATAATTTCCATTAAAATAATGGAATTAACATTATGAAGTCACTTTATAAAAGGTGAGTTTATATTCAAATACTCTTCAAAGCACTTTCTTTACCAGTAATCTTCAAAATACTTCAATTCTCTCATCTTTCAACTTATTTGGAAAATATTTAATTTGGGATATAAAATAATAGGCCCAAATAATATTATATCTTGCTTATGGCACTTTAAAAAATTGAAATAGTGGGTATGAAGTCGTTTAAAAAAAATGAAGCTTACCTCGATCCATTATTCCACCTTATAATGATTGCTTCAATGATTTGGTGGTCGATCTCAGTCTGACTTATAATTCATTCAACGAGCCCTTAATCTCTGTTCACTACTAAAGTATGACAATGGAAGCGCAGAGTTCCTACACAGTTGATAACTACGGAGGTGTTTATGACATCTTAGTCCAAACGACCTTCGAGGCAATGCTCATAAGACAACAGAGACTCTCTTAATGCACGACTTCCTTAAACGAACAAATCAACTTCGATCAAATTCAAACAATTCAAAATTCTCAACACGTTGAAATACAACATTTTTCCATGGCTTGCGGTGACAATTGCGTTTCAATACAAACAAAGTTGTTCAAACATCCGCGTCCACAATATCAACCGTGGTCCCGGTCACGCATAAGTATTGGATCACTCTGGAAAATATGGAAGCAAATCTTAGGTGTCAAATGTGACTGCTTCGGGATGACAGCACAATCCAAGATGCAATGAACGTCGTTCGAATCAAAACATGGCAGGGGAGAATGGAATCAAGTGAAAGGCGATACTATGCTCAATATGAAAGTGTCCAACGTAAGTATACCCATAAATATCGACAAATATTACTATGATAAAAGGACATGTAGCAAAGAAACATCTCAGCGGCCATATCTCGATATATTTACAATAAAATTAGTGGAACATACATCGAAAAAGCGCTTTATGCAGCGATGATGTGCTAAAAAGAAGAGCCCTCACCGAGGATTACGATGATGAATCGTCGAAGGTCGTTAGCGGACTCTATTGTTCGTAAATTCGGTGCAAAAAAATCTCTCGTTCACGCACTCAGTTAGACACTCGATTGAATCCCGGAGATGTCTCCACTATGATTTCCGCCACGAACCCAATAGATTTATGATCGAAACCGATAAACACTAAGAGATGACATCACTAAACCAGGGTGAGAATAAGTGGTAAATGAATAATTTCTCGTCGGATTGAAATGATAAATGATAAAATTCAATACTTGGAAGTGATATATGATAGCTCAAAGACCTCACTTAAGTTTTGATCCTCACCTAAGCTTTGATACCACATGATAGAAATGAAATAACTCGTAAACATATTGCGAAAACATGAGATACAAAACCTAGACAAAATATTGAGCGGAAAAGTGTAAGCCTCATGGCTTCCTCATGTAATCTCTCTTATTAAAAGAATTTAATTTACAATTTAAATAGATGAGAGAATATATTCGTGTGCTATCTTAGACTCTTTTGGTTGAGATAATTTCTCACCAAAAAACCCACCAAGATAGGAGTTCCTAAACAAACTCCAATATTTGAGGAACAACCCAACAACCCAAGAGTTAGGCACATATTCCTAACTAGGAATATTTAATTAATTAATTTATTACTTTGGATTTATTATTGTTATTTTAGAGAGGCTAACATCTAAAATAGTTACAGAGCTTCAAAGCCAACTTTTTTACAACTCGTAATCTATGCAAAATTTCAGCCCAACAACCAACCAACAAAAAACATGAAGCATACATGAAGTATTTATCTAAAAAATGAGGAGGTGATCCCAAGCTAGGGTTTCGAGACATGTTATTTATTACAAATTTAATGCATTTTTACCTTTGAGACCATGCAAGGCCTAAGGCAAAATATCGGAAAGTGACTCACTATAATAATAACTCCTAACTTCACTATTTGAGATAACATTGGAAATATTCGAATTTTAAGGATTTTTTAGTAACTTTTGTAATGAATTCCGATGTCTTTATTCAACTCCTAGCAAGGGCATAGCACCAAGGTACAGGGGGTGCAAGGCCGGTGCAAACGCACAACGTCATGACGTAAAAAAATGGCCTATCTGGCTGCCAACTTTTGGAGGCCTTCCCTGATGTTAAAATGAGCTCCATGATGGCACATTGGAAATGAATATGAGTCTAGTTTCCAAATATGCTTTCAGTTTCAAAAATGGTCCCCATATTCTTATCAAAACTCTGTTCTCCCAAGACTATTCAATGCACGACGTGAAGGTCAAAAATAGGGCATAAACATGATTTTTTGATGGTTTTTGGCCTTTTGAGGGAGCATTTTTGCTCCAAATCTCCCGAAAATTTATGAGGTTGATGTAATTTTCATTATAAACATGAATATATTGACCATTTTCCATTTTTATGGCCCTAAAAAGAGTGCAGCGCTAGTGGCGTTGTGCGTTTGGCATAGTTTATGCATGTCAAATTGTCAAAAAATCAAAATGTGCACAAAAGTGCCAAAATTGGATTTTTCCTTGCTGATAAAGTGGTTAGAGGCACGGAGGGACACCTCAGCAAGAATATTGAGCTTCTCTTTCTCCTTTGACTTCTAGCCAAAGCCCTAAATATTTGCATGGGCATGTTTGAGCTTGGCCCTTGCAATCATGTTTCTCATGGCATAGTGTCTTGCCATATTCCTCCAGAATGTTAGTGTCCTTTGCGATCTCCAAGCCAAGCTCCTATAGATGCAAATTTTCCTCTCAATCCAAGACTCTCTATCCATGCTAATCTCTATGGCAAGAGCTTTACTTGGAGTGAGGCTGCTCTACTCATCGCTCTCTTCTTGCCTTTCCCGAGCTAAAGCCTTCTTCGATTCAATGGTCTTCGGTCTTTATCTAGGAAGTTGATCTTCCTCATCATCATTGTCATAAAAACTACCAGGTATCATCAGCAAAATCATTGGCCTTTCCTACTCTCTCCGAGCTCTGATTTTCTGACCTCACTCGATGTTATGTTTTGTCTTTGAGCTGTTGATTCTCTAATTCAAGAAAATTAATCACATTGTTTTCTCTACCAGGATTATCTTGAAGCTCTACTAATATTGGCATATTTTCCTCTAATCAACGCACTAATAATTGGCTCCTCATCCTCATCATTAATCTCATCAAATGAAACTCCCTTCTCAATTTCATGTTTGTCCTCTTCCTCAACAATGATATAGTTTCGTAACCTTTTCCTTGCCCTTATCACTCTTTTTGTTGATGAAGAAGGCATGGCCCTCTTTCATCACCATGTGAAGCAAACACATACTGTGGCCTCTCGATATTTCAAAGAAAATGGCTCAATGTCAATTATTTTGAGTGATGAGTTATCTCAATGTCCCTTTTCATTTGCTGATGCTCTAGTATCATGATATGAAGGTGAAGGGTTGTGAAAGGTGATGAAGTAGGATCAATATGAGGTGATTGGATGTGAGTGATGGTGATGTATGAATAGCGGGATGTGGTGGAGAAGTGGATACAGGAGGATGAGAAGATTAAGGAATATCTGCTGATGATGGCTAGGTGAAGTAGTGAAAACCTCATTTGGCAATGAATGCATCCCATGAAATGTTTTTCAGCAGGCTGCTGCATGACCACCATATTGATGAGTGAATGATGAAATAGGCTTTGCATTTTCTGATTGTAATCTCTATTTTTCACAATGTAAGCCATCTTATCAATGCTACGGAAAAGATAATAAGGCAATTGCGGCATTCTAACTCTAGTTAAATGCATAAGAAGACAGGGATATGGTATGAATAGAGGCGAGAAAACCTTCCCTCACAAGTGAAGTATTTCATTATTATCTCATCTATGGGCACATATCGGTAGAAGGATATGAGAAAAAGGGAAAATTGACTTGTTTTTGATATTTGTACCTAGGTTTGAGGTATGGTTCATAATAGCTCATGTCCAAGTTTTCTTGTTTGAACCACCTCTATCCCACACTAGGTATCCCCATGCATGATCTGCAATGGCATTAGTGGACATCTCAAATGTAACTCCAGCCAATAATGACTCGCTTTTCATGTAGATTTATGATGAATAATCTTGTTAATTCCATGTGATTTTAAACTTGTTGCACTCTCTCACAAAAACTCAAAGCGTACCACATGCTTAAAGAAATAAACAAGTGAGAGGAGAGGCCATGAGTTCCCTTGTATTGATGGGTTCAAACCTATTTATCTTCCTCCCTTTTGATCATGTCTCCTTGGCCTTTGTGCCTCAACACCACTATCTTCTCGCTCAGACATTTTAAACTCTAATTTATAAAACCCTAGGGTACAAGTGAGATAAGATGAGGGGAAGGGAATGAAATGGAAACTTTGAAAAAATTAAGGGAATGAGTGAAGGGTAAAAATAAATCAATGGAAACCCTAAATCAATGTACTTACCCTTTTCGTGATCGATATTTCTTTTAGGAATATAAAACAAGGGTAAAATAGTGATCTCAAGGTAAAATTTAGGGTTTCCTTTAGGGTTTCATTTCCATTCAATTAAGAGTGATCAAATAGCTTTAAAAATAGGGCTTATGTCATGTACGTACCACTCAAGAGTTCTTGAAGGACTTTGGCAAGAATTTGGAGAAGTTTTGAACTTGTTTGAATGGCCCCAACCCTTAGCAAACTTCTCTGTCTAGGCGCGCGAGCTGCCATTGGGCCGAGGGCGCAAGCACCAACCCAAGCGTGTAGCGTTAAGCTCTGAGCACACAAGCACCAATGCAACTTACATGGGGTTCTTTTGGCAAGGGCGTAGCACCGCCTACGGGGCGTGCAGATGCCTTCAAAAATTGCGTCGAAAATTTCGTGCAAGGGCACAACGCCAAGGTCTAGGCACGCAGCGCACCTAGACAGAGAAGTCCGCTAAGGGTTGGGGCCATTAAAAAAAAGTTCAAAAATTCTCCAAATTATTGTCAAATTCCTCCAAGAACTCTTAAGTGGTAAGTGCATGACATAAGCCCTATTTTTTAAATCTATTTGATCACTCTTAATTGAATGGAAATGAAACCCTAAAGGAAACCCTAAATTTTAGCTTGAGATCACTATTTTACCCTTGTTTCATATTCCTAAAAGAAATATCGAGTCACAGAAAGGGTAAGTACGTTGATTTAGGGTTTCCATTGATTTAGTTTTCTCCTTCACTCATTCCCTTCATTTGTTCAAAGTCTGTCATTTCATTCCCTTCCCCTCATCTCATTTCACTTGCACCCTAGGGTTTTATAAATCGTAGTTTAAAATGTCTAAGGGATAAAATAGTTGTGTTGAGGCACAAAGGCCAAGGATACATGATCACAAGGGAGGGAAGATAAACAGGGTTTGAACCCATTAATACAAGGGAACTCATGGCCTCTCCTCTCACTCGTTTCTTTCTTTAAGCATGTGGGCTACTTTGAGTTTTGTGAGAGAATGCAAGCAAGTCCAAAATAACACGGAGTTAACAAGATTATTCATCATCAATCTACATGAAAAAGAAGTTCAATATTGTCTGGAGTTACATTTGAGATGTCCCCCAATTCCATTGCGGCTACTACATGGATACCTAATGTGGGATAGAGGTGGTTTAAACAAGCAAACTTGGACATGAGCTATTATGAACCGTACCTAAAACCTAGGTACAAGGATCACAACAAGTCCATTTTCCCTTTTTTCTCATCTCCTTGACCAGTATGTGCCCATGATGAGGATAATAATGAAATGCACTTGTGAGGGAAAGTTTTCCCCGCTCTATTCATAGCATATCGGTCTTCTTATGCATTTCACTAGAGTTAGAATGTTGCATTTTCCTTATTATATTTTCCGTAGCATTGATAAGATGGCTTACATTGTGCAAAAGAGAGATTAAAATCAGCAAATGCAAATCCTATTTCTTCATTCACTCATCAAGATGGTGGTCATGCATCGCCTTCAATAGAAAAAACATTTCATGGGATGCATTCATTGCCAATGAGGTTTTCACTACTCCACCCTGGCCATCATCGAGCATGATATTCCTTCATCTTCTCATCCTCCCGTATCCACTTATCCACCACATCCTACTGTTCATACATCACCATCCACTCACATCCGGTCACCTTATATTGATCCTACCTCATCACCTTTCCACAACCCTTTACCCTCATATCATGATACTAGAGCATCAAGCAAAGTAGAAAGGGACATTGAGACAAGTTGGCACTAAAATAATTGACATTGATACATTTCCTTTGACATATTAGAGAGGCCACGGGCATGTGTTTTCTTCACATGGTGTGAAAGGGGCCATGCCTTCTTCATTAGCAAAACGGGATGATAGGGGCAAGGAAAAGGTTATAGAGAATATCATTGTTGAGGAGGAGGACAAGCATGAAAGCGAGTAGGAGTTTCAGTTGATTGAGATTAATGATGAGGATGAGGAGAGAATTACTAGTGTAGTGATCGGAGGCAAAGATGCCAAGATTAGTGAGCTTCAAGCTAATCTTGGTAGAACAAAGAATGTGATTAGTTTTCTTGAGTTGGAGAATCAACGACTAAAGAAAAAAATAGACCATCGGTGAGGTCGGGGAAATCATAGCTCGGAGAGAGGTAGGAAGGGCAAAGACTTTTCTTGATGAGACATTGGGTAGTTTTGATGACAGGTGATGATGAGGAAGATCAGCTTCCTAGACAAATACCGAAGACCATTGGACTAAAGAAGGCTTTAGCCCGAGGGAAAGGAAAAAAAGAGGAAGAATTGGCAAAGCAACTCACTCCAAGTGAGCTACTTTCCATAGAGATTAGCAAGGATAGAGATTCTTGCCTTGAGAGGGAAAATTTTCATCCGGAGTGCCCTGCTAAAGAAGGCAAAGAAGGACACTTACATTCGAGAGGAAGATGGCAAGACACTATGCCATGAGAAGCGGGATTGCAAGGGCCAAGCTCAAACATGCCCATGCAAAGATTCGGGCTTTTATCGAGTCAAAGGAGAAAGAGAAGCTCAATATTCTTGTTAAGGTTTCCCTCCAGGCCTCTAACCCTTGATGAGCAAGCAAAATTCCAATTTTCTCACTTTTGTACACATTTTGATTTTTTGACAATTTGACATGCATAAATTGTGCCAAAAAGCACGAGCACCACTGGCGTTGCAATATTTTTTTGGGCCATCCAAATGGAAAAAAGGTCAACCTATTCATGTTTCTAATGACAATTACATCAATCTCAAAACGTTTCAGGAGATTTGGAGCAAAAAGTGGTCCCTCAAAAAGGGCCAAAAACCATCAAAAAAATCATGTGTCGACTCTATTTTTGACCTTGGCGCTACGCGTTTACCGAGTCATGGGAGGAAAGATTTTTGACAGGGAATATGTGCACCATTTTGTAAATTAAAAGCATATTTGGAAACTATACAAAGATACCTTTCCAGGTGAGCCATCATGGAGCTCATTTGGACATCGGGAAGGCCTCCAAAATTTGGTTGCAAGACAAGCCATTTTTTTCTCGTCATGGTGTTGCGTGTTTGCACCGCGTTGCACCCCTATACCTTGGCATTGTGCCCTTTCTAAGAGTTGAATAAAGACACCAGCATTTACTAAAAAATTTTATTAAAAATCCTTAAAAGTCAAATATTTCCAAAGTTAGCTCAAATAGTGAAGTTAGGAGTTATTATTATAGTGAGTCACTTTCGGATATTTTTTCCTTGGGCCTTGCATGGTCCCAAAGGTAAAAAAATGCATTAAATCCGTAATAAATAACATCTCGATACCCTATTTTGGGATAACCTCCTCATTTTGCAGATAAATATTGCATGTATGCTTCATTTTTTTTTGTTTGGTTGTTGGGATGAAATTTGCATAGACTCATAGTTGTAAAGAAGTTGGCTTTGAAGCTCGTAACTATTTTGGACTAGATATCTCGTTGTAACAAATCAGCCCCTCCATACACATTTCAGCCAAAGTCCCCTTTTTCCTCTCTATCGTTGCCCTTCCCCAAGCTGGAAATACTTTCAAAAAGGCCAAAAATCCACTTTTGAAAATCATATAAGGCCTAGCCCCTTTCTCCACAGGCTCCGCGCCTCCTTTCATCCATGTAATCGAACGCTGCACCTAAAGGCGCTTATCGCATATCGCATTTTCATTGGTTAGGCCCATTTGACCCATCGCAATTGTTTGCAATGCAATCGATCGCGCCATCGCACGTTCCATTTTTGCGATTTGCGCACCCATCGCAAAAGCGCAGTTTCCCGTTCGCGCTATCCCCCGTCATCGCACTTTTCGTTTTTGTGATCTACGCTCGACCGATCACGCCCATCGCATAGCGCAGAGCACAGAATCTTGTTGTTCCATCATTCCCTCCATCACATTTTCTCCTCTTACGATTTTGCGATATGCGCTCTGGGTCCCACCTCCAAAGCCTTTGATTCGTCGTTTTGTTATGTCTTTCCTTTGTAACTTCCCCAAAAGTTAATCTTCAAAGTCTTCATACCAGCAGTGTTCTTCCGCCATTTTTCATCATTTGCCTACATGTCATCCACTTTTCCTCCATGGTTCACATATTTCGGTTATGTGTCGCATATCAGTGTTTTTGTTTGAAGTCTCCGCCCCGCGTCATTCCATCATCCTCTCAAATCCATGCCACCGCTACCGTTAACCTCACTATGTTCACTATCTCCGTGATTAGTCTTATTCAACAGGCTTTTGTTTTTGCAGGAACTTGTGGTGGGAACAAAATTGGCGGAATGGATCCGGGAGTCACTATGATGTGACCTCCATTAAAGAAGGGTACTTCGATCTATAGAACTCTCCAGAGAAAATCAAAAGGGCACATTTGGGCGGATGAAAACATTATTGCAGCAACAGATTATTAATGAAGAAACAATGAATTCAGTGTCCAGCTTGAAAAAGGTTTCAAATTTAAATTCAAAATCTGAAGATAGAAAGTACCATGCACAGAAGCAGGCGCCTCAAGGTTTTATTGCCGCAGATCTTCCTCCACCAGAAAGGAGCCGAATGTTTACATACTTTTATTATTTATGTCTTGTATATAAGCGGATTTTCATTTCCAGAAATAAATTGTAAAGTACAATCATTTATGTTCAGTCATTCATAGCATGGGCGCGGATGTTTCCCGCCATATGATTCAAAATAAGTCATTAAATGTTTTCCATCTACCTCCTCCTCTATAATTCTCTATCTCTTCTATAAAAGCTAGAAGGAAAGACATTGTAAGGGTTCCAGATTTCTATCAGCAAACTGTGCAGTGAAAAGGCTTTTGTATACATTTTGTAATATTTCTGTATGAAGGTTCAGAGCCCGTAGGGTCTCAGTGAGGAGGAGTTATAAATGTAATGAGGATTCTGGTCTTTGGTATCTCACAGTATGTAATTTCTCTTATGTGTTAATACAATATCTCCTTTCATGCTATTTATCTTCTTGTATCATGTTCTAGAATGTGAGTGGCTCACTAGTTTGCAGTAAGGATTCATCCTTGTTGGTGCCCTTTCTGGAATTAGTCAAGCGCTTTAAATAGGCCTAGTCATGATATACTGTCCCATGTTCATCTCTTCCATATTTTCTGCTATATTAGTTACTTGAGGAGGGTGCTTTTAAAACGCCATTGTCATATAAGGATTCATAAATTAATATGCCCTTATGTGATTCTGTTGTGTATCTGGGTATCAGTCTCATGTTAACTAATATCTTCTTTATTTTTCCTCACTACACTCACTTCCTGATATTTGATTTCTGTGATATATTACTTGAACTGGCCCTCTTTACAGTAAGTTGTCTCTTAACTGTCTGATGCCTTTGTATTGGAGTTTTACATGATGTTCCTACATTATTCTTATCTTTGTGTCAGCTTCCGAGAGAGTTTGGTCCCATTCAAAACTTATTTCCTTGTTTTACAAGAGATAGTAAGCGAGCTTTTGGATTGACAACCCAAGATATACGAAGAGCTCCTTACTATATTAAGATGTCCTAGGCACTGGTCTATGGCAACTCTAGACTGTCTCTAGGGGAGTGTGGTATCCACAACATCTTTACAGCGCGTTCAAAATGGCAGATCAAAGAATATCGGTTTCCACAGGTCTCAGTGTTTTCACTCTCTAATCAGGTGAGCACAGAGAGTTGAAGAGTTGCGTATCTCTCACCTTGGCGACTCCACTGGTCTTTATTTGATAAATTTATTGGTAGTCCTGGCTCCTCGTAGGCCGCATTTGAGGTCAGATACATCTCAGCTGAAAACACCCTACGTGTCTGACCCAAAGAAGATCATTCATAAAAGAGTTTGGAAGGAGAGGAAGTTAGTTCGTGCTGAAAACCCTGAATATTCTGTTGAAGATTATTCGCCCTCTTCTTCTCAAGAAGTTAGAACAGAAAATCCCCAGTTTCTTTCAGAAACTCCACGTAGGGGAAGTGCCTGGATTGAAGAAGATTCTCATCCTACTTTCGAGGCTGAAGAAATTAAAGAAGTCACAGAAGTAGTTGCGGTTAACCGTGAACTATTCCCATCCACACCTCAGGCTTCTGTGCAATATATTCCCATTGTTATTCATACTCCACTTCCCCCTACTCCTCTCCCTTCATTTGTTTCTCAGACTGTTGCTCAGCCCCCACCTCTCCCAATGGCTAATGTTCCTGCTTTTCTATTGAACAAATACGCTCCCTTGGCCCTGCCCCAAGTGATAAATGATATGCCACAGGATTATCTAAAGATTCTGCCGAGATTTAATGGTGAAAATGAAGTTGATGCTCAGAAACATCTCGAGACCTTCTGCTCTTTTGCAGAAAACTTAAACGTTGAACATCTGGATGTGGTCTTCAGATTATTTGTGCAGTCTTTGGAAGGGGAAGCCAGAAAATGGTTTAGGACATTGGGAAATAATTCTGTGACCACCTGGGACCAAATGGAGAATACTTTTCTCAGAAAGTGGGGAGAAAAGAAAGATCACGGTCAGTGTCTCACTGAATTTAATACCATGAAGAAGAAACAAAATGAAGGAGTGTCAGAATTCATTAAAAGATTCAACAAGTTATATTTGAGCCTGCCTCCTGAAATGAAGCCCCATGAAGCTGCTGCCAAAATAATTTTCATAGCAGCCTTTGATTTTGACTTCGGGTTCTCATTGAGAGAAAGCAAACCCGCCACGTTGGATGATGCACAATCAGATGCTCTGGAATTAGAAGCAAACTTTGCCTCCACTGGGAAACTGAAGGGAAAAATTGAACAAGATACTAGGAGGAGAGGCAAAGAAGAGATTTCTGCTTCTAATCAAGAAAAAGATTCAGAAAAATTGGATGAAATAAGTAAAATGATAAAGAAGATGGTCAAGCTTGAACTGGAAGCTAAAAATGCAGCTCCCAAGAATTTCTATAATGCTCCAAACAGAGGATATAATCCCCAGTATAGAAGGCCACCTCTCCAGATATTGCCGAGAGAGACAAAGGAACAACAGGACCAGGTACCACACCCGTTGTACCTGGAAGGTCCAGTAGAAGATTCCACCGGAGATGCAGCTTATGGATTAGAGGATTCCAATCTGGCTTTTTCAAACAATGATGATATGGCGTGCCCCCTGCAAGAAGAAGAAGAAGAAGCAGAGATTGACCATTATTGTAAGCAATTTGCTGATTTCATGGAAGCACAATTCAATGTAAAATATGATCTCAGATCTTCAAGAAAGAGGACCCGAACTCAAGAGCAAGAAGAAGAACCACCTCAGGAAGAAGCATCTGCTCAGAAGGAATCAGCTACAAAGAAAAGCATGGAAAAAGGTAAGAACCCTCTAAATGTTTCCCCGTAGTCTAATATTCAGATTCCTTCTTCTTCAAAAATAGCCAGTCCTCTTAATGTTGAGTCAGTGTCGAAAGAGATTAAGCCTTCAGCCGAAAGTAAGGAATTCAAGGAAGTTATGTTAGAAAAACCCTCGTCTGCATTCAATTTGCAAAAAGAACTTGAGAAAATTAAGATTCCTGTCCCACTGACTGAATTACTGAAACAACCTGTATATCAGTCTCAAGTTACTTCCTTTATACTTCCTCCTGAAACACCAATTGCACCTGATAGTCTAAACCTTCAAGAAGAAAGACCCATGGTAGTCTTTGGTCCACATATCGAGGAGGTAGACCCCTCTACTCCTCCCTTTTACGTGTCCTTGGTTATTCATGACCTGCTGCTACACAATTATATGTTAGATTCTGGGGCTTCTCATAATCTTATGCCTTTGTCTATCATGGAGCAACTAGGGCTGCAAATTACAAGACCATATAAAGATTTATATTCATTTGATTCCAAAAGAGTTAAATGCTTGGGAATGATTAAAGATTTAGTGGTCAATTTGGCCCAAATTCCAGCAAAGAGTGTGGTCATGGACATTGTGGTCGCTGATATCCCAGCCCGCTTTGGCATGCTGCTGTCAAGGTCCTGGGGTACAAATATTGGGGGATCAATCAAATTGGATTTAACATATGCTATTGTCCCTGTCCTTGGAGGATAGGAGAGGAGGTTATACAGGGAGACTAGATTTGTTAAAATGGTAACTAAGGCTGACTTCTCAGAGAACTCTCCAGTTTATAACAAAGAGGGAGACTTCTCATGTTTGATGTTAGAAGAAAATCAAAATTATGCTCATGAGCCCCTTTTTGGTCAAATTCAAGCTGAGCAGCCTAAAGGAGATCAGGAATCAGAAATTTGGACTTTGCATTTTGATGGAGCAAATTCAAGGGAAGGCAATGGGGCTGGGGTGTTATTAATCTCTCCCACGGGAAGATGGGTGCCGCTATCCTTTAAATTGGAGTATGAGGCCACAAACAACGTAGCCGAATATGAGGCACTATTATTGGATATTTAAAATTCTTGGGAGACTCTGAGTTGGTGGTAAGACAGATCAAAAATCAATGTCAAACTAAGCATCCGCGTCTGAAAGCTTATAGAAATGAAGTATGGGACATGATAGAAAATTTCTTCTCAGCATTTAATATACAATTCATGCCCCGGGAGCAAAACAGAATAGCAGATTCTCTTGCTGTAGCTGCCAGTACATTCCATCCTCCTCAGAATCCACTTTTAAGATACGAAGTGGAGGTACGGTACAGACCATCCATTCCAGATAATGTAAAGCACTGGCAGGTATTCGAAGATGATGAACAGATGAAGAGATTCATGGAGACAGTGGGAGAATTCACAAATATGGAAATTGATGACAATGAGGGGGAAGATGAAGTTGAAAATATTGCAGAAAATAAATGGGAAGAAAAGATAGCAGGAAATAGAGTGTTGCAGCTGAAAGGAAACGTTATACCTAGAGGGCTGGTGCCTCTAGAAAGATTATTTAACAAAGATGATATTCCATTGCAGCCTAGCAAAGTGATAGAAGAAGATCAAGCGGGAGATTTAAATCTGGGTACTTATGCTGATCCCAAAATCGTAAAATTATCTAAAAGAGTCCCAGAAGAATATAAAGAAAAATATTTGAAGTTGTTTCAATCTTACAAAGATGTATTTTCTTGGTCCTATCAGGACCTAAAAACTTTTGATGTTAGTATAATGCAGGATAAGATTCCATTGAGGGAGGATGCAAAGCCATATAAGCAGAAGCTCAGACAGATAAATCCTCTGTTGCTGCCCTCCATTGAAAAAGAAGTCAAGAAGCTATTCAAGGCCAAGATAATTGTGCCATTGAGATACTCAGAATGGATAGCGAACCTTGTTCTTGTTCGAAAGAAGAATGGAGAAATAAGGTTGTGTGTGGATTTCAGGAATTTGAATAGAGCATCTCTCAAAGATAATTATCCACTGCCTAAGATGGACCACATCTTGCAGAAAGTAGTGGGAGCATCCAGAATGTCAATAATGGATGGTTTTTCTGGTTATAATCAGGTGGCTATTTTCCCAGAAGACCAGAAGAAAACTGCATTTACTACACCATGGGGAACCTTTATGTATGCCAGGATGCCATTCGGATTAATTAATGCAGGAGCTACTTTTCAGAGGGCAATGGATATAGCCTTTGTTGGGGAGAGGGACAAGTTTTTGGTAGTATATCTCGATTACATCACAGTATTTTCGAAGAATGATGATGAACATATTGAGCATTTAAGAAGAACTTTTGAAAAATGCAGAAGGTATGGCCTATCCCTCAACCCTCAAAAGTCCTTGTTTGCATTAGATGAGGGAAAACTCTTAGGGCACATTGTAACAAAAGATGGTGTGAAAATAGACCCTAAGAGAGTGGAAGTAATAAACAACATTCCTCTGCCCAGGAATAAGAAGGAAGTACAGGTATTTTTAGGCCGAATTAATTTTCTAAGAAGGTTTATTCCTAACTATGCCGAGATAGTTAGGCATATAACTAATATGTTGAAAAAGGAAAATGAAGTTAAATGGTCCCAGGAGTCTAGAGATGCATTCACAAGGATAAAACAGGCATTCGCTGAAGTTCCTGTGCTAGCTGGACCCGATTACAAAAAGCCATTTATGATATTCTCATTTGCTTCACCCCATACAATTGCCGGAGTATTATTGCAGAAAAATGAGGAGGGATATGAACAGCCTATAGCTTTCTTCAATCAAGTGCTTTATGATGCTGAATTAAAATATAATATATTGGAGAAGCAGGCATATGCCCTGGTAAAGTCCCTTAAAGCCTTTCGAGTATATGTTTTGCAATCTCATATTACTGCATATGTCCCCACAGCAGCTGTCAAAGACATTCTAGTTCAGGGAGACAGTGAAGGTAGAAGAGGAAGATGGATTGCAAAAATCCAGGAGTATGATTTGGATATAAGGCCTACTAAGTTGATCAAAGGGCAGGGACTTGCCAAGATGTTATCTGAATCAAATCATCAAGCTTTGGGCATTAATCTATCTATAATAGCAAATGAAGGATCTGAAAAAGAAGAAGAACATCAAGGGCTGGAGATGGCCACTCAAAAGATACATATGAAATATCTAACTAGTCCTTGGTATAAAGAAATAGTTGAATATATTTTAACACTTAGCTGTCCTACAGGTTGCGATAAGGTAAAATACAGAGCTGTAAGTTTGAAATCACAGAAATATGTAATTTCCAATGGACAGCTCTATTGGAGAGACCCTCTAGGTATATTATTGTTATGCCTCACAGAAAATGAAGTGCAGAAAGTACTGACAGAATTTCATGAAGGAATTTGTGGAGGACATTACAGTTGGAGGGCTACAACACATAAAATCTTGAGGGCCAGTTTTTACTGGCCAAAACTGTACTCAGATACTTTTGCTTGGGTCAGAGCATGTGACAAGTGCCAAAGATTTGCAGAAAGACAGAAATTAGCGGCTTTGCCCCTGATTCCTAATCATGTGAATGAACCATTTCAGAAATGGGGATTAGAATTTATAGGAGAAATACATCCCCCATCAAGTGGCCAACATAAATGGATACTAACAGCCACAGACTATTTCACGAAATGGGTGGAAGCCATGCCTACCAGAAATGCTACAGATGCCATAATAATGAGGTTTATGGAGGAAAATATCATATCTAGGTTTGGCTGCCCTGCTAGAATTGTAACTGACAATGCGCAGGCTTTCAAGTCTGCCAGGTTTGTAAAGTTCTGTCAAAGGTATAACATTACATTGACTCACTCCACAGCTTACTATCCCCAGGGAAATGGCTTAGCAGAGTCATCCAATAAAACCCTTGTGAGGGCCTTGAAGAAAACAATAAGTGAGAATCAGAAGAATTGGGACTCCCAATTAAGATTTTCCTTATGGGCGAATAGGATAACCAGCAAAAGTGAAACAGGGAAGTCACTCTATGAGCTGGTGTATGGGCGAGCTGCTGTGTTTCCTCTGCAATTGGCATTGCCAGTGGCAAGTTTTATGCAGGAGGATCAGGAAGAACCAGAAGACATGATCAGAAGAATTAATCAGCTGGTAGAATTGGAAGAAACACGCAACCAGGTAAATGAGATACTGGTAGAGTATCAGGAAAAAATGAAGAATATTTTTGATCTCCATGCAAGAGATAGGAATTTCCGAGTTGGAGACCTGGTTCTCAGGTGGGATGTTCGCAGAGCAGAAAAGGGAAAGCATGCTAAGTTTGATCCACTGTGGTTTGGTCCATTCAAAATAATGAACCTAGGGAGAAATAACACTTTCATGTTAGAAAACCTACAGGGTGATCTGCTTGATGCCCCTGTGAATGGTCAATTCCTTAAACACTACTTTCAGTACTGACTCAAGCAGACCGTGCTTGGTGTATTATAATGTATAAGATGTATGTAAGTGTGATTTCAATTTTGAATGTAAATGGTAGAAATAAGCTGATAAGTTTTGAAAAAAGGAAAAGGGATCGTAGAATGAAACTCATGCACAAGAGGGTCTGAGGTCTGCGTGTTCTCGACATGTCCGAGGACGAACATGCCATCCCCAGATGGAGCCGATGTTGTACAAATTAGCCCCTCCATTCACATTTCGGCCAAAGTCCCCTTTTTCCTCTCTATCGTTGCCCTTCCCCAAGCTGGAAATACATTGAAAAAGGGCTAAAATCTACTTTTTAAAATCATAAAAGGTCTAGCCCCTTTCTCTCCTAGCTCTGTGCCCCCTTTCATCCATACAGCCAAGCGCTGCCCCTTAGAGCGTTTAACGCAAGTCGCATGATCGCGCTATCGCACCCCTCCCTCATCGCGTGTCTGCCCTATCGCAAAAGCGCAGTTTCCCGTTCGCGCTATCCTCTGTCATCACACTTTTCGTTTTTGCGATCTGCGCTCGACCGATCACGCCCATCGCATAGCGCAAAGCGCAGAATTTTGTTATTTCATCATTCCCTCCATCGCATTTTCTCCTCTTACGATTTTGAGATATGCGCTCCGAGTCCCATATCCAAAGCCTTTGCACCGTTGTTTTGTTATGTCTTCCCTTTGTAACTTCTCCAAAAGTTAATCTTCAAAGTCTTTGTACCATCAGCGTTCTTCCGCCATTTTTCGTCATTTGCCTACATGTCATCCACTTTTTCTCCATTGTTCACATGTTTCGGTTATGTGTCGCATCTCAGTGTTTTTGTTTGAAGTCTCCGCCCCGCGCCATTCCATCATCCTCTCAAATCTATGCCACCGCTTCCGTTAACCTCACTATGTCCACTATCTCTGTGATTAGTTTTATTCAACAGGCTTTTGTTTTTGCAGGAACTTGTGGTGGGAACAAAATTGGTGGAAAGGATCTGGGAGTCACTATGATGTGAGCTCCATTAAAGAAAGGTACTTCGATCTATAGAACTCTCCAGAGAAAATCAAAAGGGCACATTTGGGCGGATGAAAACATTAATGAAGCAACAGATTATTAATGAAGAAGCAATGAATTCAGGGTCCAGCTGGAAAAGGGTTTCAAATTTAAATTCAAAATCTGAAGATCGAAAGTACCATGAACAGAAGCATGCGCCTCAAGGTTTTATTGCCGCAGATCTTCCTCCTCCAGAAAAGAGCCGAATGTTTACATATTTTATTATTTATGTCTTGTATATAAGCGGATTTTCATTTCTAGCATTCATTTTCAGAAATAAATTGTAAAGTATAGTCATTTATGTTCAGTCATTCATAGCATGGGCGCGAATGTTTTCCACCATCTGATTCAAAATAAGTCATTAAATTTTTTCCATCTACCTCCTTCTCTAGAATTCTCTATCTCTTCTATAAAAGCTAGAAGGAAAGACATTGTAATGGTTCCAGATTTCTATCAGCAAACTGAGCAGTGAAAAGGCTTTTGTATACATTTTGTAATACTTCTGTATGAAGGTTCAGAGCCCGTAGGGTCTTAGTGAGGAGGAGTTATAACTGTAATGAGGATTCTGGTCTTTGGTATCTCACAGTATCTAATTTCTCTTATGTGTTAATACAATATCTCCTTTCATGCTATTTATCTTCTTGTATCATGTTCTAGAATGCGAGTGGCTCACTAGTTTGCAGTAAGGATTCATCCTTGTTTATGCCCTTTTTGGAATTATTCAAGCGCTTTAAATAGGCCTAGTCATGATATACTATTCCATGTTCACCTCATCCATGTTTTCTGCTATATTAGTTGCTTGAGGAGGGTGATTTTAAAACGCCATTTTCATATAAGGATTCATAAATTAATATGCCCTTATGTGGTTCTGTTGTGTATCTGGGTATCAGTCTCATGTTAACTAATATCTTCTCTATGTTTCCTCATTGCACTCACTTCCTGATATTTGATTTCTGTGATATATTATTTGAATTGGCCCTCTTTACAGTAAGTTGTCTCTTAACTGTCTGATGCCTTTGTATTGGAGTTTTACATGATGTCCCTACACTATTCTTATCTTTGTGTCAGCTTCTGAGAGAGTTTGGTCCCATTCAAAACTTATTTCCTTGTTCAAACAAGAGATAGCAATTGATCTCTTGGACTGACAATACAAACTATATGAAGGACTCTTTGCTATATTAAGATGTCCTAGGCACTGGTCTATGGCAACTCTAGACTGTCTCTAGGGGGTGACAAAATTGTCCACAACAGGTAGCATCCAAAAGAGGTCTTGGGGATAGAAGCACAAACCTAGCCCACTCTTTCCACTGAATCCCCCCATCAATACATGCCCAGAAGTGTCCATGATAAGAAAACTCAATACTCAATTACCAAATTACAAGCCATACCTTTAGGTTCGTGAAACCCATATTCAAACCTACGATCATAAAATATGGGTGAGGGATCACATGGTTGGATTAGGTGGTGGAGAAATGGCATAATGAGATAGTTTATTGCTGGAAGGGGCTACTGGCTATCGGTGGAGGACCATCTTGGACAAAATTTTCTCTTAGGGATATGACCCACAAAGTGGTGGGTAACATCTAGCTCTAACTAGGGCGCGATCTCTCGAATAAGTGAGCAAAGATACTCGAACGGGAGGTCACAAGAAATCCAGAAATTTCTTGGTCACCTTAGACCTATTACCTACACATATCAAATACTAAAACCATGGGGCAGCATGTTTTTCATGGTGTCTTATGATCACCCATGCTTAATGTTAGGCCGTAAAATCAACATAAAAGAGAATATGAAAAATTTTAACTAAATGCATCTATTCTATCTTGTGAAATATCATATGACATTATTTCTAATGCAAAAATCAACATGCAATGAATCCTACTCTAACATGCATATGGTGTGAAACTAATACTAATTGTAATCGTGGAGCTAGTGCAAGCAACATATCATCATATCAATACAAATCTTCTTGCCAATATTATTACTGATGTAGAAAATCCCAAATCGAATGTGGATACAATTATATGAAGGATGCAGTGAGCGGTAGGTGGGAAAATATGATGCCCACACATGGATGATCAAGTGAGAAGAGGTAAGAAAAGGATGTAATCTAGTCTATGAGATCCTCTCTTCTAACCAAAATATAGAGATGTCAATGATTAGGTTCATAAAATTTTTATCGATGGAAATCTCAGACATATTATTCCCATTATCATTTATGTCATATTTTATTGCTTCAATAGTGTTATGATTAGTAGGAAAGGGAGACTGATGAGATGGATAAACACACATTAGAGAAAATTCAGCCTAAAAGTGGCCTCCTAAGGAAAAATAATAAAATAATAAAATTAGAGTTATGAATTTTGGAGGGAAAAGAAGAAAACTAGTTTTTTAATTATATGTTTGACTTATCTCCTTATAGGCTTACTCAAATTTAAATTTTATACACTCGTTGGATGCGAAATTAAATTCCACATCCAACGAGTACACATTATGCATACTTTTGAGATGACCCACATTGATAAAAATTGAAGATACATTAAAAAAACATGTTGAATGCACTTTTTTAATGTATATTCATTTTTTATCAATGTGGGTCATCTCAAAAGTATGCCTAATGGGTATTCGTTGGATGTGGAATTTAATTCCATGTCCAATGAGTTTCTACACTTGAAATTTGAGTAAACCTATAAGGAGATAACCCATAAATACAATTAAAAAATATAGTGTTTTTTTTTCTCGTTTTCCCTCCAAAATATTTACATGTACCTCTTTTTAAATTTAAAGGATTTTGATTTCTTTACATATTATGACATGGAAATTACATGAAAATTGCATGGGCACTTTTAGGCTGAAATTTCCTCTAATGAGCAGGTCGCCCATGCTGATCACACCGAAAAGGGGATATTATAGATTGATCATGATCCTGAGGGAGTGCCCAAGAAGATAAAGTATATTCAATGAGGGGTTATTCCTTGACACCATACTCAGAAGGGGGAAAAGGCTAATGGTCACTCAAGATCATTTGAAAAGGGGCGAGGGAATCACTTTTGGATGACTTGATGTGGTGAACAAGAGGATAAGGCAAAGGGGAGGGTGAAGTATTAAATTCAATGGTTTTTTCCTCAAAATAATCCTTTTCATGTAAGGGAAAATAATGATCCTTATTCTCAAGTATATTGATCGATATTTCATCATAAATAATTCCCAAGAGAAAGGGGGTTACCACTCTCAAACTCATATTCCTTGTCAATGTCATAAATGAAGCACAATTAAATTGGGGACCAACAATTTCACATTTACCCTTTTCAATTTGGAAGTAATATTCAATGTCATCTTCCAAGGGGCTGATGGGATCACCTTCCTCAAGGTTCTCAAAAGGATATTCATCGAGAGTAATATCCTTAAGAAAGGTAAGGTTAGTCTCAACTTCACTTTCCATGGACTCATCCTTCCCAACACATGTGTTCTCAAATCATCATTTTCATCAAGTGGACCCGAGGATTCTGTTAGAGTCGGTCCTTACAGCCCTCCGTCAGAGATCATTTCACTTTTTGCATATCATTTTTAGGTGTCTCACTCACTTCACTTCGTTGCATTTCGTTAGGGGCATGCCATTGACTGACGAGAGGGTTTTGTCGTCTTGTATTCCCTCATGCTTGTACCTATTGGGCTAATTAAAACTCCTCAAAAATCATCGAAGTTCAGGTCACATCATTCATGGTCATAAATGATTATTTTCGTCAACAAGAGTCTGTTTAGTTTTAGAGTCTAGGGTTCAGTCTTTTGATATATTTAATAAATGCCCGTAGGCCATGAGGATGGTTTCGAAAAGGTTCTTAGTTCAAATTTTCATCATCAAACACATTTGAGGACATTTCTAGTTTAAAACTCTGTTTTGAACAAGAAACTGTCAAATTTATTTTTTGTAACAATCATGTATTTTTTCTACCATAAAAAATTTCAATGCAGCCTCTGGTCTTTGCCAAAGTCCAAACGCCAAAATCCCTGCAAAAATCAAATCATTTCATCAGTCCAAAACTCAGAAAATCAGTGAAAATCCAAAGGACAGAGTTCCATTAAATGATAAAGTGCCAAAATTGCAAGACATTACAAAATGGGTTGTGGAGGAAGAAAAAATTAAATCCAACTCTTGCAAGACATTTCTCCAAGTTATATAAACCATTTGAGTTAAGTTACATTTTCAAATTCTCACAGCAAAGTCAAAGTTGGAGGTTGTAGACAAATTTCATTGTTGAAGGGTCGGAATTGTGCTGACAGTCAGCGTGCGGCGCATACAAAGGAGCACACGGCGCATAGGATGCGCGCGGTGCACTGGGCAACTTTGTGCAGTTCATTTTTACACGCGTGTGGCACACCCAAGGCACACGGCGCGTTGGGCATGCACGCGGCGCATAGACCCCTAAGGCCGGAAAACTACCCTCCTTCACCCAAACTCGTATCAAATCGCCTCATTCACCTTCAAGTAAGTTATAGATGGCTGATCAATGATTTTTGGATATGCTATGGTGGTTTAAAGGTGGAGAAAACAAATGTTTGAAAGGTGCAAAACGTAACCCTATGTCCACTTCGAAATCTACTCCATAGGGTTTGAGGGGTGATGATTGTCATTTGAAATTGGTGTCAAAACTTGCGTTTGCCAAAACACTCTTATGCCATTGTTATGTATGCTTATATCACTGCTATCATTATATCATTTTCCTCACTGTTGTGATCACTGTTATTATACCACAGTCCCATTGTTATACCATTGTTTCACATTCTTCATTCCCTTTTGTTCCCATGTGGTAAAACTCTAAATTTATCACTTGTTATCCCTTCCCTCCATTGACAAAAGTTTAATTGCCCAAAAATACTCCCCTCACTATCACTGTTTTCCTGTATCACTTGTAAATTGTCCATATTCCTAAATCCCTCAAACAGTGGCTTTCCTCACACTTGACAGTACTTTCCTCATTGTGGTTTTCCTATAGCACCTTGATACATATGTGACACATTTGGGATTAGAGCATACATTGAATTCTTGTTTTCATCATTACCATATCAGCATATGTTTGTCAAACATCTTGATTTCAGCATCATGTAAGAGACAGATTCAGTTTATGAGTAGGGGTATGACAGTGATTCCACAGCAGAGGTTAATGTGCCAAGGAGGTCTCACAAAAGTGGCAAAAGTGGCAGGCATGTCAGGGAGGAGCCCACTTCTTTGACCCAACTGCAGGCTTGCCCGCTTGCAATGGATTGTTTTCAGTGTCAGTCATGTTTCCATTATTGTGAGATGATTTCCCGAACTCAGCATCATCATGAGTTAGCTCGCCTATTTGTTCTACATTTTCATGATGGCCGTGTAAACCTTGCTGGAGTAAACTTCATTTTGTCACCAGAGACCATTGCTCAAGCCACCGGGATACCAAACATAGGAGAGGAATGGAACAAACGACAGCAGCTAGAGAAATCCTATTATGAGCCATATATCAGACCTGGATATATGAGGCAGCTGAGCAAGGTATTTCCATTTCGATTTCTGAAGGATGAGTATGCACCATTGATGAGACTGATCATTCGATATTTCAGTTGCGAGGGCAGATTCTCGTGCCTCTATGCGTACCATATCCGTTTGTTGATGCATTTCACGAGGGTACGTATGATGAGCATTCCATACTTCATGCACCGTAACATAGAGCGGATGACATTTTTTGTACAGAAGAAGACCCCAGCACAGCAGCATAACAGCATATATCATTACGCGCTGATCAAAATCATGGTGGCACATCAGCTCGCACAGCAGGGCATCGCATGGGATGAGTTCATCTCCCGTGACTTCTTGCAGCGCCACAGCTGCATCCCGAGGTAGTTCATGATGAGGGAGAGCCTTCACACCAGTTTGATATTCCTGAGACCGAACATATCAGTGCTCCAGTGTATGTGACATATCAGCGAGGCCATAGAGCCTTATTTGCAGCTACACGACGAGTACTATCTCCACCCGGGGTGGAAGGGGTCTCGTTGACTTCATCAGCAGCGCGAGTGCTATCTCCACCCGAGGTGGAAGGGGTCTCGCCTTCGACATCATCACAGGTATAGGTTTAGGACAGAGGCAAGAGGCCTATGCACAATGAGGGCCCTTCAGGAGGCCGAGACACTGATTTTATACTCATCGATATTGATGCGAGCTCTCCTAGCTCGAAACTGAAGGAGGTCATCCAGGAGCAGAAAGCTGAGATTGGTACTTTGAAAAATAATTTGCAGAGATCACAATCGGTGATAAAGTACTTGGAGCAGCGGAACAAACAGCTGGAGGATCAGCACACACTTGTAGAGCTACGGCGAATCCGTGAGGATCGACAATTGGCCCGGAAGAGACTTGGTGACATGACACCAATTGAGCGAGAGACGGAACTCATGCATGTTAAAATTCATCTGGAGAAGTTTTTGGCAAAGGCCAATAGAGACAAAGACATGCTCCGTCATATGAAAGGTCATTATTGGGCCTGCATGCACGTTTGCAGAGCAAAAATGAAGATCCTGAAGAGAAGGTTGAGCAGAGCACTGAAATGGCGAAAGAGGCCTGATCCACTCCGGATCTTGGCCGAGGCTTCGTTGGCAGAGCATGAGGCATGATAGGGGATCTTCGCTCCAAATTTCAGCAAATTTGGAGAAGTTTTTGTCATTTTTGAAAATTTTGGTCACAAAACATGTTTTTCCGCCCAACGCGTAGCACGTCCCGACGCGCGCTTATGATTGGGACATCTTCTGGAGGAAAACTTTATATTTTTGGATTTTTCATGGTAAGTTATACATGCTCTGAAATGGCCGAAGCATTTCTTCAAGTTCTGGATGATCAAAAGGGCCAAAAACACCATGAAAACCACCTTTCTGCCACCTTTTGCACCAGCAGAAAGTACTTCTGGGAGAATGAAGTTTTGGAGGGGCAAATGAGATCCAAATTGAAAACTTCCACTTGGGTTGGACAGCCAACATTCAGGGCTTTCCAAAAAGATATCTTGAGATCAATTTGGACTCTAATAAGTGCCCCAAAAATAGGCTGAAAGTAGCGCGACGCATAGAGCTTTGGAGCGCGACGCATAGAGGTTTTTGGCATGTTTTTCACCTTCCAGCTCTGGAATTCGGCCAGTTGTGACTAGTTTCACCTCTTGATGTAATTTTTGGTTTTTATTGATGTAATTTGATGTACATGATGTAACTTGGGCACTTATTTACTTGTTCTAGATGATTCATTCACAAAAAAAGTGAAAATCAAGTGAATGGATCAGTTTCCTAGGTTATAGAGGCAAGTTGTTTGGCTGCCTAGATTTTAGCTCTTTGTTTAGAATTGGTTCAAACTGCTCCTAGAAGCATGAGCTCGACCCCTAGAGGCATGGGAAGGGGTTAGAATTTTCTATTTATTGTATTTTCTGAGACACTTTCAGGGTTGGAATCTTGGGAAAATTTTGGCACACTATTGTACATATTTTCTGCATTTTGGCTAAGGAAAGATCAGAGGTTTTGCAGCACCTATTGGGATTCTTGTGGCTTTCAGTTTTGATGGTGTTTTCTCTCAGTTATTTGTAATTTATTTAATGTTTAATGTATGCCATTTTTTTCTTTTGCTTCTGAAACTAGATTAATGAGTAAATGAGGTAGAATCCATTGATTCCAGTGCTCTGCCTTTAAATTTATTTAGTTTTATATGTTTTCGCCAGTTTGGAGAGGATCCTTGTTCTCCCTTGCCCTCTTCAGATCCTTGTCATTCTGATCCATCCATACACATAATAAAAAAGCATCAAGACTACTGCCTACCTTGCCCCAACTCGAATTCTCCAAAGATCTGGCCTCATCCCCGAGCCCAAAATTGTTTTTCCCATTTTTCCAACGAAAACCCAAAAATTTAAAACAAACCTTCCTATCTATTTACTAGCCTAAAATCAATATCCATTATAAGTCATCTCAGCCCCTTTGAAGACCTTTTTCCGAGATAGACCCGGAGAGAGCCCTCTCCTGTCCTCGTAGGGCTAGCTACGAGGCTGAGCGTGGTTTGATGTTGCCTTGAGTTTTACCTTATTTCAGCCTAAGGTAGATTCGAGCGCTAACATAGTGGCAACCATACTGGGGAAGAATGGTTTGCTTGTTGATGTCATTTGTTTCATAAGTTACAGACGGAGTCTGAAGTCACGCCAGGTAGCTTTCGAAACGCTTTTGCCTTGCATTAGCGGAAGTAGATAAACGCTGCTTCAGTCGATCTCCGGTTTAGCTTGTGAACGAAACACTCGACTTGTAGATTGTCTCGCCCCAGTACATGTATCAAGTTCAGATCTGATTGTTGATGGTGGACAACGATTAGACATATGAAGGCTGAAACATTCACCTGGCGACTCCAACTCGATCCAGAGATTCCAGTGCTCGCTGATCCATTCATGCAATGGTAGGGTATGAGGCAGACCCTGCATTTTGTGAAGCTTTAAAAGAAGTTAGAGATCAGTTAGTGGATTTTGAAATTAATGAAGAATTTTTCTTTGTCGTGCTTCAATGTTTGAAATCTTTGAAGTTTCCTCTTCAAGCTAAAACTGGTTTCTGTGAGTTACTTGTTGAAAGAGTTGAGAAGGAGATTCAGTATTTAAACGATCAGATCCAATCATATGAATTTTGAGATCCCAAAAAGTTCTTGGAAACTCTCCCTCATTCAAAACAAGAAACAATAGAGCTGCTCGTGGATGTTTGCATTGACAGTGTGCAGCTGGAAGTATGTATTGCGGAGTTGGGGCAGCAAATACAGTCTGGCTTTTGCGATCCTATTACAACGTACATGGAAATGTTTTTCAGTTTGAATGATAGATCAAATTGTCTTTTACATAACCAGACTCATTATGTGCATATATGGCTACCAGCAATTACATCTGTGTCCTGTTGGAGGCACTCTCAAGCAGCATCCTTCTCACAGTTACTTGAATGGTTGATCTGGCATTACAGCATTACTTGATCTATTGGCTCAGCAGCAAAGTAGGGTAGATTTCATAAATAAATAAGCAGCCAAAGGCAGCACTTCGTTCCAGTTTCATTGCAGTTTTGGTGTCAGTATGTCTAGTCGGTTTGGTTTAGTCATTTCAGTTTTAAAATTGAGTCATTTTGAAGTCAAGTTTCAGTCAATAAATTGAGTCATCAGTTTTTTGTCGATTTTTCAAATAATTGATTCCATAGCCCAATGGATGAAGGCACTGTCTAGCTCTCCCAGAGATCTTTCATTCTTGGCATCTCCTTGGAGCCACCATCCACATTGGAGCCAATGTTAGAGTCGGTCCTTACAGCCCTCCGTCAGAGATCATTTCGCTTTTTGCATATCATTTTTAGGTGTCTCGCTCACTACACTTCATTGCATTTTGCTAGGGGCATGCCATTGAATGACGAGAGGGTCTAGTCATCTTGAATTCCCTCATGCTTGTACCTGCTGGGCTCATTAAAACTCCTCAAAAATCATCGAAGTTCAGGTCACGTCATTCATAGTCATAAATGATTATTTTCGTCAACAAGAGTTTTTTAGTCTTAGAGTCTAGGGTTTCAGTCGTTTGATATATTTAATAAATGCCCGCAGGCCATGAGGATGGTTTCAAAAAGGTTCTTGATTCAAATTTTCATCATCAAAAACATTTGAAGACATTTCTAGTTCAAAACTCTGTTTTGAACTAGAAACTGTCAAATTTATTTTTTGTAACAAATATGTATTTTTTCCATCATAAAATTTTTCAATGCAGCCTCTGGTCTTTGCCGAAGTCAAAATGCCAAAATCCCTGCAAAAATAAAATCATTCCATTAGTCCTAAAACTCAGAAAAACAGTGAAAATCCAAAAGACAGAATTGCATTAAATGATAAAGTGCCAAAATTGCAAAACAATACAAAGTGGGTTGTGGAGGAAATAAAAATCAAATCTAATTCTTGTGAGATATTTCTCAAGCTATATAAGCCAATGGAGACAAGTTATTTTCAGAAGTTTTCAAAGCCAAGGTCGAATTGGAGTGTTGAAGGGCGAAAGTCTTGTTTTGAAGCCGTGAGAGTGAACTGACAGTGCGTGTGGCGCATACAAGTGGCGCGAGGTGCATAGGGAGCGCGCGGCGCACTGGGCATTAGTTTCCAGTGTATTTTTACACGCACGTGACGCATACACAACGCGCGGCGCATTGGGCATGCGCGCGGCGCATAGAGCCCTAAGGCCAGAAAATTTCACTCCCTCACCTAAATTCGTTCCAAAACGCCTCATTCACCTGCAAGTAAGTTATTCACGCCCGCTCATTGATTCATGGATATGTTATGGTGTTTCAAATGAGGAAAAAACAAGTGTTTGATATGGTGAACGTTAAACCCTATATTCATTGCCAAATTCGCTCCATAGGGTTTTGAAACAAATGTTGGTGATATTATTGGGGTTTCAAATCTTAGGTTATTGACATATATTCTCATGCCATCTATTGTCATTGGTGTCACTGCTTATTATACACCACAGCCTCGGAGTCTTTTTCCTATTCCATCATTGCTATCACTGTGATTACCATACCATTGTCTCACTGTTTGTCATTTCTGTTATAACACAGTCCCATATCCACTATCCTACATCCTCCATTGACAAAGCCTAATTGTCATTGCAAGGGCTATTTCTTTGTCCTACACTACACTACACTCATTCCTATTCACTTGTCAAATCCCCATGTAGTCAAGCAGTGGCTTTTTTCCCATTCAAACTCACTTGACAGTACTTTTATCATTGTGGTTTTCCTATAGCACCTTGATACATACGTGACACATTTGGGATTAGAGCATACACTGAACTCTTGTTTTCACCATACCTATATCGGCATATATTTTTCAAACATCTTGATTTCAGAGCCATGTCAGAGACGGATTCAGTTTATGAGAAGGGGTATGACAGTGATTCCACAGCAGAGGCTAATGTGCCACGGAGGTCTCACAAAAGTGGCAAAAGTGGTAGACATGTCAGGGAAGAGCCTACTTCTTTGGCTCAATTGCAGGCTTGCCCGCTTGCAATGGATTGTTTTCAGCATCAGTCATGTTTCCAATACTGTGAGATGATTTCCCAAACTTAGCATCATCATGAGCTAGCTCGCCTATTTGTTCTACATTTACATGATGGCCATGTAAACCTTGCCAGAGTAAACTTCATTCTGTCACCAGAGACCATTTCTCAGGCCACCGGGATACCAAACGTAGGATAGGAATGGAACAAACGACAGCAGCTAGAGAAATCCTATTATGAGCCCTATATCAGACCTGGATATATGAGGCAGCTGAGCAGGGTATTTCCATTCCAATTTCTGAGGGATGAGTAGGCACCATTGATGAGATTGATCATTCGATATTTCAGTTGTGAGGGCAGATCCTCGCGCCTCTATGTGTACCATATCCGTTTGTTGATGCATTTCACGAGGGTACGTATGATGAGCATTCCATACTTCATGTACCGCAACATAGAGTGGATGACATTTCTTGTACAGAAGAAGACCCCAGCACAGCAGCATAACAGCATATATCATTACGCACTGATCAAAATCATGGTGGTACATCAGCACACACTTGTAGAGCTGCAGCGAATCCGTGAAGATCGACAATTGGCCCGGAAGAGACCAGGTGATATGACACCAGCTGATCGAGAGACTTGCCTCACGCATGTTAAAATTCATCTGGAGAAGTTGTTGGCAAAGGCCAATAGATACAAAGACATGCTCCGTCATATGAAAGGTCATTATTGGGCCCGCATGCACGTTTGCAAATAAAAAATGAAGATTCTGAAGAGAAGGTTGAGCAGAGCACTGAAACGGCGAAAGAGGCCTGATCCACTCCGGATTTTGGCCGAGGCTTCATTGGCTGAACAAGAGGCATGATGGGAGATCTTCGCTCTGAATTTCAGTAAATTTGGAGAATTTTTTGTCATTTTGGAAAATTTTGGTCTCAAAACAGGGTTTTCCGCCCAACGCGCAGCGCGTCACGACGCGCGCAGCGCGTCACGACGCGCGCTTATGATTGGGACACTTTCTGGAGGAAAAATTTGTATTTTTGGATTTTTCATGGTAATTTATGCATGCTCAAAAATGGCCGAAGCATTTCATCAAGTTCTGGATGATCAAAAGGGCCAAAAACACCATGAAAATCACCTTTCTGCCACCTTTTGCACCAGCAGGAAGTACTTGTGGGAGAATGAAGTTTTGGAGGGGAAAATGAGCTCCAAATTGCGAAATTCCACTTGGGTTGGATAGCAGACATCCAGGGCTTTCCAACAAGCTATCATTAGCATGATTTTTATGCCGAGAAGTGCTCCAAAATCAGGTCCAAAGGCGCGCAGCGCATAGAGATTTTTGGTCAATTTTTCATCATCCAGCTCAGAATTTCGGCCAGTTGGACCAGTTTTGATTGTGGATGTAATTTTTGAGTTATCTTGATGTAATTTTGTGTTTTTAATGTAAACTTGATTCACTTTTACCTATTCTAGATGATTCACTCCCAAAAAAGTGAAAATCAAGTGAAAGAATCAGTTTCCTTCCTTTTAGAGGCAAGTTGTTTGGCTGCCTAAATTTTAGCTCCTTGTTTAGAATTGGTTCAAAATGATCCTAGAATCATGAGCTCGACCCCTAGAGGAATGGAAAGGGGTTAGACCTGTCTATTTATTGTATTTTATGAGACACTTTCAGGGTGGGACTCTTGGGAAAAGTTTGGCACACTATTGTACATATTTTCTGCAATTTGGCTAAGGAAAGATCAGAGGTTTTGCAGCACCTGTTGGGATTCTTGTGGCTTTCAGTTTTGATGGTGTGTTCTCTCAGTTATTTGTAAGTTCTTTAAATTTTTAATGTATGCCATTCCCTTCTTTTTCTTCTGAAACTCAATGAATGAGTAAATGAGGTAGAATCCATTGATTCCAGTGCTCTGCCTTTAAATTTGTTTAGTTTTATATGTTTTCGCCAGTTTGGAGAGGATCCTTGTTCTCCCTTGCCCTCTTCAGCTCCTTTTAATTCTGATCCATCCATACACATAATAAAAAAGAATAAATACTACTGCCTACCTTTCCCCAACTCGAATTCTGCAAAGATCTCGCCTCATCCCCGAGCCCAAAATTGTTTTTCCCATTTTTTCAACAAAAACCCAAAAAATTTAAATCAAACCTTCCTATCTATTTACTAGCCTAAAATCAGTATCCATTATAAGTCATCTTAGCCCCTTTTGAAGACCTTTTTCTGAGATAGACCCGGAGAGAGCCCTCTCCTGTCCTTGTAGGGCTAGCTACGAGGCTGAGCGTGGTTTGATGTTGCCTTGAGTTTTACCTTATTTCAGCCTAAGGTAGATTTGAGCGCTAACATAGTGGCGACCATACTGGAGAAGAATGGTTTGCTTGTTGATGTCATTTGTTTCATAAGTTACAGACGGAGTCTGAAGTCATGCCAGGTAGTTTTCGAAACGCTTTTGCCTTGTATTAGCGGAAGTAGATAAACGCTGCTTCAGTCGATCTCCGGTTTAGCTTGTGAACGAAACACTCGACTTGTAGATTGTCTTGCCCCAGTACATGTATCAAGTTCAGATCTGATTGTTTATGGTGGACAACGATCAGACATATGAAGGCTGAAACATTCACCTGGCGACTCCAACTCGATCCAGAGATTCCAGTGCTCGCTGATCCATTCATGCAATGGTAGGGTATGTGGCAGACCCTGCATTTTGTGAAGCTTTAAAAGAAGTTAGAGATCAGTTAGTGGATTTTGAAATTAATGAAGAATTTTTCTTTGTTGTGCTTCAATGTTTGAAATCTCCAAAGTTTCCTCTTCAAGCTAAAACTGGTTTCTATGAGTTACTTGTTGAAAGAGTTGAGAAGGAGATTCAGTATTTAAATGATCAGATCCAATCATATGAATTCCGAGATCCCAAAAAGTTCTTGGAAACTCTCCCTCCTTCAAAACAAGAAACAATAGAGCTGCTCGTGGATGTTTGCATTGACAGTGTGCAGCTGGAAGTATGTATTGCGGAGTTGGGTCAGCAAACATAGTCTTGCTTTTGCGATCCTATTGCAACGTACATGGAAATGTTTTTCAGTTTGAATGATAGATCAACTTGTCTTTTACATAACCAGACTCATTATGTGCATATATGGCTGCCAGCAATTACATCTGTGTCCTGTTGGAGGCACTCTCAAGCAGCATCCTTGTCACAGTTACTTGAATGGTTGATCTGGCATTACAGCATTACTTGATCTATTGGCTCAGCAGCAAAGTAGGGTAGATTTCGTAAATCAATAAGCAGCCAAAGGCAGCACTTAGTTCCTGTTTCATTGCAGTTTTGGTGTGAGTATGTCTAGTCGATTTGGTTTAGTCATTTCAGTTTTAAAATTGAGTCATTTTGAAGTCAAGTTTCAGTCAATAAATTGAGTCATCAGTTTTTTGTCGATTTTTCAAATAATGGATTCCATAGCCCAATGGATGAAGGCACTATCTAGCTCTCCCAGAGATCTACCATTCTTGGCATCTCCTTGGAGCCACCATCCCCATTGGATTAGATTCGGTCCTTACAGCCCTCCGTCAGAGATCATTTCGCTTTTTGCATATCATTTTTAGGTGTCTCTTTCACTGCACTTCGTTGCATTTTGCTAGGGGCATGCCATTGACTGACGAGAGGGTCTAGTCGTCTTGAATTCCCTCATTCTTGTACCTGCTCGGCTCATTAAAACTCCTCAAAAATCATCGAAGTTCAGGTCACGTCATTCATGGTCATAAATGATTATTTTCGTCAACAAGAGTTTTTTAGTCCTAGAGTCTAGGGTTTCAGTCTTTTGATATATTTAATAAATGCCCGCAGGCCATGAGGATGGTTTCGAAAAGGTTCTTGATTCAAATTTTCATCGTCAAAAACATTTGAAGACATTTCTAGTTCAAAACTCTGTTTTGAACTAGAAACTATCAAATTTATTTTTTGTAACAAATATGTGTTTTTTCCATCATAAAATTTTTCAATGCAGCCTCTGGTCTTTGCCGAAGTCAAAATGCCAAAATCTCTGTAAAAATAAAATCATTCCATCAGTCCTAAAACTCAGAAAAACAGTGAAAAGCCAAAAGACAGAATTGCATTAAATGATAAAGTGCCAAAATTGCAAAACAATACAAAGTGGGTTGTGGAGGAAATAAAAATCAAATCTAATTCTTGTGAGATATTTCTCAAGCTATATAAGCCATTGGAAACAAGTTATTTTCAGAAGTTTTCAAAGCCAAGGTCGAATTGGAGTGTTGAAGGGTGAAAGTCTTGTTTTGAAGCCGTGAGAGTGAACTGACAGTGCGTGTGGCGCATACAAGTGGCGCAAGGCGCATAGGGAGCGCACGGCGCACTGGGCATTATTTTCCAGTGTATTTTTACATGCGCGCGACGCATACACAGCGCGCGGCGCATTGGGCATGCGCGCGGCGCATAGAGCCCTAAGGCCAGAAAATTTCACTCCCTCACCCAAATTCGTTCCAAAACGCCTCATTCACCTGCAAGTAAGTTATTCACGCCCGCTCATTGATTCATGGATATGTTATGGTGTTTCAAATGAGGAAAAAACAAGTGTTTGATATGGTGAACGTTAAACCCTATATTCATTGCCAAATTCGCTCCATAGGGTTTTGAAACAAATGTTGGTGATATTATTGGGGTTTCAAATCTTAGGTTATTGAAATATATGCTCATGCCATCTATTTTCATTGGTGTCACTGCTTATTATACACCATAGCCTCGGAGTCTTTTTCCTATTCCATCATTTCTGTCACTATGATTACCATACCATTGTCTCACTGTTTGTCATTTCTGTTATAACACAGTCCCATATCCACTATCCTACATCCTCCATTGACAAAGCCTAATTGTCATTGCAAGGCCTATTTCTTTGTCCTACACTACACTACACTCATTCCTATTCACTTGTCAAATCCCCATGTAGTCAAGCAGTGGCTGTTTTCCCATTCAAACTCACTTGACATTACTTTTATCATTGTGGTTTTCCTATAGCACCTTCATACATATGTGACACATTTGGGATTAGAACATACACTGAACTCTTGTTTTCACCATACCTATATCAGCATATATTTTTCAAACATCTTGATTTCAGCGCCATGTCAGAGACGGATTTAGTTTATGAGCAGGGGTATGACAGTGATTCCACAGCAGAGGCTAATGTGCCACGGAGGTCTCACAAAAGTGGCAGAAGTGGTAGACATGTCATGGAAGAGCCTAATTCTTTGGCTCAATTGCAGGCTTTCCCGCTTGCAATGGATTGTTTTCAGCATCAGTCATGTTTCCAATACCGTGAGATGATTTCCCAAACTCAGCATCATCATGAGCTAGCTCGCCTATTTGTTCTACATTTACATGATGGCCATGTAAAACTTGCCAGAGTAAACTTCATTCTGTCACCAGAGACCATTGCTCAGGCCACCGCGATACCAAACGTAGGAGAGGAATGGAACAAATGACAGCAGCTAGAGAAATCCTATTATGAGCCCTATATCAGACCTGGATATATGAAGCAACTGAGCAGGGTATTTCCATTCCGATTTCTGAGGGATGAGTATGCACCATTGATGATATTGATCATTCGATATTCCAGTTGTGAGGGCAGATTATCGCACCTCTATGTGTACCATATCCGTTTGTTGATGCATTTCACGAGGGTACGTATGATGAGCATTCCATACTTCATGTACCGCAACATAGAGCAGATGAATTTATTGTACAGAAGAAGACCCCAGCACAGTAGCATAACAGCATATATCATTACATGCTGATCAAAATCATGGTGGTACATCAGCACACACTTGTAGAGCTGCGGCGAATCCGTGAAGATCGACAATTGCACCGGAAGAGACCAGGTGACATGACACCGGCTGATCGAGAGACTTGCCTCACGCATGTTAACATTCATCTGGAGAAGTTGTTGGAAAAGGAAAATAGAGACAAAGACATGCTCCGTCATATGAAAGGTCATTATTGGGCCCGCATGCACGTTTGCAAAGAAAAAATGAAGACTCTGAAGAGAAGGTTGAGCAGAGCACTGAAACGGCGAAAGAGGCCTGATCCACTCCGGATTTTGGCCGAGGCTTCATTGGCTAAGCATGAGGCATGATGGGAGATCTTCGCTCAAAATTTCAGTAAATTTGGAGAATTTTTTGTCATTTTGGAAAATTTTGGTCTCAAAACAGGTTTTTCCGCCCAACACGTAGCGCGTCACGACGCGCGCTTATGATTGGGACACTTTCTGGAGGAAAACTTTGTATTTTTTGATTGTTCATGGTAATTTATGCATGCTCAGAGATGGCCAAATCATTTCATCAAGTTCCGGATGATCAAAAGGGCCAAAAACACCATGAAAATCACCTTTCTGCCACCTTTTGCACCAGCAGGAATTACTTGTGGGAGAATGAATTTTTGGAGGGGTAAATGAGCTCCAAATTGAGAAATTCCACTTGGGTTGGATATCAGACATCTAGGGCTTTCCAAAAAGCTATCATGAGCTTGATTTTGATTCTGGGAAGTGCTCCAAAAGCAGGTCCAAATGCGCGCGGCGCATAGAGATTTTTGGTCAATTTTTCATCTTCCAGCTCAGAATTTCGGCCAGTTGGACCATTTTTTATTGTGGATGTAATTTTTGAGTTATCTTGATATAATTTTTTGGTTGTAATGTAAATTTGATTCACTTTTACCTATTCTAGATGATTCACTCCCAAAAAAGTGAAAATCAAGTGAAAGAATCAGTTTCCTTCCTTTTAGAGGCAAGTTGTTTGGCTGCCTAGATTTTAGCTCCTTGTTTAGAATTGGTTCAAACTGCTCCTAGAAGCATGAGATTGACCCATAGAGGCATGGAAAGCGGTTAGACTTGTCTATTTATTGTATTTTCTGAGACACTTTCAGGGTGGGACTCTTGGGAAACGTTTGGCACACTATTGTACATATTTTCTGCATTTTGGCTAAGTAAAGATCAGAGGTTTTGTAGCACCTATTGGGATTCTTGTGGATTTCAGTTTTGATGGTGTGTTCTCTCAATTATTTGTAATTTCTTTAAATTTTTAATGTATTCCATTCCCTTCTTTTTCTTCTGAAACTAAATGAATGAGTAAATGAGGTAGAATCCATTGATTCCAGTGCTCTGCCTTTAAATTTGTTTAGTTTTATATGTTTTCACCAGTTTGGAGAGGATCCTTGTTCTCCCTTGCCCTCTTCAGCTCCTTGTCATTCTGATCCATCCATACACATAATCAAAAGCATCAAGACTACTGCCTACCTTGCCCCAATTCGAATTCTGCAAAGATCTGGCCTCATCCCCGAGCCCAAAATTGTTTTTCCCATTTTTCCAACAAAAACCCAAAAAATTTAAATCAAACCTTCCTATCTATTTACTAGCCTAAAATCAGTATCCATTATAAGTCATCTCAGCCCCTTTTGAAGACCTTTTGCCGAGATAGACCCGGAGAGAGCCCTCTCCTGTCCTCGTAGGGCTAGCTACGAGGCTGAGCGTGGTTTGATGTTGCCTTGAGTTTTACCTTATTTCAGCCTAAGGTAGATTTGAGTGCTAACACAAATCACAGCTAATATATTGTACCATGGGTCAGGAACACAATGGGAAGTGAATTACATATTAAATTTATCCACTTATATTGTAGTGATTGATAAATATAAGAAAAAAATTAACATTTTGATATAGACTATTTGGTTTATTCATATGCGATAATGGACCCAAATAGTAGTTCTTATTTGAATAAATTATCATCAATGTTGGGCATTCTTGACATCATCGACCTCCATCCCTGGACTTGTTTACTTAGCCTTCTAATTTAAAGGATTATATACATGTATATGAGGCTATCCTATTATTGTATCGTGTTTACTTCATTTCATTTTATTCTAGACTTAGCTTTCACAATTTCTAGGAGTTTGTTTTGCACTCCCACATTGTATAAGTAATCTACAACTTGAGATTTTTTATCATGTAACTTAGCTAGAATGATTGTGTCTAATATTTCATTAAATTTTGATTACTAGGTTTACTAAGGTGTTGTTTTTTATGGTGACGTTTTGTTTTCTTTGTTTATACAGGTCATCTAGCCACATGTTGGCCACTATTTCCCAAGTGAAGAAAATGTTTTTGAGTTTTTTTCTTTTATGGGGAAAAATATCATCGACAATATTTTTGATGTTTAGGTATATATCATATAAATCCTTTATAGTCTAATTTATTTTATATTCTAGTGTTCATCGTCTATCATGTCTTATACTTTGCATTGTATCTTCTTTCTTTTTTAGAAAAGGAGCTCAGTATTAATGGTAATAAGCGAGGATTGAAGAAAGAGGAGAATAATAAAACTCGAGCGACAAAATGAAAATTAAATAGAGATAGAGAAGAGAACTGGTCTAGTGGTAAACGTAGGGCCAATACCTATGTAAGAAACACACACAGATATTGATGGTCAACTCTTCAGAGTTAGTGAATTCACATGTAATGCCTTTGCAAAAAAATGATAATGTTTTCAAGTGATGAAACAAATTATTTCATGTGTAAATTGTATTCCAACCAATATTAAGTTGGAAACTCATATTGTAATACTTTGCATTTTATATAATACAATCTATGTGGTTGAAATTATTTATGTTTGCACTTGATATTATTTAGTATTGTAATTAACATGTGTAAATTTGCATTTTCTTTTTAGATGAACATGTACATTGTATGACACCTATTTTTTTATTTAGTTACAAAATCATACTAACTAATTTATGGCAATTAATAATGAACACATAAAATCAATCTAAAGCTACTAAACTAATCATTTATTTTGACTAATGATGAACAAAAATAAAAAGAATATACGACTAAATTAGTTGCTTATAATGATTGTTAATAAAATTAAATCAAATGAATATAAACTAATAATGTAGTAATTTATATAATGAATGTGAAACTACCAAAAAAAGATAAATTATTGTTGCAAATGATAAATCTGTGACTACAAATGATGACTAAAGTTTGTATATATACGACTATTGGTAGCTAATTTACAGTATCTTATATCACGACCAAAATTTAGTCATATTTATTTTCTCATTAATTGGCTTCAAACGATGACTAAATTTTGTAACACGACCAACATTTTGGTCATATTTATTTGGTCATTAATTTTTTTTTTCAGGTGATCATTTAGTAATATATTTTGTTGTATATTTTGTCACTAATTGTGAAAATTAGTGACTAAATCAATGACTAAGTTAATGACCAAATTTATAACTAAATATACTAATAGACAATAAAATTGACTCCAACTAGTTAATTACTAAGCTAAAAATGACTAAAATTTGGTCGCATTATAAGATACTGTAAATTAGCTACTATTGGTCACTGACCAAAAAATAGTCGTTTATACGAAAATTTTAGTCATTTTTTTAGTAACTAATTAGTCATTTTGTACTAGTGTACCCCTGGAATAAGTTTACTAGCTACCATCATAATGAATCTTTGAATCCCTTACTGAACGATCCAACCCTTAGCACTTTTGTGGACCATGTTTCATAATATTTCATACTGGATCCACCTGACTCAAAACATCAAACCTATATGCCACCTTTCATTATATTTTCAAACTACACCCACACCCATCATTAATCACAATGCCAACTGAATATTGAATATGGAAGATAATCACTGGATTAACTGAATCATCATAACATTGGAATCTCAATCAACCATTTCATAATAGACATAAATCAGCATACCAATGCACAATCGTTCATCATATACCAAATCATACATTGTTCATCATCACAGAAACACAGTTTTGTTCCTACAAACCCTAATCAGACATATGTCAGAATGTATACGCTACTGATCTAAGGCCTGCATATGTATGTGCTTCCTTTGTATCAAACTGCGTACATATCTCAGAATATTAAACATTGAATCATCAATTACTAAACCATACATAGACCATTGCACCAATTACATATCATTGAACTAATCATTGTCCATAGGTCATTGAATCACACCCATTCATACTTCTATACCATTAAAATTGATCAATACAACCAAATCACCTCAATCCCCACCATTAGACCCATATCATCAACAGACAGCAGAAAATAGAACATAATTGATCAAATATCATCATTTATCAGTATTTCAAACCCTAGCACATATATGTGACTATCATGAAACTAATCAGTGTATGTACATGCTTACCATTAACAACACTCACATACAGATCTTCACATACAAAAAAAATTCATAGAATTTATATGCAAATACCTAGAGGTTGATTCATGTATGTACGTGCCTATTCCCAAACGCACATGTGTACAAATCTAAAAACGTTCATTACAAACACAATTTCACTCTCTATAACCTTTATTGTCAATACTAAAAACTTATGATTAATTCATTAGTTCATAACATACATATTTATCATAATTTTATCATTGTTAGCAACTTAGAAATTTGCAACAAGTAAATAAATCAAGCATACATGTCACAACCATTCATATATTTTATATATGAGTCTTCTCCTTGCTCCCTGGTGCACATCTTTTCCAAATCAGATCACATATGCCTAACCCATTACTTGCACACTTTGACACCTTAATCTCCATCTCCTTATATATTTTTAGCCTTAGCCAATACCTTGGGTAAATACCTTGGTAATGTTGTTAGTATTCTTTGATGAGATCATAAATAATCATTGTCACTCCAATTACTATGGTCCAATACCATGGTAATGACCCTGGTATCTAAAATACCATGGTTCGGATTTTGTACGCGACTTTTCTTCACAATACCTGTGTATGTAAATGACCTTGATTTACAAGACCCTCGTATTCTTTCTCAAACTTTACCTTTTCCATCCATCTATCTCTAAACTGTCATTTCTCTATTCATATCACCTGCAGCATGTGTATCAATCTGTATAACCATTATTTTATCAAAATGTTGACATCTTTATTGAGTGCTTTCCATCAAGGACAAAGAATTAGCCATAATGCCAACAATTTACACCTTTGGACTTGATGGAAACAACTTTAGTGCTTTGCCACCATCTATAAACACCTGAAAATACCAAGACTTCTTCCCAATATTCCCTCCAAGCATTCTTCTCCAAAAACCAAGCTTCTCTCCCCCTTTGACATCAAGGGAAAAGCATTTCACAATGTTGAATGAAGGCTTCCCTTCCTCTTTGTAGAGATGATTCTTGTAGGTATGATCTGTTGCATATTAAAATTGTATACCAACCATGCTCCCCCTGAGCATATGTTGAATATTTTGAATATATTCAATAGATTACAATAATTAATGACTCAACCAAAATTACCTTACCTATCACCAATGATTCATGATTACATCAATCACCCAACATAGTGTGGTTACATATTTGACTCAACTTTACATCATTTTCCCAAATAATGGGATTACATACATAAATTACATAACCCCAATAGCCCATATATGATCAAATTTTAAAAATATTTACTACATGGATCTTTACCTGAAATTTGCATCAAGAGACAGATATTACATTTATAACCAAAATCAGGGACCTTGATCATGAGTTGGAAATATCACAATAGTCATCGGAAACCATCACTCACCATATAGGAATATGCAACATAAACATATAATAGCATCAACATGGGCTAAAACATGAAGATATTCATCACCAATATGTAAGATAATACAATGTCGTATAAATCTATCAAATAGCATCAAAATGTGACCAAATATGAAATGGTCCAATCATCACCAAGCCATTGTAGTAGAAGCATAAGATAGTGCAATAAATCTCTATCAACAACTCATCCCCTTGACCTCATATCATCTAGATCAACATGTTATTTCCATATATAGGAAGATCCATAATCCATAGGAAATAATATAAATTTCTTGAACCACAATGCCATCATATCATCTCCATGCATCCATCAAAGACAAGGATAACCTTCAACATAAATAATGACCATAGTGTATACTTCATCAAGTGTATCAATTATAATTGGGTAAAAATGAAAAGTTGGGTAACACTTTTGTGAGAGTCGGGGGTAGAAAACCTTTTTTCTCAATAATTCGGCCAAACTTTTGTAAAATTTCGGCCGAACTATTCGAGATTTCAGTCGAACTTTCGAAATTAGTTTGGCCGAACTCATTATGCCGTTTACATTGATGGTGTCCTGACAGTGTGGGAAAACATATTTTTGGTCGGAGATGGGAAAACTAGCAACAAAATTTCAGCTGAGCTAATAGTTCAGCCAAACTTTTAAAATAGTTTGGCCGAACGTGTTGGTATAAATATAACAGTCTGTAAACCTTCACGGGTTTCTTATGCAAATGTGTCTCGCGTATGTCTTTGTCTCACGTCTGTCTCTGTCTCACTCTATTGCGGTGTTACTATTGCAGTGTTTCTCCATTGAGATCTATTGCACTGTTGAAGTTGTTTAGTTGAGTTATGTGTCTGTTGGGGTGTTGCAGTTGCTATGTTTTCTCAGATGAGTTTTTTTTGTTTGATTTTAATTTAATTTTTTTTTTCGCAGGGAATTTGGTCCCGGCTTCATCCTCGTTGCGGATTCATCAGCAAATTTATACGAATTGATCTCCCAGCTTTGTCCTCGTTGCGACTTCATCTGTGAATTTCTGTGTATTTCCAGGTATGAAATTCTATCATTGAATAAGTTGATATATTCATGTGCTATTATTTCTTGTGATTTATTTTCAGAAAGAAAAAAACTCTGTTTAATATAATGTACCAATTCAAATTGTCTTCAAAATGTCTTCAATTTCAAACCTTACATAAAAACTTTGATATAAACTCAAAAATGGAATCCCTACTATCCTTCCAGAAACTCTTGTTGCCACGTTGAACCATGGATTTCCTTACATAATATCTTTAAGGAAAATAAGCTAATTCAGTCACAGCCTTGCTGTGTACACTGGAAACTCCAAAAAAAAAAATTAACAGAAATGAAATACCCTTGCTGTGTGCACAAAAACTCAAAATAGAAATATAACAGGATTAAAACATAGAGTGATTTGCAACCTGTAGAGGCAGATCCTCCACATCAGAAAAGAGGAGCTAGATAAAGGAGGATTCTGAAATCCCAATCACTACAATCATTATATATTAAGTCCATGTTAAAAGTATACACCAGCTCACAATGTTATTCCTTTAATGTATGTTTTTCCTTAAAACTATTTTATGCAGTTTACTTACTTGCATTATATAATAACCATCCCTGAAAAAAATCGATATAGCAAGTAGTTATGAACAAATATTAAAGTTGATTAAGGTAACAGCGAGACTAGATGATTATGCATTGTAGTGAGAAGAAAGATTTGAAGAATAATATTAACTCACACATTCCAAGAATAAACATTTAGCTTTTGGATGGATTGTGGTCAAGGTAAAACAGCGTTCAAAGAATTAAAATTATTACTCTTTGAAATCATCATTTTTTTCAGAATTTAGGTTTATGTGATCTATTATATATTTTAGGTAATAATAACATGCAAAAGAATATTGTCTAAATTTTTAGAACCAACCACTGTGGTTAATCGTCATGATTAGGTGAGATATCAGATGAAAACAAAGAGTGATTTACATCCTGTAGAGGCAGATCCTCCACATCCCTTAAGATTTTCAACAAAAAACTTCCCCGAGAGAGAACTTTTCTGGAATGTAAACCTCGAAATGCTGGAGATTTAGCATTTCAATGCACAGAATCATGCATGCATGTATGATTAATTTACCTTCACTGTATATATGAAAATTAATATTTGCACAGTCTTTAAAAGGAACACATGTTACTAGACAAAATTAAATAGGATTTCTGGGCTGAAAATTGCCACATTAACTGTGGATTTTCCTACATAATATATTTAAGGAAAATAAGCTAATTCAGTACACCCTTGCTGTGTACGCTGGAAACTACAAACAAAATTTTAACAGAAATGAAACAGCGTTGTTGTGTGTGAAAAAACTCAAAACAAAAATATAACAAGATTAAAACAGAGAGTGATTTGCAGCCTGTAAAGGCATATCCTCCCCATCCCTTAATATTTTAAACAAAAAACTTCCCCGGAACAGAGGACACCAATTTTAACTATTGAACAAAGGAAACTAGTGTAGAACTCCACCCACTGGATGTCAAGGGAATCCAAAGTCACAATCTTCCACCCTCATTGTAGTTAAGATCCCTAGATATCCAAACAATAATATGCTTAATTGAAGACAATAAGGTTCCAAAGTCAGTTTTGGTGTTATGGAGTAAGACAATTATCACCGACATAGATCTCAGATGACTTAAGAAGAACATAGAACATAGAAACAAAATGCAAAGCTCTTAGGAAACCTGAATTTAAGCCTCTGCAATTTTGGTCAAGGATCTTGACAGTAATTGTATATAGGATAGAAATAAAATGTAGAATACAAGACAGATAAGGGAAAACGCAACAGATCTTCTTCTTCTTAATAGATATAAATGTTTAGAGAGAGAGATAATCAAAATGTCCTGACTTTCAAACTAGTAGATAATAATTTTGGTCAAGGATCTTGACAGTAATTGTATATAAAACATAGAAATAAAATGCAAATCTCTTATGAAACTCGAATTTAAGCCTCTACAATTTTGGTCAAGGATCTCAACAGTAATTGTATATAGAACATAGAAATAAAATGGAGAATACAAAACAGATAAGGGAAAGCCCAACATATTTTCTTCTTCTTAATAGATATAAATGTTTAGAGAGAGATAATCAAATTGTCATGACTTTCAAACTGTCATCCAAAATCCAAACGACAATTGACCGAAAGATGCTTAGAAAACCAATCAAAACAACCAATTAATTCGATACAAAACATAGATTTTAACCTTCTATACTTAATTGTTTCAAATAGATCTTTAATAAAATGAAAAATATTCAATGTAAAACACATGCACATTAACATATAATTGTGATATTTTCCCTTCTTTCCAAATTAGTCCATCCTTCTAGAAAAATCCCTTTTAATGAAGTAGATATATCCATAGTGATCCACTGATATTTTTTCACCAACAACTATTCCATTTTGGACTTATATATCTCAAAAATATGCTCATTGAATTTATGCATCTATATCTTCAAACTACTTGAAACTATTTCATTACACCATAGGAATCATTTAGATATATCTCCCATTTTAATTGGGTCTATCACATTTCGAGAAAAACACATTAGCCATAAAAGTTTCCCATTGAAACCAAAAGTAATTTGATATAAAACATAGGTTTTAACCTTATATAGTTAATTGTTTCAAATAGATTCTTAATAAAATGAAAAATATTCTATGTAAAACACATGTACATTAACATATAATTGTGATATTTTCCTTTCTTTCCAACTTAAGTCATCCTTCTAGAAAAATCCCTTTTAATGAAGCAGATATATCCATAGTGATCCAATAATATTTGTTCACCAACAACTATTCCATTTTGTACTTGTATATCTCAAAACTATGCTCATTGAATTTATGCATCTATATCTTTAAATAGTTACTGAACTATTTTATTACACCATAGGAATCATTTCAATATATCTCCCATTTTAATGGGGTCTATCACATTTCAAGAAAAACACATTAACCATAAAAGTTTCCCATTGAAACCAAAATTGATTTGATACAAAACATAGGTTTTAACCTTATATAGTTAATTGTTTCAAATAGATTCTTAATCAAATGAAAAATATTCAATGTAAAAAACATGCATTAACATATAACTGTGATATTTTCCCTTTTTTCCAACTTAGTGGACATCCTTCTAAAAAAATCCCTTTTAATGAAGCAGATATATCCATTGTGATCCACTAATATTTGTTCACCAACAACTATTCCATTTTGGACTTATATATCTCAAAACTATTCGCATTGAATTTATGCATATATATCTTTAAACTACTCAACTATTTTATTTCACCATAGGAATCAATTCAATATATCTCCCATTTTAATGGGGTCTATCACATTTCGAGAAAAACACATTAGCAATAAAAGTTTTCGTTTGAAACCAATAGTAATTTGATACAAAACATAGGTTTTAACCTTATATAGTTAATTGCTTCAAATAGATTCTTAATCAAATGAAAAATATTCAATGCATAACACATGCATTAACATATAATTGTGATATTTTCCCTTCTTTCCAACTTAGTCAATCCTTCTAGAAAAATCCCTTTTAATGAAGCAGATATATCCATAATGATCCACTGATATTTGTTCACCAACAACTATTCCATTTTGTACTTGTATATCTCAAAACTATGCTCATTACATTTGTACATCTATATCTTTAAACAACTAAACTATTTTATTACACCATAGGAATCATTTCAATATATCTCCCATTTTAATGGGGTCTATCACATTTCGAGAAAAAGACATTAGCCATAAAAGTTTCCCATTGAAACCAAAAGTAATTTGATACAAAACATAGTTTTTAACCTTATATAGTTAATTGTTTCAAACATATTCTTAATCAAATGAAAAATATTCAATGTAAAACACATACATTAACATATAATTTACTTGAGAAACCCAAAACGAGAAGATTTTTTTTAATTAGTATATTAATTTTTAGACCATCACACACACACACACAGATATATGTATGTATATATGTATATATCCCACGACAATTAGAAACTACCAATTCATTACCTTGGATCAGAGAAAACTTTAGTTCTTTAACTGAAACTGTAGAACCATGTGTTGAAAACCATCATAAAGGGAGAATTTGTTTTCCCAAAAACGTTTTTTTGCGGAACTACCCCTGAACACCTTTGTGTGGGGAATTTTTCGTCTATATGAAACCCTAAAGTGGGGGTCCTTTCATCCCATTTTATTCCCACCAATATGCTTAGAAAAATATATATTGCATTGGGGTATTCACATAAAGAATGTAACACATACCAAACATCCAATAATTCTCCTTAATGTGACCATCAATGTTGCAATGGTTAGAATTATTTCTACTACCATTGCATGGATGTGTAGTGGCTATTTTATTCTTATCCTTCTATTTCCAATTCTTATTCCCCTCCTTCAAAGCTTCTTGGTGCTATTTTTTCTTCAAACCACTGAAGTACCATTTATTTTGGCCTAGATGGTTTCTAGATAATGTGAGTATACACATAAAATACATCATATCCTCAGCTTGGAAAGAATCATTTTTTTTGTAGATGGTTATATAGACCCCACATATAATTAAGGAGTACATTTGGGCTCTTTGGAAATATATCCAATAATATGACCATATTTTTCAACTCAATACACTCTTATACACCCTTATGTCTACGTAAAGTAGTGTGAGTGATTCCATGGGTCCTTTACACACTTCATAGGGTATAATTGGGAGAAGTAGTGTTAATGTCTACAAGTTCTATAGGTAGAGTCTGTAAAGGTCCAGGTAGCCTCTGGATCTCATCTTTTATGAAAGGTGACATATCTAGTAGATGCCCCTACAGTCAATCTCTGGAATAGATCTGAATGGAAAGTCTTCATTTTAATATCCATAAAACACAACCACTTTAGGGCAAACTATGTACATGTGTCATTTCTCCCATAACTTCTTAGGAAAAGTTTTTAAAGCATACATGTCATGTTGGCTTTCTCCCATTAACTTTAAAGCATGTTTTTTGTAAGTGCATAAAATAATTTTTCAAACCATTTAAATGCCATTTCTCTCAAGCTTTAAGGACTTAAAATTGAACCTAAAGTGGCTGAACTCTCATAGAATTTTGAACTTCCATAGGATTTTAGTCTGTCTGTTGAGTATTAACTTCTACAAGTTCTAAAGGCAGAGTCTGTAAAGGGCCAGGTAGCCTCTGGATCTCATCTTTTCTCAAAGGTGACATATCCAGTAAATTCCCTTACAGTCAGTCTCTGTAACAGATCTAAATAGAAGTTCTTCATTTTAATATCCATAAACCTCAACCACTTTAAGGAAAACTATGTACATGTGTCATTTCTCCCATAAATTCTTAGGAAAAAATTTTAAAGCGTACATGTCATGTTGGCTTTCTCCCATTAACTTTAAAGCATGTTTTTTGTAAATGCATAAAATAATTTTTCAAACCATGTAAATGTCATGTCTCTCAAGCTTTATGACCTAAAAATTGAACCTAGAGTGGCTGAACTCTCATATAATTTTGAACCTCCATAGGCTTTTTGTCTGTCAGCTGAGTGTTAACTTCTACAAGTTCTAAAGGAAGAGTCTGTAAAGGGCTAGGTAGTGTCTTGATCTCATATTTTCTCAAAGGTGACATATCCAGTAAATGCCCCTATAGACATTCTCTGTAACAGATCTAAATAGAAGTTCTTCATTTTAATATCCATAAACCTCAACAACTTTAAGGAAAACTGTGTACATGTGTCATTTCTCCCATAAATTCTTAGGCAAAGTTTTTAAATCATACATGTCATTTTGTCTTTCTCCCATTAACTTTAAAGAATTTTTTTTGTAAGTGCATAAATTAATTTTTCAAACAATGTAAATGTCATTTCTCTCAAGCTTTAAGGCCTAAAAATTGAACCTAAAGTGGTTGAACTCTCATAGGATCTTGAACTTCCATAGGATTTTAGTCTGTCTGTTGAGTGTTAACTTCTACAAGTTCTAAAGGAAGAGTCTGTAAAGGGCCAGGTAGCCTCTGGATCTCATCTTTTCTCAAAGGTGACATATCCAATAAATGCTCCTATAGTCAATCTCTGTAATAGATCTAAATAGAAGTTCTTCATTTTCATATCCATAAACCACAACCACTCTAAGGAAAATTGTGTACATGTGTCATTTCTCCCTTCTTCCATAAAATTTTAGGCAAACTTTAAGGCATGTGTCATTTCTATTTCATTTCTCCCACAAACTCATAAAGGTGTGACTTTTGACATAACTAGGTGTTTTAGTAAGTGCATAAAATTCATTTCTCCCACAAACTAGAGGCTTCCTCCCATTAATTCTATATGTGAATTCTACCATAAAAAATTTAAGTAAAACTTTAAGATAAACCATGCACATGTCATTTATCTCATGATCATGTGTATTTCTCCCATGAATTTGCAACAAATGTCAATTTAATATATATTTTTATTGAATTTGTTTTTTTTCAGGGATAAAAAAACCATCAAATATGGTTGAAAATTTGAAATTATGCATAGATGTTTCATGCTATCCCAATCCAGGAAAAGCAGTGATTACATATGTGATTTCAAATATTGCGAATAAAAAATTCGTCCAAAGGAAAATGAATATACCGGAAAGAACAACAAACAATCAGGCATATTATATTGGATTGATAGAAGGCTTGGGAACAACTATGGAGTATGGATCAAATGGAATTGCATTTTTCACCAATTCTGAACTTGTGTGCAACTATATGAATGGCATGTACCAAGTTAAGAAGGAGAAGCTAAAAGAACTGCATGGAATAGCAAACAATATTGTTAGCCAATTTCAATTTTTTAGTATAAGACATTGTACAAATGTGAACAAGATGTGTGTTGATGTATTGCGTGGGGCAATTCCAATTCAGGATTCATCTATCAAATATGAACTAATAGATGAATTAGAATTATATGGGTCAATTCCAATGCAAGATTCATCTCTCAAATATGAATTTTGAGATGCTCTTCTTCAAAAATTCAAGATTCATCTCTCAAATTTGAATTAGTGTTGAGACGCTCTCCTTCAAAATTTATTGATGGACATTATAACATATCTTGGATATGTGTGTGTTTTGTACTTATAAATGCGTCTTTTTTAATGACCATGTGCTTTTTTCAATTATATACCAAGTGTGCTCCCACCACACCATGTAAAGTGCAACTTGGTGAACTTCACATTTGCAACAAGTGGTGAACTTCACATTTTTATAAAATTAAAATGCAGGGACTTCAACAAATTTTTGTTTAAATGGAGTTTCACTTCTTTTTTAATGACAAAGTGTATTTATCAATTTTATACCAAGTGTGCTCCCACCATGTAAAGCGCAATTTGGTGAACTTAACATTTTTATAAAAAAAAATTCTTAGATTGAGTTTCACACATGTTCAATTAGTGCTTTGAAAGTTGTGCTTTACAAAATTTTTGTACACTAAATTACATTAATTTTCTGAAATTTATTTTAAATTTATTTTAAATTTTTCATTTAAAAAAATAATTGTAAATTTCCACCGTAGATATATATATCATAGAGGATGAATGAAGAAAATCAACATAATCCTATATCTCTACGAGAGAGGGGGATCAGGGATCGAGGGATGTTCATGATATTTAAATATAATCTTAAATCTCCATACCTATACATACATGTGTGTACATATGGAATTGATTTTTTATCAACTTTGTGAGTTAAATAGTTTGTTAATAAGTTTCATTTTTTATTTTTTAGGAGCTAATAGGAGAAGGGTCTCTACTCCATCAATGGAGCATGCCCATGGTTCACCTAGTCATAGTATGGTTCACGCAATTTAATCAATGAATATGTACGTGTATTTATATGTATGAATGTATTTTTCAATTGATTATAAATTCTTATTTGTTTATGAAGCTTCTCTCTCGTCTCGAGAGGTTGGTGGTGGTTCAAAACCCCTTAGAGGGCCATCAATAAGTGCTAGCAGGTTGCGTAAAGGTGGTGATATTTATTCCCCTGGAGGCCAATCAACGGATGGTGGTTTTGGTTCTCAGCAGGGTCGTTCTGGTTCTCAATAGTTTCAAGGTGGGCGAGATGCTAGCCAACCACATCGAGGTTGCCATCAATTTGAATATTTTTTTCATTAAATTTGTAAAAATTTGTTTACATGTGTTTTTTCTAATATATAAAATTTTATATATTGATGCAGAGGTTAAAAATGCTCCAAATGTTGGTCAAAAAAGATGTAGGGTAGAACGCTTCATTCAAGAAGAAGGTTGTCTACCCACTACAACTTTTCTGGCTAAAATTTCCGATATACTGTGGGAAAGAAACATGCAGCAATACACCTTAGAAAGGTGTCAATATCTTCATGTAAAATTGCAGAGAGATCTCGCGTCTTTGACTCTACCTGTTGAGAGTCGAAAAAGCTTGGAAATAGTTACACATTCTTTAGGCCAACTAGTAGATGTGTAGCAAAATCTTGGACCAACCACGATTACTTTTGTGGATGTCATGAGAAAAGGAAATGAAACAGTGATGGGTCCCGATAAATGGGAGGTTGTTAAAGAAAGAGTTGCAACAAAAATGGAAAATTATATGTTTAGTTTCAAAGAAGGGATGAAAATAAAGATGTTGAAGGTGCAATATTTCAAGCACCTTGATATAGCTCACTATTTGTATGATAGACACCTTGCGGCTTATGGAAGAATCTCATGGAATGACGAGGTTCCTCTTTATTTTACAAAATTATTTTATGTAGAATTCTTTTTGCAAATGACACCCAATTACAATGACCTTCCCTCTAAATGTTTTGGTCCTGGGAAAGGTCAATTGTGTGACCGTAGGGATGTTAGGTGTGATTCTGAGTTTCCTTGTCGTCAGCCATCATTGGTTAGTCGACCTGTTCATGTTGAACTTTGTGGTCAGAGATGGAAGCCACTTCTCAAATTAGTCGAGAAGCAAGGGATGCCATCTTCGACAATGTTCATAGTAGATTGGGTGGAGTCGATGTTTGTTTGAATCGACAAAGAGCACGTGAGAACGCATTCGCCAATTTTTTGTATTATACAGATGAAGAGATTGACAACATGAGTGTTGAAGATCTCAAAACATATGCAAATAATTGTCACAATGGTTGGCATGACCTAATTGTTCATGAGGAAAAGGGCATGGGAACGGTATGTGTTAATGGTTAGGGTTCAATTATTCTAACACATACATACAATTTGTAATAAATACATATATACATGCATTTATTTGTATACATTAATCTAAAAAAAATGCATCATTATATGTTAACACCATTTCTAGTTGTCACGCTTGATGAATGACGAAAATTCTAATATCACGTTTGGAGCCTCTGGTTCAAATAATCAAGATGGGTCTCACCATAAAGATATGTTGGCAAATGTTAGTGTTTTTTAAACTTGATATTTTTAAAATAAATAATTGTGCACACATGTACATTTTCATGTATATATAATAAAAAAATTTAACAGATTCTGATTCTGTCTGATGTTTTTGGGATGGAGGTACCTTCTTCTTCCTTGAGAGATGTACCTTCTACTTCCTTAGGAGATGTTCCAAATTCAAAAAAAGTATGGACACTTTTTCACTTTTAAAAATTATGTTTTTAAGTTATATATTCCACCTCAAAAAGTTCCATTAAAAAATGAGATATATCTATATCTTGAGTTATTTTAAATTTTTTGAATTTTAGGTTTTTGGAGATTTTCTTTTGGAGCCTCTCTTAGGAGATGTGCCAAATCCACCTACAGAAGTATTCGATTTTTCACTTAAATATATATGTTTTTAATTTATAATTTATAAATTTAAGTTTAAAAGTTTTATTATAAATTGAGATCTTCATCTTGAGTTATTTTATACTTAAATTATTTTTTTTAATTTTAGATTTCTATAGAGAATTTCTTTTCTCCGCGGACTCTAGCAATGGAGATAGGAACATCCACACCATTTCAACCATTTGATCAAGTTGTCTAATTTGTTTTTTTTAATATTATTGAAAATAAGTTTATATAGATGCATTTTCATTTGAAATTTTTTCATATATATATATATATATATATATATAACTGTACATGTATATTGTATAGTTTACTATTGGAGATGTTCCCATGGGAGAAGTTGTAACAGAGGGGAAACAAATGGAGAGGGAACCTAATGAGGTATTGCATGATTTTTATTTTATTTTTATTTATTTTTTTACTTTAAGTTCTATATATTCTCACTCAATTTTAAAACATTAAATTTTAATGTTTGTATGTGCATTGTGTACAGGTTCCCCATGTTTCGCAGGATAGCTCGCGGATTGAGACTTGACTGGTAAAGACACTACATCCATCTATATTTGATGGATGATTTCTAGATTTGATTGATATTTCTAGTCTTAAATTTACTTTTTTATATATTATCTAGATGCATTCATATATAACTTGATACTTGATACTTGTGAGATCTACAAATTTTGGACATATTTTGTGTGAACTACATTTGGTACATGTGAATGTGATATATAATGTTTTTAAAACTTAAGTTTTGGATGGTTGAACTACATTTGGAATGTGAAGGAATGTTGTGTTATAATTTTTTTGGTTTTTAAAACTTATGTTTTGGATGGTTGAACTACATTTGGCATGTGAAGTAATGTTGTGATCTATATTAATGTTTTTCTTTTGAACTACATTTGGCATGTGAAGTAATGTTGTGTTATAATTTTTTTTGTTTTGAAAACTTAAGTTTTGGATGGTTGAAGTACATTTGGCATGTGAAGTAATGTTTTGATCTATAATTTTTTGTTAAATTAAAACTTAAGTTTTGGATGGTTGATCTACATTTGTCATGTGATATAATGTTAAATGTTTTTATTGAATAGTTGAAGTACAATTGACATGGCATGTGAAGTAATGTTGTGAAATAATCAAAAAGTTTTTAAAACTCAAGTTTTGGATGGTTGAAGTACATTTGGCATGTGAAGTAATGTTGTGATATAATCAAAAAAAAATTAAAACTCAAGTTTTGGATGGTTGAACTACACATGTTTGAATATATATGTTAAAATGATTGAAGTACAATATATATATATATATATATATATATATATATATATATATATTCTAGGTCCTTTTAGATGTGTTGAAAACAATCATAAATTTTTTAAAATGCAATCTATTAAGTATATATATCTAGTATTTTTCATTAATGCACATGTATAGAAAAGCTATGTTCAGTTAATTCCATTCTACAACATATATATCCAGTACATGCAACATTTTTCATCAATGCACATAGAAAAGTTATTTGAATAGTTATTTTCTTTCTAGAACGTATATATCTAGTACTTCAACATTTTTCATCAATGCAATAGAATTAAGCTACTTTTCATCAATGCCTATAGAATTTAGCTACCTTCAATTAATTGCATTCTAGAACATATATATTCAGTACATGAAACATTTTTCATCAATGAACATGGGAAAACTACTTGAATAATCAATTTCATTCTAGAACATATATATATCCAATACGTGAAACATTTTTCACCAATGCACATAGAAAAGCTACTTTCAGTTAATTGCCTAGAACATATCTGACCATTGGACAGAAAAATTTTGTACTAGATTTTCTATCAGGAATAGAGATGTGGTTCAAATCCCACCAAAAGTCAGAGAAGTGCTCCGAGTCTTTTGTTTGAAAGGAATCTTCATACAAAAATATACTGTGGATGATTTATTTACATTGTTGACACCTTTTACTAGAAAATCCCACGAGAAAAACTGGTCACATTTAGTCTGTGTATATATCCAATACGTGCAACATTTTTCATCAATTCACAAAAAAAAAATACTTTCAGTTAATTGAATTCTAGAACATATATATTCAGTACATGAAACATTTTTCATCAATGCACATAGTAAAACTACTTGAACAGTTAATACTAGTGTGCATATACCAAAACAATTTGTACATGTGCAAACACTTGCACAGATAACATAACAAGGTGGCTCAATTTTTACTTGAGTTTTGGAAGTTCTAAAACATAATCCAAAGAGAAGAAATTGTTGGGAAATTCAATCAAAAAAATTCCAATGGAATGCCATCTTCAATAATCCATTCATGATCAGATTTTGACATTTTCCATTTATTAATTTTTCGTTTTTTTCTTTGATTGAACCTCTATCAACTTTATGCGTGTTGCACACACCAAGTGACTATATTGACAACTTATGACATTAGGTTCATAGTCTTCAAAATATGCCAAAATCCCCAGTTTTATTAGTTTGTCTGAAAAAATAACCTTTCAGTATAATAGATCCTCTTTCATATGGAAACTCATGATCATTATAGTTTTCTAATAATTTCATTTTTTGTTCAGTGCAACGCATCAAATAATAATTCACATTTTCATCGTTGTCAGTAGGTGCAATTATAGCAAAAACATCTCCTACATAATAAAACAAACTTTAAAAAATTATGTATTTAAATTTATTTATAGATCTTTATCATTTGAAAGCAATTCAAATGTTACCTTCTCTAACATGATCAGAAACTCAATCACCATCCGATGATATTGTAGTCTCCTCTTATTGCATTTCTTCAAACATTGCAACGGATATTTTTCCCTTTGTATTTAGCTCTGTATGTTTCTAATCTTTTACATACATTTTGTTTTCGCAAACGTCATTGGATTCTATGTTGTCTATGCAAACATGACGAAAACAAGAATATTTTCTTTTATATAATGCAAAAACATTTATGGACAACTTTTTTTTAATTGAATGCAATTTTCGAGTCCCTTTTATTGTTTCAATGTCATTTGCAATTGATCTATCTACATCTTCAATCCCAATATTCCAAAAATTAAATATCCAATAAAAAATAAATTGAATGTACCTTCGAACTTCCCTTGATCTATTAGTGTCATGGCTTAGAGAAGCGTTGCACCATTGAACAATTTCTTTAGCATCCACAAGTCGGCTTGCAGAGGGGTGCATTTTATTTCTTCAAAGTGCTCGTTTTATGCATGCCCCTGCACTGTCATGTTCTCCTTTTTCATGGCCAGTCTCAAAGAAATTCCAATAATGTTTAATGCAGGTTTTCTTATGAAGACAACACAACCAAAAGAATGATCATGCAAATTTGAATTGACCTGCGCATCCATATGACCATATCCAATGTTCATTGAATGTTATTCCACGATTTTTCAAGGAGTCATAAATCTTTCCAAAATAGTGTTGTACAAAATATGTATCGTGTGTACGATCGTCACTGATATAAAAGTGATATTCTTTAATAACATGTCGATTTTCACTGGTGCTTTCTATATGATAAACGTTTTGTTCAGGATGTCTATATAGAATATGGAAAAGCATGGAGACTTGGTCAGAATTATAGTATTCACTCTGAATTTCTTTTTGTGGAAAAAATGTGTGGTTTTCTGCAAAATCAATAACTGACAAAATGGTCCCTAATGGAAAAAATTCATGGGATATTTTAAATTTCAAGTCTTTCCATCGAGCTATATGAGAATGCTTAGTGTATTTATAAATTTCTGCCTCAAACTTTCTCAAAAATTCTATCATAAAAATTTATTCTTCTTGTAATTCAATTCTTTTAGCACTATTTTCACCTTGAATTAATGTATGTATATATTCATATCTCTTCCATTTCACTTTCATGTTAGACAATGATTGATCGTTTATATCAGTGCGATATTTGTTTTGAAATTTAGTCAAATTTCCATAATCATCACATTTTTTACCACCAACAAATTTCTTTTCGTAAAATAGTTAATCGCTTTGTCTTTCACATAGAATTTGAGATATGAAATCACGGATAGTGGATTGAGGAGGTGAATCTTTCCAAAATTTTCTACCAAAATTAAGGAATGTGTCAGAATATAACTCAAATTCCACATGATAATGACAACAACAAGTGTCATGTATGATGATAGGTTTTACATACCATGGTTTTTGTTGAAAAAAAGCACTGATTGAGACATGAATTTTATGATTCTCTTCTTTGAAATTGTTGAACAAATCTATCTGAGTGGTTTCCAAGAAATGCTTTTCATGTTCTTCATATTGATTTCGTGTTATTATTCCTCGCATCACATGCTTAATAGTTTGTGAAACACGTGAATTTTTCTTCCAATATTCATATATTACTTTTTTAACATTTTCTCTAAGTCTATCTTTGTATGGTTGCCTACAAATAGCTCTCCAACAAGCGAGTTCATCATTTACATCTATTTGCAACCAAAATTTCTGATGTTTGTGAAATGTTTTTCATGAGGTTCCTAATGCTCGTGCCATAGATTTTACCAAGATATTCTCTTTAGTACTTGATGAAACCACTGTCATATGTATTTCTCTACGTACAAATGAAACATTTTTCTGTCTAGATCTTCTAATTGAATTTATAGCACTATTTATATTTTGTATCACATTTTCTTTCATTTTTTGATCTTTGGTTTATTTTCAAATACCCAATAAAGTCATAGCCTCTTCTAATTTCCTTAATGATAGGAGACCTTTCAACATTTGGGCTTGAACTGTCACATTTTCCATTATGAAGTACATATTAAAAATGTGGTTAACATGATATCGTATAATATGGTCAGATCTTTTATCTCCATATGTGTGAGTGTCAACATTTTCTAACATCTCATCATCGACATTGATTTCATCTGTACATATTCAAATGAATAGTACATAATAAGTTTACATATCTCTTTCTCTTTCACTTTGAATTTATTTCAACATTTTCACCATCTTCAATCATTCGTTCAATATCTCTTTCACTTTCTCTTTCAAAATTTTGTATCTCATCGTCAATGTTTTGAGGAATATCTCTCCCTCTTTACATTGAAAAATATTTTTCAAATTAGTTCATCAAATCAAAATTAAACTTCACATTTTACACTAGGAAAATTTTAAATATATCAAATTCACAATATTTACATTGACATACCTGCTTCAACTTCTAGTTGAGGATGATTTTCCCCTTCAATTTGAGAGTGCTTCTATATTTCATTTGGGAGATTGTCTCGCCTCTTCTCTACGTTACTCGGGGTCTCTTTTTCGATCATATTTTCTCATAAAATTCCTTCAATTTCCCATGATAATAGAGTATGAAGTTAAAAAAATTTCCTTCAAAAATTTAGACAAAAATTTAATTAAAAAAAATATCACAAAAGATTTTAATTTAAAAAAAAAAAAAAACTCATTTTAAAAATTTTGCAAAAAATACTTCAAAAAATCCTCTAAAAAAATATCACTTTAAAAAATACTTCCAAAAAATGTCCAAAACATTTCCTTTGAATATTAAGCCTAAAAAGAGTCCTTTCGAAATTAAGCCTAAAAAGAGTCTTATGAAAATTAAGTTCAAATCCATACCTTCAAAAACAATGAAAATTAAGCCCGAATCCATACCTTAAAAAAAATAAAGCCCAAAAAACATCCAAAAAATGTATCACATACCTCCAAGAAATGTCCTTTGAATGTAATGTCCTTTAAATGTACCTCCAAGAAAATTCCTTAAACCCAAAACAATTCTTTGCAAAATCATACCAAGACCTTTGTAAAATCAGACTAAATGTGCGAAAATATGCGAAAATAATGAATTCTTTCGTGGCAATTTATATTGCCGCGAAATGTTTTTTCGGAGGGGCTTCATGGTATTTTCCAGCTAACGAAAAGTCGGGTAAAAGTTTGGCCGAAATTTCATGTCATTAGACTTGATGGACCGTCTGCACAAAAAAAAAATTGGCCAAACTTTTTTTAAGAGTTCATTCGAACTAACATGTCAACAATTATGCAGAGCCAAGCTCTAAATACATATCTTCAAATTTGGACTGATTAAACTCCATGAAAAATTTTGAATTAACTATCAGAACCAAGACAAGCATTTTCAAAATTCAATCTACTTTTAGGAAATATAACTTTTATGGAATTTCATAAATATTTACTAATTTTAATTAATTTTGTAATAAAACGGGTGCAAACAATTTCTGAAGGTCATTATGTTTCAATGAAATCATAATTCTGTATCTTCAAAAATACACTGTAAAAAAAATTGAGAAATTATGGTGCATTAAATTGGTCCATTGTCTGTAATGGGTAGTTTTTAGATTTTTAGTTTCTAACTTATATGTTAAGAAATTTCTTGCATCGTGAAACATATTCAAAATATGCAGTTTTTTCATATTGGACCAGTTCAAACAATTCTAGTAATTATGATATGCATCCGTTGGCTTTCTAAATATGACGAAACCGAAGTAGACTTTGTCTAGATTGTTGTAACACATTTTGTTTCTCAAAAACACGAAGTTTCAAAGATTACAATAGTGCGTATTAACATGACTTCTTATGAATCCTTTGATTGTTAAAAAACACACACTGAAAGAAACGCTAAGTTGACATATCAAATATGTATAAAAAAATTCCAAAAAATAATTAATAGAAAGCTAAAAAAAATTCTGAAAACTTTTATGTTTATCGCAAAATGAAATTCTAAACAAAAAAAAATGTTTTGGCTAGCAGAAAGTTGAAAAACAGAAAGAAAAAAAAATGAAATTTTTTTCTCAAAAAAGGGCAAAAAGTGTAACCCAAATTCACATTTTCACCCAAGTTCTATCATACCACAAACAAATTCACCAAAATGAAACTCAATTTATCATCCATAAGATCACTATCTGCAATTCATCCATAAAAGATAACCCACGACACAGAGATAGAAATATGTATATATATTCTCATCAATGAGATATGCCAACAATAGTGAGTAAATCATGAACTCGTCATCAACAACCAATCGTAGCATAAGCTTTTGAAATCAAGCTCTGTTAGTAACTCATCTCCTTGATAACATATCATCAAGATCAACATTCTCTCTTCTCACATAATAAGAGCCACAATCATCAATCAGCAATATCAAACACCATAGGCAACATGAACCTATATGTGCAAACCAAAATTACCTTCAACATTACGATCCATAGAACTGATCAGCAGCATGACATCTTCAATTTACATAACAACAACTTTACCAAACTTGGGCAATATATAGGCATCATCCATATCTTCACCACATGAAACCCATGCAATAATGGTGACATAATGACAAAAATATGTCAATGTTAACAAACAGTGAGTGAATCATAAAGTCATCATAATCAACCAATATCAACAATGACCATAGCATACACATCAACTTCATCAAGTGTATCAAGTAATATTAACAGCTTCACTAAGTGAAACTCATATAAATATCCTCCTTATGAAATCCATGCAACCCATGCTTATAGAAGCATAATCAACATCTTTAAATCAATCAGCATATACCTTCTCATCAATGCCAAAAAACAGTGACTAAGCCATTAGTTGATCACAAACACCATCATTTAGCAAGAAGTGCTCAAGAAACCATAGTGCCAAGAATGTGTTATTATAATCATAGTAGATGCCCCCTAGACCTATGCCAACTATTTATTGTCAAATATGATCATATATATATCATCAATCATCAAATCCATAAAATAACCACAACATCAATAACATTCAACAACTCATGAATCATCATGTATCAACATCATTTCTAATCATCATATTATTAACAGTCTGTAACAAGTCACTGCCAGAGCCAGAAAGCCAATAAAAATCGTTTCGAAACATATGAGAAGTTACCCCTGAATATGTGCCATTCCTCTTTCATTATTGAGAGACATACACAATTGTCTAGATAAAAACTTACGTATATACGTGATTGTCCTTCATGATATCTGCGTATAGATAGTAAATTATTGATTCTTTATAGTCACAAGTCCACTTTATCTTGTATTGTTTTTTCTTATTCATTGTTACTTCACCGGATGTAATGTCAGTAATACAAAAACATCATCAAAATAATATCAAGAAAAAATAGGGAATCATCACCAAGATACTCATGCATAGCTCCCCTTGAGATCATGCACTACTTATCATGTGGACCTAATAATCATCACCTACTCTTCATGAGGTTATGTACCTCACATTTACTTCTACATACATTGTTAGAAGAATGCATTAATTAAAATAGACTACAGTACTGGGGACCATCTTATATTATTCTGAATCTAAAGAAGAGGAATTTTCCCTCTTATTTCTTCCTAAATTCTTATTTTCTAGCACATATAATTTCTATGGATTTTTGTATCATCTTGCTATAACCATTCTAGTTTCTTCATCTATAACTTTTCATTTAGTTGATTTAAATACAATTATACATCCTTTGCCAATTATTTGACCTACACTTAGAATATTCTACATTAGCCCTTGAACTAATAATGCATCAACTGCTTTTGCATACTTTTCAAGTTTGATTCTACCTTTTTTCATAATTTTTTTGGAGCACTATTTCCAAGAATCACCTTACCATCTTTGTTTTTCTTGAGAGACTCAAAATTTTATTTATCTCTAGTCATATGATGAGAGTATCCACTATCTATGTACCATTCTTATGCATCTTCAAATGAATAAAGAGCAAGGATAAAACTTATATATTCTTCTTATTGCCGTTTATTATGAGAAGTATTTGTGGTTCCAATATTTTTATCTGATTTCTTGCCATGTTGTCTGTAGATATCCATCAACTTGTTCCTCCATTATTTTGCTACATGTCCAAACTTGTTACAAGTATAACATCTTATATGACTATAAAAGGGAGAAGATTAAATATAATATTTCAGTTTCATATTCCTCTTATTGCAATCAATATATTTGTGACCAAACATGTTGCAAGAAAATTAATATCACCTAAAGAAACTTGAGTGACTGGGAGCTTATGATATTCCTGTGAATTTTCTTTTTCATCTGGCTACAAAGTGTCCAAATATATGAAAAATAAAGCATTCAACACCATTTTTCATAGGAGATAATTTATTGACACTTCTCTAGTTAGGAGAAAATGATTTCCTTTTAAAAATAACTTTCCTTGGTTGTTGGTTTGGTTGACTTCTTATCTCTTTATGGATCATTTCAGTTTTTTCATTGTTACCCTTCGAGTTCCTTGCATGGTCCTGTGAACTAGATACCCCTTTTAAGGTTTCATGAAAATCCAGACCAGATTTAATGGAAGGAGATATTTGACTACTATGAAGGTTATCCAAAGTCTTTGAGCTCTCTTGAAATCTCAATTTCTTATCTTTTTCTTCTAATTTTCCTTTTACAATGTTTACCTCAACCTCCATTCTTTGGAATTGTTCTTCCTTTTCAAGGCACTGCTTCCCCATTCCTTCTTCAACCTTTCTTCATTGCTCCCTTAATTTGATATTTATTTCTTCCTTCATCTCATTCTCTTTTTCTCAAATACTTGAAGAATATCCTCATATTGTTTTTTATTTACTTTTCAAGGTCATATTTGAGAGAGATGATTTCAGCTTCAATTTCTTCATAGTAACGGTTCTTTCTTTAAGCTCTTCATTTTTTGTATCCTCTTCACTCACTTTATTTTTTAATGAGGTTAATTCATTATGCAGTCTTTGACATTGATCTTCTTTTTCCTTATACTTCTTCCTCATTCCTTCTTCAATTTTTCTTCCTTCTCCCATCTGATTCTTTAATATGATAATCTCTTCTTTTTAGGTACATTCCCTTTCATCAAATAGTTGTAGTAAATTTTGATAATATCTATTATAATTTGCGAGTCTTTTAATTTATGGTTCTAGGGCCATCATTTTTTAATCTGATTTTTCTTCATAATCACTATCTTCACTTTTATCCAAGAAGGAAATATGTATTGATTCATTATCATCATCGCTACATAAGATGGAAAATGTGCAATAATTTGTATAATTCTCATCACATCTACAGTTAAGACAAACATCAATACCTGGTGATTCTTCATCATTATCTTCACTAGCTTCATCATTCTTGATCACTAGAAAGTGGGGTGTTCCTATAGTTGAATATTTATTTACATCTATAACAGTAATTAAATCTAATATCTCACTCTCAGTGCCGCAATTTTATTGAACTGAGTTCTTCCTTTTAGTTTCATTTTTCTTCTTTTTCTTCTTTCCCATTGTCCCTGATCCACTTCAAGCAAACAAAATTCAATTAGAGTGACATGCTCTAATACCAATTGCTAGGAAAAATACTAAGAGGGGGGGTGAATCATTCCTTTAAACTCACTTTCAAACTTTTCATTTTCTCATATGCTACTATCATTCATGCAACCAGCGTATGTATGTGACTTTAATGAAAGAAAACATCATATATCTAGTTAAAAAATTATTTATAAGTTCCATTTGTTCTTTATCATTAACTAGTGCATTATTGATTTCATAGAAATGTACTATGAATTAAAGAGAATAATAAATCATCACGCATAAACAACACATAATAACACGAGGACTTTTAGGTGGAAACCCAATGTGGGAGAAAACCACCTTTGTTTTTATCTCTATCTTCTTTCTTATTATATAAAGAAAATATTGTAGTGGCACAGACTCTTACCAGTACCCAAGAACCCTCCTACATAATGCTACAACCTTGTCTCATTCTCTAACACCCAATGCAAGGGAGCTACAACCCCCTGATCTCATTTACCAACTCCTACCGAAAGGGAGAACCTACCCCCTAAACAATTTTACTAGTTACCACTAAAAGGAAGCTCTGACTCCCTTCCTGAAGGCTTCAACCCTCGGCACTTCTATGGACCATGTTTCATAATATTTCATACTGGATCCACCTGACTCAAAACATCAAACCTGTAGGTCACCTTCCATCTCCTTATATAGTTTTAGCCTTAGCCAATACCTTGGGTAAATCCTTTGGTAATGTCATTAGTATTCTTTGATGAGATCAAATAATCTTTCTCGCTCCAATTATTATGGAATAATACCATGGTAATGACCCTGGTATCCAAAATACCATGGTTCGTATTTTGTATGTGACTTTTCTTCACAATACCTATGTTTGTAGGTGAACTTTATTCATAAGACCCACATGTAATTTCTCAAACTTTACCTTTTCCATCCACCTTTATATGAACAGGCATTTATTTTTTCATATCACCTGTAGCATATGTATCATTCTACATAACCATTATGTTATCACAATGTTGACATATTTATTAAGTAGTTTTCCATTAAGGACAATAGATTAGACTTAATGCCAACACCATATCGTTCTCCATTCCCTAAGATGCAGATTTCCCCATCCCACCATTTTTCCACAATGCCCTATTACATCAATTCATTTACTCATAATGGGTGCAACACGACGTGAACTTCTACATCAAGAAATGAGAATTTTCTCGTCTTGTTATCTGCTAATATTACCCATTCTCGTTGATGGCACACAAAGTTATTGGTGAAAATTAGTGTTGAGTAAAGTCATTAAGCTATACGTTTAACTATGAGATTAATGTAAAATTTCATAGTTAAATAAATTCCTATGCTTTATGCAATTTCTTCATTTCTCTTTACAACATTAACAATACATACATGGCCCCAAAGACAATTCTAGCCTGGAAACGCATATTTTTTATAGAATTAAGTCTTCTTTCAAACCCAAACACTATAAATTCCATTCATGGCCATGATATCTGCAACACCACTATAATCATGTCTATAAATATATCAAACCATAACTAACATGATTCAGTGAATAAAACCTCAACAACAATATATCGTGCCACAGAGTAGAATAAAAAATTCTACCAAATCCACTAACAAGTATATATTGTAATGTAAAGACAAACATTAGTCTTGACCAATAAAATATCCATGACTATGTCAGTGATGGATACCACACACTATAATAATTATCTGATTATATCAAGAAACTATACATGTTCATGCAATTCAATTAAAGGTATCAATCACCACAGGGATATGAATCCCTTACAACCATGAGAACATTAACAAAAACATCTCATTGTCGATAGATAGGAATATCACATTCCTTCATAACAATGCTAATATAAATGCAACATTAAAACACATAACAACGTCATCCACTATTCACAGTGCAACATAAGTATAAGTAAACACACTTATCTATAAAGCTTTCAATGACTATAAATTGTTGGAGGGACTCCAACTCTCTATTGAACCATAGGCAAATTGCATTGCAATATTTATTGTAGCTAACCACACCCGAATTGGATTTAGAGTATTAGGATTTAAGTGCTCAATTGTATTCTCACTGATGCCAATCAACCAAAAAATTAAAGAATAAGACTCCACTATCCGAGTGGTTTATCAATTACCTCCAACAAGAAGAACCACAATGACCTCTACCCAAATAAAATAAAATCACAAGGATTCAACCAAGGCTCAATTAGATGTATTTGAATTCTAGGAGGAAGAATACACTACATATGTGGTTTATCAGCTACGTCTCTAAGCTAGCAGTGCAAGATTCAAGGGTGCATTATCTAGGTGGTTTATGAACTTATGGAATGAGCACATAAGAGTTTTATCAACCTTCATGTGAGAATTTAGTGTTTTATTAGATCCTTTCAGCTAGCACATGGGTGCCTCGGCCTATCAAGTGGTTTATCGACTTATGGAATAAGCAGATAAGATTTTTATTGGTGCTAAGAAGAGCACTTATTGGTTTATAGGTTCCTTTCAACTGGTACCTGGTTGTCTCATCCTATCAAGTGGTTTATTAGTTTAGGGAATGAGAACATGTGTGGTTTATTGGCCCTAAGGCAAGAAATTAATGGTTTATCGGTTCCTTTCAACTAGCACCTAAATGTTTTATTGACTTACAGAATGAGTACATTAGTAGTTTATCGGCCCTAAGGAAAGGACTTAGTGGTTTATTGATTCCAAGGCTAGCATTGAATGATTCGACTCCATTGAAATCTCATTAGGAAATTTATTCTCAAGCATCCACATTGGCCTTGGTAAAACATGGGGAATATTATCCCAAAAATATAACACATGCTAAAAAACGTTATTTCTCCCTAGAATATTCATGCCCACTACCAATTGTGCGCTCAACATTCTCTCTCCCTTCAACATTTGTTGTTCTTCCCTTATACAAGCTTCTTTGCATCCTTTTTACTTCATTGAGAATACCAACATATTTGCAAAATCTTCTACATATTATTTCATATAATCTCTCCCCATCTCCCATCAAAATATTTCTTCACATCCCTTCCATGTTTGTGACCACGCCCACACGTTCCACGAGATCTATGATTGCATGTTATTTTCTTTCACTCAAGAAACCCATTCCTAAATTTAATGCTTGCACCAGTAATTCCATAACTTCATCAGGGAGATAGGTGGTGAAATAAATACAATGGCTTATGTTTACAAGAAACTCCTCCTCATACCTTTGAATGTGTGTCCACTTATCTCAACCAATCAATTTTTACATTTCCACATTATTTACATTAATTAAAATTCATAGAAATATTTACAAGAGGTATAGAATAAAGGGTTGTTAAACACCCCACCCCCCAAAGTAACACTATGCTTGATGTTTTATACCCAAACACACATTCAACAATTCTTTATTTCCAAATAGAAAATTTAACAATGATATTTATATGCATGGCTATTTTTTACATTTACTTACATAGTAAACAAATATACCCTCATTGGATCATCTATTTCCCAAGTAGATTCATCTGGTCCAAAGTGCTTCTACTACACCTTGATTTGCTCAGTTACTCAATTCCAGAGACGATCTACCTCTGATCCAGAATGCACAGTGGCTCTAGCTAGAATTCTCCCTTGGATTCCACCTGTATAACATACTAATAAACAACATGATTAGCATCATGCACATACCTTTTAAGAAAATAAATATGGAAAATTCCATGTTCTTTTATTGTGGGAGGTAAGGCTATTTTGAAAGCCATTTCCCGACTCTTTAAAATATTTGAAATAGTCACGAAATCTTGATGATAGCTTAGCACAAGACCCAATTCTCAGTGAACTCCTCCTTAGTCTGATTCGGAGGTAAAAATGTTACATCACTAGAAATTCCTTATGCAGTCTCTGTTGATTTTCATAGCTCTTTTTTTTGTCCTGAGCTATTTTCAATTTTTGACCGATAGAAATCACTTCATATTCCATTTCCTTTAGCATATTAGGTCCAAAAAGTACCATGTTCATTGTATCATCCCAAATGATAGGTGTGTTACATTTTCTACCATATACAACCTCAAATGGACTCATCTTCAATAATTCCTAATACCCATTGTTGTAAAAAAATTCTACCAAAGGTAAAAAATCTTCCAACCTCTTAGGTTGATGCATGACATACATTATTAACATGTATTCCAACACCATGTTTACTCTTCGAATATTTCCATCCATTTGAGGATGATACACCATATTGAATTCTAATTTTGTCCCAAAACCAACAAACAATTGGTTCCATAATTTTAAAGTGAACTTGGCATCCCTATAAGCAACATCAATTATCTTGTGTGTATACTTGACAATTATAAAATGAGTTACCTTACACAACGTTTCCACTACTACCATTATGGCATCATGTTTTCTAAATGTCCTTGGTAATCATGTGATGAAGCCTATAGAGAAAAATTCCCACTTCCACTTAGGAATGGGGATTGGCTGTAACAATCTCGTTAGATGTATACACTCCACTTTCACTTGTTGGCACTCCATGAACCTAGAAATATACTAAAAAATATAATTTTTCATCCATAGCCAATAGTACATATTTCTCAAAGATTTTCATTTTCTAATAACCAATATTATATGATAAGGTATTTTTTGAGACTCATTAGAGATGAGTTTCTTCAAGTAACCCATGCAAGGTATATACCACCTACCCCCATGCTCTATGAGTGAGATATTCTTACTCAATGCTCATTTTTGATCCTGCTGCAACCACTCTTTTACTTGTCGATTACTCTCATATTGATGCATTTCCTCTTTAATATTTTCTTTACTACAAACTCTGACAATTACTAATGGTTGCTACCTAAGATACTTGCAGCCTTTTGCTAAGTGCATCCACAACTTTGTTTTCTTTGCGCTTGATATATTTTACTTTTAAATAAAAATCACGTATCAAGGTTAACCACCTTACATGTCTTGCATTCAGCTTGGTTTGGTCAAATAAGTACCTCAACCATTAATGATCTAACATCGAAACAAATTTCCTTCAAAGGAGGTAATATCCCTACATTTTCAATGCATGTAATATCACTGCTAACTCTAAGTCATGAGTGACATAGTTTCATTCATATTCATTCAACTCTATCTATTCATAAACCACCTATCCTTATTGCATTAGGAATCCACCGAGCCTTTCCTTGAAGACATTTGTACACAACACAAAATCCTTTTTTGGGTTTGTTATTCTCAATATTTTTGCATGTGTGAGTAGATTTTGACTATTGAAATTTGATTTCACATTATGTTGTCCATTGGAATTTATTTCATTTTCTCTGTAATGTTGTTATTAGATGTCCATTCTTGGAGAAATTCTGAATGAACCTTATGTACTAACTAGGCAATCCCATGAAGGATCTAACTTTTGCCACATTATGAGAATTATACCACTCCATGATGGCTTTGATCTTCTCTATATCCACCACAACTCATTCTTTCGAGACAATGTGTCCCAACTATTGAACTTGTGACTCGAAGAAACCAACTTGCTAAGTTTGTCATAAATCTTGTGCTCTCTCAGAAACTGCAAAAAAAATTTCAAATTCTCTTTATGTTCCTCCTTGGATTTATATTAGACCAAAATTTCATCTAAAAATACTATTACACACTTGTCCAAATATGGAATTAGAATTTTATTCATTAAAAACATACATGTTGGAGCATTGGTGAGTCCAAACAGTACCACCACAAATTCATAATGTCCATACATCATTGTAAAGGTTGTTTTGTGGATGTCTTCATCATTAATTCAAACCTAATGGTACCCATACCTTAAGTCTATCTTCGATAATACCATGGCTCCTCTCAATTGGTTAAAAAAATCATCCTTTATTAATAAAACTAGAACCCCCAAAGGAAATACGCTAGGTCTGATGTATCCTCTATCCAACATCTCTTTTAGCTACAGTTTTAATTCCACCAACTCTAGTGTGCTCATATGATATGGAGCTCTTGTAATCAATGCCAACCCTAGAAATAATTCAATTGAGAAATCAATTTTACTTCTCAATGGAATTCCTGGGATTTCATCAGGAAAAATAATGTTGTATTTTTTTAAGATGGGGCACTATTCCATTCTATATTTATCTGTCTTTGATTTTCTAGTTACTTGAACAACGTATAACTTGCATCCCTTCCAATTTCACTGCTTCATTTGTAGTGCTAATATTTTTCAAAAAATTATGGTTTTCCTTATTCCTTATAACACCATCCTTTCCCCTTAGTCATTGAGAATTTCTATGGATTTTTTATAGAAATTGATCTTGGTTTCATGACATGCTAGCTAGTCCATGCCAACTAACACATCACATGAACCCAATGGAAATAGGTTCAGCTCTATGCATGTGTGCATGTCATTTATCACCACTACACATGACCTCACCATGTCTTTGACTCACCTCTTAGTCCCATTTTATAGTTGGAAAAACCATCACTATTCATGGGCTATCTTCTACAATGGACACTTCTTTACAACCCTTGGCCTAACATAACTAAAATTATAACTTGGGTCTATGAAAATTGAAACAAGTTGACTATTTACCATACCTTCCATCTCAATAAATAATGCTTGGTGTTCGACCTACTTGTTGTCCAATGCAGCATATATTTGTGGTATGCTCTGAGACACATCCTTCATTGTATTCTCTTCTTGCACATTTTACAACCTTAGTTCATTTCTCTGTCATTGAGGAAAATCCCTCCATAATTGGTCTTCCTCGTATTTCCAATAATGCATGGGTATTCTCCTAGGCCCCTTACTTGCATTCCTAGAGAGTTTGTGTTGATTAACAATAGTGGATTTTTTTCAAATCTCACCCCTTGCAGGAGTGGTGAACCTCACATTCTTACCTGGTTGACTTCCTACAGTTTTCTACCCTTTTCCTCTAATCCTAGGCTTGTCTTTTCCCTTTTAATCATTTCAGAGCTCATTGTTAAAATTTCATTTTTCATAACAATACTTAACAAAGTTATCAACTTAATGAGAATTGTACCAAGTGCTCATTTTTTATAGGTCATACAAAATCATGATTCTCATGCCGATTTTGAAAATTTTTGATGCAACACAACCTTCTTTTCTTTGAAAATATTTTTGACACTTTAAATTTTCTTATATATTAAGTATGAACATTTTTTAAACTTTAGTGATTTTCATGTTGATGCAACATCAACCCCTTTTCTTTTTGGCTTATTTTTGACACTTCAAATTTTTTAATGTATTGAGTGTAGATAAATTCTTTAAATGTTGGTTATTTTCATGTTGATTTTGAAAAACGTTGGTGCAACATCAACGTTTTTTTTAGGGGGGTACCTTTTTTATACTTCAAATTTTCCTATGTCTAAAGTGTGCACAACATTTTTTTAATTGATTGTTGTTTAACCATTTTTCAAGTTGTCTTCTACTTCTTTTCTTCTTTTTCTTTATGAGATGTTTGTTTTTTAAGGGTTTTTCAAGTTTGTTTTTTTTCCCCTTTGGAATGTTATTTTGTAATGAAATTTTCAATTTTTTTGCAAAGTTTAAAAAATAATAATAAAATTAGTATTTTGAAGTTAGGAGTCTTTAAATATTTATGTATTGTTAATTATTACTACAATACATATAAAATAATTGTCTCTAAAAAACTAATAATTTTAAATAGGTGACCAAAACATACACATTTTGCATATAAATATAATTAAAAAATTAGACATTTCGGGACCTTTCGCTAAAAATGACATATCCAAAAAAGGATTTTGATGGAATAAACCGATCATAAAAAGTTGAAAATATATCAAATGTTTTGAATTTTTTATGAATTTCATGTCCAAAGATGATAATATTTGAATTTTGTTCCAAAAAATAATAGTTCACATAAATTTTCAAATGAAAATAACAAAAAACAAGTGTAATATGCATCATTGCTACTTAGTACCCACCTCTTATGCAACAAGTAATCGATAGAAATTTTTGAATGCATGAACAAATTCATAAATCTAATAATGAAACACATTTGAATATGATGAAGGGAAATAATGGAAGTAATAGATGGACCAGGTAACCTTGGAGAAAAATAGAGATAGATGAAGATATAATTTCGAATGAAACATTAGCCCCAGCATCATCGTTTGTTACAAAAGTTGAGATTTTAATGAAATTTGCTTGTGCACATTTTATTCCATGTTTAGCTTATGAGACCAAATAAGAAGGAGAAATCACAATGTCTAGTATATGTATATTAAATAATGTATATATATGATATAAATAAAATAAATAATTTTTTTTAAAGCTAATTATTGTAACAAACTATTTATTTAACTTTATATTTATACTCCTAATTCAATAGCAAATAAATAATCCATAATAGAATTTCTATATCAAAAAAATCAAATTGATGTGAAGTATCTCATGTTGTCTTAATCACGTTGGAAAGAATTCATATGTAATAAAATATCTAATATAAAAAATTACTTTTTTTAGTATATTAAAATAAAAATAAAAAGTAGTTACACAAAGGCTTAAGTGGGAGTGCAAAATATTCCTACAATTTACTTGTTTTATTTGATATTTTTAAATTATGATTACAATTGTGAAGACAAAAGAGAAAATCTTATTATACCTACCACGGACATCTATTACCCATTTAGTTTTTCCTTTGATTGTGTATTCATTTGTCTTTGACCAAAAAAAAATTGTCGCTTTTCCATAGTTTAACATTGAGAATTCAATTTTTGTTATTTATTATTATTATTTAAATTTATTTATTTGAAAGGTGATTAGTTGAGGTCTTATTATGGGTGTTGTTTGGTAGCTTAAATTTTTCTATTAGTTATTTTTTTTTGTTTTTTGTTTTATTTCCTTTGTATTTTATTTTTCCTTTTTTTCCTATTTTCATGAATTATAATTTTTTCTAAATATTTTCTATTTAAGATGACAAATTTTAAAAAAGGAAAAAATATTTAAAAACAAACTCATATATGTGTGTGTGTGTGTGTGTGTGTGTGTGTGTGTGTGTGTGTGTGTGTGTATTATCCAATTTTAAGGTCACGACCAAGCCAAACACCAAATTTGTGTGTCAGAGCCCCTTGTGTTGGTGTAGCAGACCTGCTTGGTATTGGTTTGGTATTGGTGTATCAGACTCGCTTGTTTGTGGGACAAGGGACCCACCTCTACACAATGATTTGACTGCCAAGTCTACGAACACATACATACTCTACCCCAATCTAGTTTTGAACCTATAACCTCTTAGGAGGAAACACATGCTCTTAAACATTAGGCCCACTCAAGCTTATAATATAACTTGTAATTTTATTACTTTTTAATTTGACTTTTATTTTTTGTGTTTTTCTATGGATATTTTTTCTCTATTTTCAATTTCAATTCCATTAATCACAGTTTTTTTCTTGTTGATTTTTAATTTGACTTTATTTTTTTCCCTACAACTTTCTATACTTTTCTTTCCTCGAAGCAACAACTATATAATAAAAATTCCATTTCAATGAATACAATTGTTGGAATGGGGTCCCCTAGATGCGTTTTAGATATAAATTTTGTAGTAATTAGTCTAGCGTGGGGGATTTGGGGCAGGTCAAAGCCCCCAATGTATTTTAACAGGTCAAAGGGTAGACCAAGAGTCCGCAAACCATAGTTTGCAGACCACAGAATAGCGCAGGATATGATGATATGAATATATGGATAGATTGAGTCTAGATGGATATTAAGTATGATTGATGCTAATTTCGAGCTATTAAGATTTGGTTTGGGTGGTATTGGGTAAGGACTCTTGCTGGTTGTGTGCGCGGAGATCCTCAGTCCTGCTTTGTGCGAACCCCGTTGGCTGTATGCGTAGGTTGTGACTTGGGTCTATAATTTGGTTTTTGAATGTTATTGAATGAAAAATATACTGAAGTATATTTTTGTTATATGAACTAGTTGCGTTTGTATGATTACGAAAATTTTGTTGTGATATTTATTGATGCGCATGTGGATGTGAATGTATTACTGAGATCTGCCTAATAGTAGTTGCTTTGTTTACATTTACATGTTGTCTATGGGTTTATGAGCTTCGTTTTATATAGTATTAAAGCCTCTGAATAAGACTTCTTATGTGCGAACCTGATAGATCTCAACAAGGATGCCCCATTAACCCTCTTTCCCTTAGGGTGCAGAAACCTGGTTCTAGCACCCTCCCATACTACTTCGGGTGAGACCTTGACCTGCGTAAGTAGGTCATTTCTGAAAGGACCAGTAGTATAGGGGTTTGTTGGAAAACCTTAAATCCGAATCTGGTTTAGGACCCTTCAAGCCAACAAATGGTTCCATTACTGGGACCGAGAGTACTTTGAGAGAAAGATCGGGTAATGCCACGAGGTCATTGCCGGCCTCAGAAGCCTAAGCTTGAAGACTAGTTCAAAAAATAGATTCAAGAATTTTCCATAAAAGAGAATCACAGCACAAAGCTAATTGCGGAAAAGTGGAAGAAAAAGTATATCTTTATAAAAGTATACAAAATTTTCTTTGTAACTTTCACGCATGAGCTACAATAGTGGCTAGCAAGGTTACTAGAATTCCAGACTTGTTGGAAAGACAATCAGGTTACGCAGTGGACTCCTGAATCATTCCAACAGTTAGGGAAGGCTGATAACACAATCACCCGGACCGTAGATCACTGGGTGGATAGTGTGCTAGGAGGATTTGTAATAGAATTCGCAGTTGATCAATTCGTATCTTATTCAGAATCTGAGCAGAGTTTCTTCAAAGGATTTCGAGGTAAGTTCTTGGAAATGTTGGCGTTACTGACTAAGATGTTATTGTGTGAAAAGGGTATTATGTGCAGCGACACCAAGTGAATAACCTCGGATCAGAGTGAAAGTATGACACAAAGTGGTAAATACTACAGAATCAATCGAGAAGGGGACAGATCCATCTATTTTCCCTTAAGAGAGCCTCCTACACACGCAGAAACTAGTCCCCCGATTACACCACCGTCAAACCAACGCAAGGGCAAGAACTCTCCTACCCCTCTGCCACCAGCGGAAGACGACATGGCTACACACATGAAGCTTCCCATATTTAAGGGTGTGGGGGATGAGGACATGGACCGATTTTGGTTCGTAGCGGAATTGGTATGGACTGCATAGAATTTTTCTAGTGATGTTGTAAAAAGGGTGCATCTATCCTTGGCCTTTGAAGGAAGGGCCTCGGATTGGTTCATGGGGTACATTGGCCAGCATGCAGATCCATCAATACAAGATATTAAGGATGCCTTAAAACAGCAGTTCTGAAAGCCTAATTCCTACGCTCAACTTGTGATTGACTTGAAATAATTTAAATAAGGACCTACAGAGTCTATATGGGAGGTTGATCAGCAACTAAAGAAAGTTGTCAACGATGAAGAATTTAAGTATGAGGATAGACAACAGAAGGAATGGTTGATTTCCATTTTATTACCACACTTGCATGGGATAATGGGTCAGCAGACGATTGATACGCAAGAGATAGCCCTGGAAGTTGCCATGAAGTTAGAACCGGTGCCAAGGGAGGATGCCAAAATTGGGGTATAGCAGATCCAGGGCCAACTGGAGGCAATGCACCTAGAAATCTAGAATTTTGTGAAAGGAGCGGGGAAAGGAAGCTAGCCCGGACATTTGGTGCATAAGGTGCAAGGTGTCGGGCCACACCAAGGATCATTGCCCTCTATTGTTAGACTACATGCAAGCTGGTGGGGAAACCCATTGCACACCAAATAAGGTGCGAGACCAAGCACCCCCACATTATGATGCGCTAACTGCCAAGTATCCATATTACATGACACCAACCACTGCCTCTGATTTGGTGCCTATGTCACAAAATTTAAGCAATGGTGGTACAGATTCTGCTCATTTGTGGGACATGACGAGCACAACTATCGAACATATGATTTAATGATAGATATAGGAAACCTTTACAGGGTGCAAGATGACCCTTCATCACCATTATCTCCCTCTAGATGAGGAGGCTCCCCTACCAGAGGCCAGGGGGCAGATAGGTGGAAGCCTAGGTCGGGGAAGAGGAGAATTGCTCTGTTATAACTATGGAGAGGTAGGACACTTCACAAGGGACTGTCGAAACCCTACACACCAATATTGCAAATATTGCAAGTAGTTGGATCACATGATCAAAGACTATCTTGTATTAATAGCAAAGATGTAGGAGAAACATCAAACACCAACACAGAATGTACAAAGGGTTAACATGGAACCACGCGATGAAGGACCCAATATTAATGTAATTACATGCAGTGACATGGCCACTAAAGGAGATGAGGAAAGAGCTACAGTCGAACCCCTTATCAGAAAAGTTGCTGACAAAAAGGAAAGCTTGGACCTACAGAAGGAGAAAGAAACCTTCTTGGAAGCTAGAAAGGACTTTTCCAAAGATGAGGCATCTACCTCAAGGGCCCCAATGAATATAAAAGAAGACGAAGAATTTAATTCGTTCTTGCAGGAATGTATGAAGTTTCTACACAACCAGAAGGCAATAGAAAGCCTTCAAGCATTGATAGAAAGCTGCACAGAAAAGGTTGACCCTCCAACAGAAGTTAAAGATGTTCACAAACTTTATAGGCATAAGAAATGCACTGGTTAGGAAATGCAGCTAACTACACATATTAGCGATTGTGAAATGGATCAGGTCATCTTGGATTTAGGATCTGATGCAAATGTCTTGCCCAAACAGACTTGGCAAAGGATGGGAAAACCCAAGCTGGAATGGTCTACTATACAGCTACGCATGGTTAACCAACATAAGATCATATCGTTAGGAAGGTTATCAAATATTATCATAGATATCGCGGGAGTTAAGGTATACGTGGATTTTTAGGTAATTTAAATTGTAGAGGATGCGAACCCTTACCCTGTGCTCCTAGGACTAGATTAGGCTATATACATGGAAGGTATTATCAACTTGAAGAAAAGAAGCATGTTTTTCGAGAATGGGGCACGCGAGTAATAGACCCTCTAGACCCGGTAGAGGGTGAGCAGTATATAGAACCAGTGCACGAAGAAGACAATGTTGATCATATGTACAAACTAAATACCTAGGATGAGGATTGTATTAACCCTACGATTGATGGCGTGCTCTACTAGGAGAAAGATACCGAATGTATCTCTGACTCAGATGGAGAGATCGAAAATCAGAAAAATCGGTTGCATGATGTATCTGCGCTACGATGTCCTAAAATCACAAATAGGTTCCAGTGTATCTCCTCAGAGGCAAGAGAGCTCCCTTATTTTGATGAACCTAGAAGTGTTAGTGATTTTGTTAGATAATTCAAAGCAGAATTCCCAAGGGAACGGAGAATGTGGATGCTTAACCTAGCTATGCATGCGACCCCTGCACGGTGGTGGGAAACTCATAAGGGAACCTTCCAGGATTAGGAGGAATGTCACAAAATGATGATCCTACGATTTGAACCCCTGGTCAACCTACCCATGGAGAATTTCCTTGGCCACAGGGGCCCGTGCAAGAACTTGTCTGTATGGATGGAGTTATGGTGCGAAAGGAATTGGGACAAGTGGGTTCACATGTTTATCCATGCCTTGGAACCAATCCCTGCAATGTGGTATTTGGATGCAGAGCTACATCAGCACACCTGCCACTGGGAAACCATGAGTGAATATTTTTTGGGGCGTTCGGGTTGATAGGCGGGACTGAGAAATTAGACGAAGCTCTGCAAGACATAGATGCTCTAGTATTTGATGAATCACGCCCTCGTGTAAAGTGGGGGGAACCATCTTGGGATGCGCAGATGTAGGATATTGCCAACCGCCGGAATCTATCAATGGAGGAATGTGACGAGGACTCGTGAAATATCACTATCTCAGATTCTAAGGGCGAACGCGTAGTTGCTAGACCCCCACTGCAAGTAGTAGATGTAACTAAGCCTCTTAAATTAAGGGAAGTTAACATTGGAACAAAATAACAACCCAAGATGGCTAGAATTTGGGATTACTAGGATGATTATATTGTTGGAAAAGTCATGGAAATTCTCACTGGATATTATGATCTGTTTCCTACAAAAATTTTAGAACTCAAGGGTATCGTAGGGGACCTGGGTGTCATTTGAATCACCTTAAAACCATATTCACGTCCTGTCAAGCAATGACCTTACCAATTGAACCCAAAATATAAGCATAAATTCAGAGAAGAAATTGACAAAATGATAGCCGCGGGTATCATCGAATTGGTGGAATAGTCAGATTGGGTAAACCCCATGGTGGTCTAAGAAAAGAAGACTAAAGGGGAAATAAGAATCTGTGTAGACCTACGTAAGTTGAACGATGCTTGTGTGCATGATCCCTTCCCTACATAGTTCTCTGATGAAATTCTTGACAGTGTGGGAGGTCAGGAAGCATACTCATTCACTAATGGGTTTTTGGGCTACCATGAGATCAGGATCGCACCTGAAGATCGCAGCAAAACTACTTTCACAGTAGAGTGGGAATCCTTCCAGTACACTGTCATGCCCTTCGGGCTCAAAAATTCCCCTACCATATTTTCACGGGTGGTGGTGGCAGCGTTCAAAGAATTCATTCACAAATTTCTTGAAGTATACTTTTATGATTAGAAATTGTTTGGATTAGTAAGGAAGCATGTATCAAACCTGTGCATGATGTTGGATACTTGCAGAAAGCACCATATTTTCCTAAACATTAAGAAGTGCATATTTTGTGTACCTTTTGGGATCTTGTTAGGACATGTGGTCTATTGGCAGGGATTGATGGTTGACCCAGCCAAGGTTATAGTTATCATCAATTTAGTAGTTCCCACAACTGAAAAACAGAGGCGCTCCATCCTCGAGCACACAAGTACTATCGAAAGTTTATTCAAGGGTATACATTGATCACGACATGAATGGAGAAGCTGCTAAAGAATGACATGTATTTATTCTGGAACACGAAGTGTCAGAATATTTTTGAGCTGCTCAAGGAAAATATGGTATCTAGACCTCTCCTCATATTTCCTGACTGGGCAAATTTTTTTCATGTCCATGTGGACGCCTTAGGGATCACCCTAGAGTTGTAATTACGCAGCTCAGGGAATGGGGACAATGACCACCCGGTTGCGTTTGCTAGTAGAAAAATTTCTAGCACGGAACGTAATTACTCTACAACTGAATGCAAGGGACTGGAAATGGTGTATACCCTGCAAAAATACCAGCACTATCTAATGTGAGGGCTCTTGAAGATGTTCACGATCACTCAGCTTTGAAGTACCTAGTCAATAAGCCTATGTTGGGGGGCAAGATTTGTCAATGGTTACTACTGTTTCAGGAATATGACTTTTAGATAATTGTGAAGCCTGTGAGACTAAATGTTGGACCGAACCACTTGTCCTGAAACAAGAGTGGTGAAGAGCCAACTAACCTGGAAGAAGGATTGTCTGATGCATAGCTATTTTCTATTAAGGTGGTTGATGAGCACTTTATCGATATTATTCAATTCTTAACTACGAGGATGGAACCTACAGGCTACTCGATACAAAAAAAGAAAGAATTGGTAACCCACACAGCTGACTTTACCATCATTGTGGGCCAACTGTAGAAGCTTGGATCTGATGAGGTACTATGAAGATATGTACTAGAGCATCAACGACAAGTCATTCTAGCCGAAGCCCATGGCAGAGTGGCAGGAGGTCACTATGCAGGAAAAGCAACTGCACAGAAGGTATTAAGAGTTGGGTTGTGCTGGCCCACACTGCATAGTGACTCCCACGCATATTTTAAATCCTGTGACGCATGCCAGCAAATAGGAAGATCATCGAGCAGGGATGAGATTCCCTCACAACCATAGATGGCCCTGCAGGCATTTGATAAATGGGCTATAGAGTTTCTTGGACCCATCAACCCCCTGGGTAAGAAGACAAGTGCCCGATACATCCTCACTATAACTGATTATGTAACCAGATTGGTGGAAGCATAAGCTGTGAAGGATTTCACTGCAGATACCACTGCATACTTTATTTTTGAGCATATTTTAACTAGGTTCGGCTGTCCAAAGATCTTGATGAGTGATAGAGGTACGCATTTCATTAACGAAAAAATTCACGCTTTGACTGAGGAATTCCGGATCCACCATGTGAAGAGTACCTTATATCACCCGCAGGCAAATGGAATGGTGGAATATTTTAACAAAATTCTATAGCAGGTGCTTACCAACGTCTGTAATGTTGATCGAAGTGATTGGGACGTGCGCATCCCGTCAGTACTCTGGGCCTACCGAACCATGTGCAAGAAACTGACTGGGAAAACATCGTTTCAGATGGTTTTTGGGAAGGAGGACATTATTCCCATGGAGAATATCGTCCCTAGCCTGCATATTGTAGCCTTTACAAACATGGCAAAGCCCGATATCATAGAGGAACGCTTAGCACAACTAGTCACCTTAGAGAAGGATCAGTTCATTGCTAACTTTCATCAGCAAGTTTAGAGGGCCCGGGAAAAAGCCTGGAACGATAGGGATATCTGACAAAGGTTTTTTAAAGAAGATGAGCCCGTACTACTATATGACAGCCAGTTTTCATGCCACCCATGGTAAAATTTGGCAACATTGGTTGGGACCTTATTTCATGACAGAAATTATAGATGGCGGTGTGGTGAGATTGGCTATGCTGTGGGGAGACCCCATGTCGGGATACATTAATGGCAGTCATATAAAACCATACAAGGCCAACTCAGCACATACCAAATGAATATATGGCCAAAGTAGTTGTATCAGGATGGCTGTGCGCAGGCAAGAAGAAAAACGAAGGCTGGCTCGATATACGTGCAGGGATTTTCCACAGGTTAGGAGGCACGAAAAGGTGCGTTGGGCATGCAAGGGTAATACGCAGCTACAAAAACTAGCCATTGGAATAGTAAAGCTGGGTAAAAATCCAATTTTCCCATTTAAGAGAGCGGGAAGTTGGCAATTAATGTGGCAATTTTGGAGGATTTTTTACCATTTCTTTGATGGTAAGTTCTAGCTAAGTTTCATCCGACAGTTGTTAACCATCTGAAGCTATAAAAAGAGGAGGGCAGATCAGAATTGGGTTCCTTGCTTCCTGAAATTCTTGTGCCTCGTAATTCTTAGTAAATACTCTACTCTGTTCATGTTTGGGTGCGCTACCCCCTCTCATAGAAACAACCCTGAGTTTTTCTTTCGAGTAAGAATGACTGTGACCAACCCCGATGAATCATCGCAGGCAGCGGCCTCTACTGAGATAGCTTCTGATGAAGTATTGGAAGTAACTCCTAAATTTGAAGAGGTCATGTCCACATTGACCGAGGGGAAGAAGGCAGGAAAGGAGAAGAATAAGGAAAAGGGGCAGGAGTAGGGACAGGGGATAACTACGAAATGGGTTGCGGGGAAGCCACGCATGTCCCCTCAGAATGTGCATCCCTGAAAGGTGCCTAAGGTATGCTCGCCTAACCCTGCGAAGCGACCTCTGTCTGCTCAGGAAGAAGCGTTTTTGGCGGCCTCGTTGACTTGGATACTGCCCTATGTTCGACCTAGGAGACCCTCGGTGTGCATGCCCAAGAATATCGATGTTGTTCGCTCCTATCTACAGAAAAAGACCACTTTAGTTGTGCATAACAAACAGCCCTAACAGAAAATATGGCTGCCAAAATCCTCAGATCTACAGTTAGGTGATCAAGATAAATGCTACAAAAATCTAGATCTATGCATTAGAAGACATTAAACAGTAGACAAAACAATATTTACTCCATGCATCCAATAGACAAGACAAGAATATGTTGAATGAATTTTGTATTAATGGCACCTGGGAGGAAAACATAGAAGGGTGTTACCATTTCTCCTCAATGGGATGGGTTCTTGTAAGTCCTCAGCACTTCAGATCGAAAATTCCTCTCTCTTGATGGTGTAGAAAACCCAGACAAAAATGGTAGCAAAATATCACTATGATGGTGGATCAAATTTAGACCAAAATTATAGATCCAAAGTGATCTTTAGGCAGCAAAAGGTAGTAAATGAATGGGAAAACCCTTCTATTTATAACAAAATATTGAGTTAGTCTAGATATTGGTGCATAGTTAAAATATTATTAACCAAATCAAGATCCAACTTTTATGTAATATTTTATTATATTTGTTGGAGGGAAAAGGAATTTGACTTGGGTCAAATCCCTTTATTTGTAAATAATAAATAAATAAATGATTTACTTATCATTTTAAGGATGTGTTTGAGTAATAATCAAATAAACAATTATTTATTTAATTATTTAAGGTCGATTTAGTCATATTTAACAAAGAATATTATTTACATAAGTTTAAATAATTATTCTTAGAAAATAATAAGATAAATAATGATTTGTCTAATTAATTTCCTTGTTTTGGGTTAAATATAACCAGGAATATTAATTTAATTTTTGTTTAACTAACTATTCCTTGAGTAAAATCAAACAAATGTAGATTTATTTAATATTTCCTCATGGGGTTTCCTATTTATACCATAAACAACTTAATAAAGGTGGTTTACTAAGTTATTTTCATAGTGAAATAAATTTTACTTAGGGTAAAATTGGTCTTACATGGTGTACTTGGGTCCATCTAATGATAATAGGTTAGATGACCAAAAAATGGTGTAATAGATTGCCCCCCAGCGTGCGAGCATTAGGAGCTAATCGTATGACCGAAGTATGTTGTAAGAACTCAATCACTAGACACTGAAGGGGAAGTCAAAGAGAGAGAAGTATAAGGTAGACCAAAGTGCTAAAAGGACTAAACCTTGAGGAGACGAGACTTACAGGTGTGACAAGTCTCTTTTATGAGTGAGTACCTGTACTATAGGTAGCGAGGGAGGTATACCTATGCCCGCCGAGACAAAGTACAAAGAATAAGGCATCCAGTAAACAAGGGACTGAACAATATAGTACATGCTAGCATAAACATGAGCCAGATAAACAACATGATAATGAATCCCACATACATATTGTGCCTGGGATAACAGCTAGGACTTGTACAATAATATATGAGTACATGAGATATAAATACAACCCAGATGCCCCTGTAAATAGAAAAGGGCTCTGAAAATCTAACTGATACATGCAATCAAAAAAGGCACTGCAAGCAGTTGAGGCCAACATCATCAAATATATGGAGCTGCATCAAAGGTTGTAATGAAGAGATCATCCGGGCATGTGGGGGGCTACCTGTAGGGCCACCCCCTCATGAGGGCTGAGACATCTCACACACACCTGTGAATCACTAATATCATTTTCTGCATCACTGAACCAGCAAGTATACGGATCTCGATCATACTGAAAGGAGCTGGAGTTGAGAAACAATCAATTCAATGGGCAATAAGGAGTCCCTTTTCCTGATTCGAGGCACCGAACAAGAGTGGAAGCTGAAACCAAGGTACATCGCCCTCTAGACCTGTCTTCTGGAATGAATGAGATGATGTCGACAGAAGGAGGTCTGCCATAGGTGAGGCAATAAGGGAAACTCAACTAAGGCACGAGAGAAAATAGTAGAGCGACTGACATAATGACACCAGGGATGATGATGAAATGGGGGGTATCAAGTAGCGGACGAACGACTTCCCTTGTTAGAGCATAAATGGCATGGATGACTTGGCAGCAGCTAACACAATATCATGAGGGATAGGGGACAATGGGACTGAAGGCCATAATATGCGACACGAGAGAGGAACCAAGCAATGAAGGATAGAGGACTAAAATGGGATACAAAGGGACTTGGGATAGACTCCATGAATGCAATGATGACTTAAATCAAATGCTCTAAAAAAGGGCAACTCGATGATACTGCCACACAGAGAAAAGGGCCAATGGGGACCATAGAAACATGAGTACATGATGGTTACTCATAACGAAGATCGACACAAGCATGGACAATCATGAAAAATTAACAAATACCCATTTGAGGGCTTGGTGAGAGCTTTCCAACAGTACAGATGGTTTGGAAAACTGAGCTACGTTTTGGCCGTAGCAGGTGAAATAAAAATCAGGGGTTGCTCTTTTAATAATTTATTTTCCCTCCAAATTCACTCATTTGCATGTAGATCTGTGGTGAATGTAGAGAGGAGAGAAGGCCCTAAATCTTCCGGTGATCATAGCGGACATACCGACCATTGGAATCGAGATCCGTCAGTTGCAGGTAAGTGGCCTAACCCTACTCTTTCTTTTCAGTGGATTAAAAGTTTAGATTAAGTCCCCAGGGATCAAGAACAGGCCCCTGCTCCTCTTCACAGCCAGGTTTCACTTTTTGGGGCAAAAAGTGCAACCTGGGTAGCAGGTTTTGAGCAAAAAACTGTGACCTGCCCAGGTTTGGGCTTGAAAAGTTCAACCTGTCAGGAAGGGGTTTTTTTGTGCTATTTTTTGGCTGAGCATTGGGTTTTCATGTTGAGATATAGTCTTTCCTATCTATATATTGAAAAATATGATGGTTTTGTGCAGATATGGCATAATTACGGATCAAATGGAGAGAGAGACTTGGGCGCATTACGGTCGGAGATCCGAGAGGATCAAGGTGTCTGCAGTGCATTGGCCAAGTTTGGGGTTCTGATGTTTGTGGAGAACCCTTTGATGAGAGCTGGAGAGCCCTTGTTGGCCAGGATTGTCAGCTATTGGGATCCGTACCATGAGGTATTTATAGTGCAGGTGCACTGGATCGAGTTGACGATCCGGGATATATAATTTTAACTAGTCTCCCACCACTTGGGATGTTAGGTAGTACTCAAGAAGTGTTACCGCGGGGGTGGAATATCATAGATTTTGTAGAGCACCATTCTTGACCAGGTCTCCAATTCAAGGGAACTCGGATACCCATCGAGAATTTGGAGAGGTTAGAGACCCATGTTCTGGCCGCTACAGTGCTGTGGATCCTCGGAAACGAGGCACTCCACCACATCACTGGAGGGTAGATGATGCTTATGGAGAGTGTTTTGAGTGGGACCTACTATGGGTGGGCCCAGATGATGTTTTCGCTGTTGAAGAGACAGTTGTCACTATGCAAGTGGTAAGTGAACCATGACTATGCATATGGTACAGTTTTGTGCTTGTTTTTCTTTGAGAAGATCCCGACACTTCGACCTCGCATACAGCTCCAAGATGGGGGCTCGAGAGAGCCTAAGATGCACCGGTGGGGGCGACTACTGTGCAGAGGAGGAGGTGGGGAAGTTGGATAGGTGTTCCGACCCGAGTTCTTTTCTCATTGGGATCAGATTCCACTGTATCTAGACGACTATACCTATGGTGGGATGAGTTATTGTGGGGACCCAGATCTGCCACTACCGCCTAGTAAAATATGGGGGCCCGATGGTAAGTGACAAATTGCTAATCTTTTATGTGCATGTAAAGTTCTAGAATATTGTATGCGGTACTGATTCTTTCACTTTTGGTATGCAGATACAGCACCGGTAAGATTGGCTGAGTATATGGGATGACCTGTAGTATCAGGGTCCATAAGACCTAGTGGATCGAGAGCACCACAAAATGAGGATGCATCAACCCTCCTGGAGGACATCCATCATAGATGTGAGAGGCTTCTTACCGGTGTTTCAGAGCGTGGTTGGCAAGACTTGGATGACCAGTACATAGAGCGCATGGTGATGGCCGGACAGGGTATGCGTGATCTACGAGCTGCAGGAGCAGAGCCATTAGCTCGGGATCCTCCAGATAGTGATTAGGTGTAGGGGCAGGTGGTGCCCCCTATTTTTATTTTTGTAACATGCTATGGGCATGTCATATGTATCAGAGTGGATGGACTCTAAAACATTTTATACGACACATATTATTGATATGCATCATTTTGATATTTTTATGTTATTGTCTTATGTTAAATGCGTGTGCTAAATGCCAATATATAATATGGTTTGCAATTCTATCTACATAGTGATTTTGTGCTCTAGGTACATGACTGAATGTAATGATTTCAAATTCACGCATAAAAAGATTCACTCGTAAATATCTTCTAAAAAGGATATGATTATGCACATGATAGACACCATTCAATTGCATGACAAGAAGCAGGGAATCTAAATGAACATGAAGGTGGAGGATGCGATGTGAAAGGGCATCATCTAATAAACCTTGCACTGCATCATACTCGGCCTGATTATTGGTAGCAGTACCAATGCATACACCGTTCGAAAGAACAAGCGACTGCAAGGGGGTAAAAATGGCCGAACCTCCCGAGGCTAGATTCTGGGAGTAGCGACTTGCACCATCAGTGAAACTAATATAAGATGTGGATGGGAGGTCCATATGAAAGGTGCCACGAGACAATAAATGGGAGGATGATGAACAATGCTAGCAACCTGAGCGCAAAGTAGAAATGGAACGCACTCTATGGGAGAGAGTGATCTAGGTAGGATGTCTACTACTCACACGCCGATGGTGAGGTGGAGTGTGGGAGATACTGGAGGTGTAGCTTGTGCTCAAGCCACGAAATTCACCATAGGCATGAATGGTGCCATCTCATTTTTGGGCGGGAAATATGAAGTCAAGGGTGGACATGGCTTCCATGATGTCATCATCACAATAGAAGATGGAGTGACTAGAGGAAGGGAGACCACATGACGTGGCGAAGCTACCTGACTCATCATCATGAGAAGAAAGGTTCACATGCATATCATCATGGGGGATGACATAAGAACAAGCAGATAAGGTATCTACTGATGTTGAGCTACGGGTGATCGCTGAAGGAAGGTCAAGCGAAACAACAGGGGAAGATTCAAAGGGAGCTTCCACCGAGGGTCTCATGGATGATGATAGGTAGAGGATGGTGGTCGTAGACTCCGTCATCTAGACATCAGGAGGGGGAATGTCAATAGGAGCGGGTAAATCTAGCCTGCAGCATACTACGCAAGTATGGGAGAGGTGGATTGGCTCTGTTCAATCTCGTACTCCCAAACTACCTCTAAAGAGGCGTGGTAATCTGTAAGGCGGGGACAATGGTGGGAATAATGGCCATGGAGATCACACAAAGCATAAGGTTGGTTGGTGTGAATATTTTTAGGATTCTTGGCTGCGGTCGAGGAAGAGACAGAGGCTTCAGGGACCGTAGACTCAGGGAACACAACTTTAACCATGGGCTTGATACGGGGTAGTTCAATACAATTATGGGTGGCATGGCCGACGACATCACTAAAAGCACAGGGCTTTGTGGGTGGGGGAGGTGCAGGGTCTATCGGGGTAGCCTTGTCCTTGGAGGCCCTCTTGCGAGCTTTTCCCTTCTTACCCGAAGCGGTCAAAACAGGAGGTGGTTCCTATTGAAGTGGTTGAGGCACTGTTGCAATGGGAGAAGTCATGGGGACCGATTGAACCGAGGTCAAAGCAAGATAAGGTTTGGGCTGACCAAGCAGGGTAGTAGCTGGAGGATCAAGGTACTAAAAGGAAATCCCAAGGGTCAAGTTAGGAAGAGAGAGGATGGCCATGACAAGTGCTGTATAAACTCCTAGTGGGGGAGCTAGGAACGATATCTGACCTGAGGGGTAATGGCAAGGCTGGAAGGCTCCTAAATGGTTAAGCCCTGGAGGAACCGTTCTAGGAGGGTAGAGTGGCTCATGGATACCATCTGAGGGGCCAGGAGGAGGAGGTCCAGAAGGCTGAATCGAAGGGCTAGGAATAGGCTATGGAGGGCAAGCAGACTACTGACTAGCTGAGGCGGGCCACTTGAGAGCAGCCCGAGACGATTGCATCATGCAAAAATTTGATGAGTTAGGATCAGAGACGAGAGGAGGAAGACCAGGAAATGTACCAAGAAATGAGGAATATTTGTAGACTTCGGGTGAGACACTGGTCAAAGGATCGACAGTTTTCTTGTTGGGCACCAAAGAGATGGTGGACTCAAGGGAGGTCTGAGACTTCGGTTCGTAATATGTCAACTGGTCAATAGTGACTATCTTCCCGTTATGAGGGAAGGACATCTTGCGGTGGACCGTGGAAGGGACAACAGACATTGCATAAGTGTAGCTACGACCCAATAGAATTTTGTAATCTAAGGGGGCATCTATGACTTCTACGAAAACGTAAACAGTCTTGCCCACAAGAATAATGGGACAATTGTGGAATAATCCAATGGTTTGGGAGGCATGGCCATCCCACGCTTGGAGAGTGATTGTGGAAGGAGCCAACTCAGGTGATCTGATTTGCTTCCAAACCGAAGCACACATCACACAGGTGGATGCCCCCTCATCAATAATGCACCGGGAAATGTTGGCGCTCTGGATCTTGACTGGGATTTGGAAGGTGACGGAAGCAGGGAGAGGAGGATGTTCTAACCGGTCAACATCAAAGACAATCAAATGATTGTCAGAAGGATCTACAACACCCATGGCAGATAGTAGAGCTTTTCTTTGTGAAGGGCATGACTAGAGGAGTTCCAGCATTGAAATGGCAGTAGGAGATTGTGCCAAATCATACAATATACTATACGAATGGGAATATTTTCCAGAAGTAGCATTTTGGCAGAGTGGTCCCTTATGGATCTTGGTACGAACCTTCGCCTTAGGCTGAGGGATCTGCAAGGGACCATTAGGTGTCAAAAGAGGCTCTATAGAGACCAAAGGAGGTAGCTCGGGGACAGATGTAGCGGGAAGCTTGTTGTACTGATGGGAGCGAGTCTGAATATTGATGTCTATGGTTAGAGGTTGATCAGAGTTCATCATGAAAATCTGGTAATCGGAGATACCAGATCGAAGAGGTTGAGTGCCCACCTGACCTTCAGGTGGTTGGGTACCCACGAATCCTTGCTGAGGGAAAGGATCAGTAAGCACAGCCAATTGAATAGGTGCAGCACTGGGAGGGATGGAAGGGGAGGCTTGTTGTCCTCATAATGTTGTTTGAGACTCCCACAGATGCCGCATCTATGGTAAAAGAGGAAAATCATATGTGTAATGACCATAAACACCACAACAAGAACAAGGCTTGTTCGTGTTTACAGGCCTATCCTGCTTGGGCTGGGTGCCCTATTGCTGGTTAGTAGTGTTAAGAGCGTTATTTTGAGGATTAGATCTAGTATTACCAGGAGCAGACTGATTTTGAGTGCCTTTCCTCTTCTTTTTGGATGGAGGAGGATTAATCGCACCCTGCTGTGCATACACCTGCCCCTAAGGGGGCAGTGGCTATTATTGTGGGGGTTGAGAAGGCAAGGGAGGAGGTGGTGCTAATGTTGGAGGAGCTGGAGCACTAGGCTATGGATAGGGATAATAAAGAGGTTGAGTAACAGTGTGGTAAACAGGAGGTTGGGAAAAAAGAGGAGGCATGTCGTATCTTGGATACATGCTACCGGGAGGGGGAAAAGTGTAGGAGGTGTTGGTCCCCCCCTGATGAAAGCCATAACCTATGGGAGGTTGAGCATATGGATTAGAGAGAGCTCCAATGATACCATCAGTGGCGTGAGATTCCCCCGCTACGTTGGCACCATCGGGTCTGGGAAGATCAGGCAGAACAGTATAAACATAACTCGACTGAGCGTAGATCAAGTCATATTTTAACGCAATTTGGAGAGCGATGTCTTTGATTTGAGGAAAGTGTGATGCGACATATTTGGTGATAGGTGGCAAGAGAGATCTAAGGAAACATTCCATGTAGACACGGTCTTTGATGGTAGGGGCTCGACATAGGCTCTTTCTTCTCTACCATTCCTGGACATGGTAGGATAGACGGGCCGCAGACGATTGAGGGAAAGAAGTCAAGAATTCGATACCAGTTTCATAACGAAGGGGAAGCTGGAAGTAAGACAGAAAAGCCCGGGAAATAGTAGCAAAGGTGGTATGAGAGGAAGGGGCCTGGTCAACATACCACTTAGAAGCTTCACTTGTAACCGTATGTTGGAACAACCGAAGATGGACAGAGTCATCGGTAATGGAGTTAGACGAACACCACATGTGGAAAGATCGAACATGATTTGTAGGATCTTCTCCAACAAGGCCTTAAAAATTGGGGATGTCATAAGGGAGCTTCGTTGGCATAGCGAGCCAACTAACGTCATGGTGTATAGGGTCATTTATCAACTGGTCAAAATCACGAAGGTTGAGGCCTGCCATGAAGGGGAGCAAGGGCACAGTCGGGGTAGTGTTCGTTTCAGTCCCACTAATGGTATTCCCAGCATGAGGGATGGGGTTACCACCAGCATTAGGTCCTACACCAGACATGGTGAAGGTGACAAGGGGAGAAACGAAGGCAGAATGAGAAGGAGAACCCAATGGACCAGAAGAAGAGTCAGAGTGCGGACTCAGTGGAGGACTAACTCGAATCCTACATGAAGGAGTAATTCTTCCTACCGGAAACTGAGGATGAAGGCCAAGAAGTCTCTGGTATAAACGCCTTGGTGGCACAATGATGATGACACAAAAACGGCACAAAGGAAAAAGAGACTGACAAGGGCAGGGATGTGCAAGATCAACTGATTACAATGTCGAAACAAGGGCAAAGAGGTGCAGGATCAATTTATTTCAATGTTTTAGAGTATTTTCTTGGCGGTGTTAACCAAGCCCTTTTTCACTTACGGTGTGTGTGAAAAGTGTGTAAATTTTAATTTTTAAACCCATACGTTTGTAGAGAAAAAGAAAAAGTGTGTTGTGTAACTGAAAACAAACCTACAGATAACAGTATATGAAACTGAAATAATAGTAAATAAACAGCTAATAATGCAATAATATAAACCCAAGGAGGCGGGCCTCTCAACAGATAGTCTATAGGCAGGTAAAAAAACTAATCAAAACGCACTAAAATAGCCAATAGATCAAAGGTCAAGAGGGACAGGGATCTAAAGGACAACTCTACTGGAAAGTGGTGTGGAAAACAGCAACAAATCAGAGGAAAATTTGTTGTAAATGAGGTGGAAAAAGGCTATCTCTTGGAGGGAAACAGATTGAACCCTAGAGGAAAACCCAAACAAAGCTAAATGAGGTGATTTGGATGGATAAAAAGCCAATATGAAGTGGATCTGAAGGTGAGGTATCAGATCTGAAAAATGGCTGAAGACTCTGAAGTTTCAGACAACCTACAACAGCAAAAACTCTTCCACAAGAGGTGGAGGGTACTGAAGCCCTAGGGGGCTAGGTTCCCACTTATTTGAGCAAAATAGCACAATCAAAGGTCCAAAAAAAGTAGAGACGGAGGTCAGACAACCCTGAACAGAGGTTCAGATAAACCCAGAAAACTTTCAGAAAAATTCCCGCAAAAAGTTTAGGTCGCAACTTTTGACCTATTTTCAGTAAAGGTTGCAGTTTTTGGGCTGAAAGGTGCGTCCTGAGGGTCCAAGTCATATTTTTTGGGCTAAAAAGTACGACCGGCACTTCCGGCACTCTCGGTCGCAGATTTCAGAAAAAAAAATTGTCACCTCAGCTGCGGCTGATGTCTGTCACCTGCGCAATAGGTCAGAAAACACACGGAAGTTAGAATTTTTATGGTTTTAGGGTTTTATAGGTTAAAAAGAACATCAAGAAAAGCAAAAAAAAGAGGCTGAAGAGAAATCCTAGGGTTTGAAGCAGCTGGATATGCAAGGATCATAAAAATGACAGAGGTCGTAATCGTAAACCCGTGTGGAGTCGCCAGTTGTCAGTATGAATCTTAATTCCAAGCATACGAAAAAAGGCCACTTTAGCTGTGCATAAAAAACAGCCCTAATAGAAAATATGGCTGCCAATATCCTCAGATACGCAGTTAGGTGATCAAGATAACTACTGCAAAAATCTAGATCTATACATTAGAAGACATTAAACAGTAGAAAAAAACAAGATTTACTCCATGCATCCAATAGACAAGATAAGAATATGTTGAATTAATTTTGTATTAATGGCACCTGGGAGGAAAACATAGAAGGGTGTTACCAGTTCTCCTCAATGGGATGGGTTCTTGTAAGTCCTCAGCACTTCAGATCTAAAATTCCTCTCTCTTGATGGTGTAGAAAACCCAGACAAAAACAGTAGCAAAATATGACTATGATGGTGCATCAAAGTTAGACCATAAGTATAGATCCAGAGTGATATTTAGGCAACAAAAGGTAGTAAATGAATGGGAAAACCCTTCTATTTATAACAAAATATTGAGTTAGTCTATATATTGGTGCAAAATTAAAATATTATTAACCAAATCAAGATCCAACTTTTATGGAATATTTTATTATATTTGTTGGAGGGAAAAGGAATTTGACTTGGGTCAAATCCATTTATTTGTAAATGATAAATAATTAAATGATTTATTTGTCATTTTAAGGATTTGGTTGAGTAATAATCAAATACATAATTATTTATTTAATTATTTAAGGGTGATTTAGTCATATTTAACAAAGAATATTATTTAAATAAAGTTTAAATAATTATTCTTAGAAAATAATAAGAAAAATAATGATTTATCTAATTAATTTCCTTGTTTTGGGTTAAATATAACCAGGAATATTAATTAAATTGTTGTTTAACTAACTATTCCTTGAGGAAAATCAAACAAATGTAGATTTATTTAATATTTCCTCATGGGGTTTCCTGTTTAGACCATAAACAACTTAATAAAGGTGGTTTCTCATCGAGTTATTTCATAGGAAAAGCAATTTTTTACTTAGATAAAATTGGTCTTAAGAAGTAGGTAATTTAACCATCTAATGAAAATAGGTTAGATGTGTTGAACATTGCAACAAGAAATAAGCAAGGAGTGTATCCGGAACATTTTCCGATCCTAGTTGGAAAGTGATCACCTAAACTAGGTGGGGCCACACAAGTGATTTTTGTCAGCAGTTATATTTTTAGACTATGTATATTTTTAGACATATGGATCATGGTCTATGAGTTGCAGGATGCTATTTTTGGATGATTGGTCGAGTTGGTAAAAATAGATGGACCTCTATTTTTAGACATTGGGCGGTTTCTATTTTTAGACTGCCGGGCTAAAAATAGAACAGTCAAATATTATTAACCCTTAATAATATTTAAACTATAAACATTATCTTATCCTCTTGGAGCACTTCATTTTGATGCTTGGATGTGGCACATGCAGCTGACAGAAGGAAATACGCTTTTCCTAAGGGTTAGTTGAGCTATTGCATGGTTGACTTCAGTTAGAACTCATGTGGCAGAGTTTGGTGGAGTTGATGAGACAGCTGGTGGAGTTGTGTTCGGTTTAACTTAGTTGAACTAGTTGTATTTAGTCTAACTGACAAATACACTAGTGATGAGTGGTGTGAATTAATTATTAATTAATTCACTAATTATTAACTCATAAATCAACTAAAGAATACATCAGTTAACTGCAATGCATGGATAGTTCAGTGGAGACCAGTGTTAGAGGTGGGTGAAAGAGTGAGTGTGGCTATCAGTTGTGACTATACTTGTGCATGAGATTTGCACACACATTGATTGAGATTTCCAATGAGGATTGCACAGTACAAGCCAAGGGGATTCAAACTTGGATCTCATTCATTCTCATCTTGGATTGCGCAATAGAGGCAGGCAGACTTGTGGAGGAGATTTGAACCTGTGACTTGTTCAGATCTGAGCTAGTTTGTGTGTAACTATTGGAGATAGTACTAAGTACTTGTGAGGAGTATTGTACTATGATTGTTACATGTTCTCTATCATTATAATATACAGATAGTTGGGGGTTTTCAGCTATATGCTTTCCCCATTACATACTGTGTTATATGTGTGCTTGATTATGTTTTAATGTGCGCATGCGACTGCTTCTATTTCCGCATATTGATGATCAATTGTAGAAGAGGTTATGTGTTATGCATGAAGCTTAAATATTGTGTAATCAGGATAATCTCGGTGAATAATTCAGCTATTATTCAAATTTATACATGGTATCGGAGCGAAAATTGATCATCGGATCTATTACAGTGATTACAATTTATTTCGGTAGACAGAGTCTGTAAGCGAGCCAGGTAGCCTCTGGATCCATCCTTTCTTTGAAAGGTGATATATCTAGTAAATGCCCCTACAGTCGATCTCTGTGCTAGAAATACCTTTTTCTCACATTAGATCAGAAGCGGTTGAGTTTTGAGCTAGTGGAATTCAAATTTGCAGCAGTGTTTTCTTGGTGTCGAAGTCAAAATGTCTTATCAAGGATTGTGATTGGAGTATGCTCTTGAAGGCAGCTTGAATTATATTGCATGGAGAGATAGGATGGGGGCGGTGCTCGATGACAATGGGTTGAAGGAGTTCATAGATGCTGAAGTTCCAAAGCCTAGCGATGCAGCCTTGGTTGAGGCTTGGCAAAAGAAGACAGCAAGGTGTCGAAGGATTCTGTTGGAGGGCATGAAGGATCACATTGTATCCAGCCTGCATGGTAAAGCTTCTATTTATTTGATGTGGAAAGCGTTGACAAATTTATTCCAAAGCAAGAGCGACCAGAGGAAGTTGGGGCTCAAGGATAAACTCAGGAAAATAAAGATGGAGAAGAATGACACTATTCCGGTATACTTGACAAAGTTTGTCCACTGCAGGGATGAGCTTGGGAGTGTAGGAGTTAGTGTGGATGAAGAAGACTTGGTGAGCTTGGCTCTCCTTGGGCTTCCGAAGAGTTGGCATAGCTACGAGGACTCTATCAATGGTCAGGAGAAATTGCCAGGATGGGAGCGACTTTGGTCGGATCTTGTGCAAGAGGAGATAAAGCGGAGTACAAGGGATGGATCTTTATCAAAGGCATCTGATGAAGAAGATTGCGCTTTGGCTGCCAAAGAAAGGAAGGGGAAGGGCAAGAAGATTGCTTCTCAATCCGGTGCGGATGGTAAAGAGTGTGACATGTCCAAAGTGAAGTGTTTTCATTGTCACAATCATGGACATTACGCCACGAATTGTCCACAGAAGAAGAAGAACAAGTAGGCTGCTGGAGCTGCATCTGGTGAGGCTCTTGCCTCGCAATTTGAGCTGGACTTCTCATTGATCGCATGCATGGTGTCTAGTGCATTGGGATCGGGGTGGTATTTTGATAGTGGCGCTTCCTTTCACATGATGGGAGATGTGAATCTTTTCAGTGATTTGGTGGAGAAAGATCTCCAGTTGCATGTTGAGTTGGGAGACAATGGATGATACAATGCGACCGGAATTGGTACCATAACCTTTCAGAGGGAGTCAGGTAAACTCATTCTTTTACAAGATGTAGTGCATGTTCCAGGTTTAAAGAAGAATTTGATCTCAGTCACAATGTTAGAGGATAAAGGGTATGAAGTTGTCTTCAGTGAAGGAAAATTTTTCCTTCGGCACAAGGCAACAAGACAAGTCAAGAAGGTTGGGATTCGAGCAAAGAATCTCTACAGACTTGAAGTAGATGGGATGTCTACGGAGCTTCCTACTGTTGGGAAGTGCAAGAAAGACATGCAATTGATGCTTGAGAGGGAGCAAGTTATGCATGCAGGTAATAGTGAACCTCGGGATGTGGAGCAGCCACAAGATGAGGATCATGGAGTGGAAGAAACCACTCATGCAGAGAAATTTCGTGCCAGATGGGCAGAGGGAGTGCATGTAGCTATACCACCAGGTGAGAGGTGGGGCGACATGCATGATTAATCCCAAGAGGAGATTTCTGGGCAGGATTCATGAGATGGTGTGGATGTCATGAATTGAACCTGGCTACGGGGTGCCCACAGTGCAGCAATAGCATGATCAGTTGGATTGATGCAGGCAGATCAAAGTGACAGTGTCGGATACTGAAGCGCGGATCAGAGTTGACAGCGAGTGCAAGAGTGCATGGGTGCAAGAGTTCAACAGCGCAATGGTTCCTGATGACATGTGTAGTTGGTACCAGTAGAAGTCGAAGACTTTGATGATAGATGCATGGATTTTCATGGCGCATAAGACTGATTAAGTTGTTTGGAGCCTATTCAGTTTCAGAAGAGTTGCAGAGCAGATGCATGGAGTTGCATGGCGCTTGTGAAGGTTGCAGGGCGAATGCATGGAGTTGCATGTCGCATGCAAAGACAGTCCTTTCTTATTGAGAGGGAGTGTTGAATATTGCAACAAGAAACAGTGGAAGGAGGCATCAGAAACATCTTTCGATCCTAGTTGGAAAGTGATCACCTAAACTAGGTGGGGGCCACACAAGTGATTTTTGTCGCAAAGTCTATTTTTAGACTATGTCTATTTTTAGACATATGGATCATGGTATATGAGTTGTAGGATGCTATTTATGGATGATTGGTCGAGTTGGTAAAAATATATGGACCTATATTTTTAGACATTGGGCAGTTTCTATTTTTAGATTGCCAGGCTAAAAATAGAACAGTCAAATGTTATTAACCCTTAATAATATTTAGACTATAAACATTATATTTTCCTCTAGGAGCACTTCAATTTGATGCTTGGATGTGGCACATGCAGTTGACAGAAGGAAATACACTTTTCCTATAGGTTAGTTGAGCTATTGCATGGTTGACTTCAGTTAGAACTCATGTGGTAGAGTTTGGTGGAGTTGTGTTCAGTTTAACTTAGTTGAACTAGTTGTATTTAGTCTAACTGATAAATACACTAGTGATGAGTGGTGTGAATTAATTCACTAATTATTAACTCATAAATCAACTAAAGAATACATCAGTTAATTGCAATGCATGGACAGTTCAGTGGAGACCAGTGTTAAAGGTGGGTGAAAGGGTGAGTGTGGCTATCAATTGTGACTATACTTGTGCATGAGATTTGCACACACATTGATTGAGATTTCCAATGAGGATTGTGTAGTACAAGCCAAGGGGATTCGAACTTGGATCTCATTCATTCTCATCTTGGATGGCGCAGTAGAGGCAGGCAGACTTGTGGAGGAGATTTGAACCTGTGACTTGTTCAGATCTGAGCTAGTTTGTGTGTAACTATTGGAGATAGTACTGAGTACTTGTGAGGAGTATTGTACTATGATTGTTACATTTTCTCTATCATTATAATATACAGATAGTTGGGGGTTTTCAGCTGTAAGCTTTCCCCATTACATACTGTGTTATATGTGTGCTTGATTATGTTTTTATGTGCGCATGCGACTGCTTCTATTTCCGCAAATTGATGATCAATTGTAGAAGAGGTTATGTATTATGCATGAAGCTCAAATAGTGTGTAATCAGGATAATCTCGGTGAATAATTCAGCTATTATTCAAATTTCTACATGGATATTGATCATCGGATCTATTACAGTGATTACAATTTATTTTGGTAGACAGAGTCTGTAAGCGGGCCAGGTAGCCTCTGGATCCATCCTTTCTTTGAAATGTGATATATCGAGTAAATTCCCCTACAGTAAATCTCTGTGCTAGAAATACCTTTTTCTCACAGATCCAAAAGTGGTTGAGTTTAAAGCTGGTGGAATTCGAATTTTGCAGCAGTTTGTTTTCTTGGTGCCAGAGTTAAAATGTCTTATCAAGGATTGTGATTGGAGTATGCTCTTGAAGGCAGCTCGAATTATATTGCATGGAGAGATAGGATGGAGGCGGTATTAGAAGATAACGGGCTGAAGGAGTTCATAGATGTTGAAGCTCCAAAGCCTAATGATGCTGCTCAAGTTGAGGCTTGGCAAAAGAAGACAGCAAGATGTCGAAGAATTCTGTTGGAGGGCATGAAGTATCACATAGTATCCAGCCTGCATTGTAAGGTTTCTCCATTTTTGATGTGGAAAGCCTTGACAGATTTATTCCAAAGCAAGAGCGACCAGAGGAAGTTGGCGCTCAAGGATAAACTCAGGAAAATAAAGATGGAGAAGAATGACACTATTCCGGTATACTTGACAAAGTTTGTCCACTGCAGGGATGAGCTTGGGAGTGTAGGAGTTAGTGTGGATGAAGAATAATTGGTGAGCTTGGCTCTCCTTGGGCTTCCGAAGAGTTGGCATAGCTACGAGGACTTTGTCAATGGTCGGGAGAAATTGCCAGGATGGGAGCGATTTTAGTCGGATCTTGTGCAACAGGAGATAAGGCGGAGTACAAGGGATGGATCTTCATCAAAGGCATCTGATGAAGAATATTTCACTTTGGCTGCCAAAGAAAGGAAGGGGAAGGGCAAGAAGATTGCTTCTCAATCCAGTGCGGATGGTAAAGAGCGTGACATGTCCAAAGTGAAGTGTTTTCACTGTCACGATCATGGACATTACGCCACGAATTGTCCACAGAAGAAGAAGAACAAGCAAGTTGCTGGAGCTGCAGCTAGTGAGGCTCTTGCCTCACAATTTGAGCTGGACTTCTCATTGATCACATGCATGGTGTCTAGTGCATTGGGATCGGGGTGGTATTTTGATAGTGGCACTTCCTTTCACATGACGGGAGATGTGAATCTTTTCAGTGACTTGGTGGAGAAAGATCTCCAGTTGCATGTTGAGTTGGGCGACAATGGATGATACAATGCGACCGGCATTGGTACCATAACCTTTCAGAGGGAGTCAGGTAAACTCATTCTTTTACAAGATGTAGTGCATGTTCCAGGTTTAAAGAAGAATTTGATCTCAGTCGTAATGTTAGAGGATAAAGGGTATGAAGTTGTCTTCAGTGAAGGAAAAGTTTTCCTTCGGCACAAGGCAACAGGACAAGTCAAGAAGGTTGGGATTCGAGCAAAGAATCTCTACAGACTTGAAGTAGATGGGATGTCTACAGAGCTTCCTACTGTTGGGAAGTGCAAGAAAGACATGCAATTGATGCTTGAGAAGGAGCAAGTTTTGCATGCAGGTAATAGTGAACCTCGGGATGTGGAGCAGCCACAAGATGAGGATCATGGAGTGGAAGAAACCACTCATGCAGAGAAATTTCGTGCCAGATGGGCAGAGGGAGTGCATGCAGCTATACCACCAGGTGAGAGGTGGGGCAACATGCATGATTAATCCCAAGAGGATATTTCTGGGCAGGATTCATGAGATGGTGTGGATGTCATGAATTGAACCTGGCTACGAGGTGCCCATGGTGCAGCAGTAGCATGATCAATTGGATTGATGCAGGTAGATCAAAGTGACAATGTCGGATACTGGAGCACAGATCAGAGTTGACAGCAAGTGCAAGAGTGCATGGGTGCAAGAGTTCAACAATGTTGTGCTGGTTCCCGATGACATGAAGACTGAGACCAAAGATAAGTCACTCACCTTTATGATAGATGCATGGATTTTCAGTGCGATGATCGCATCGATTGATTTGTTTCCGAGGGCCTATTCGCTCAAGAGTTGCAGAGGTATGCATGGAGTTGCAGGGCACTTGCAAAGGTTGCAGGGCGAATGCATGGAGTTGCATGTCGCATGCAAAGACAATCCTTTCTTGTTGAGAGGAAGTGTTGAAGATTGCAACAAGAAACAGTGAAGGAGGCATCCTGAAACATCATTCCTGATCCTAGTTGGAAAGTGATCACCAAAACTAGGTGGGGGCCACACAAGTGATTTTTGTCGCAAAGTCTATTTTTAGACTATGTCTATTTTTAGAAATATGGATCATGGTCTATGAGTTGCAGGATGCTATTTATGGATGATTGGTCGAGTTGGTAAAAATAGATGGACCTCTATTTTTAGACATTGGGCGGTTTCTATTTTTAGACTGCCGGGCTAAAAATAGAACAGTCAAATATTATTAACCCTTAATAATATTTAGACTATAAACAATATCTTTTCCTCTTGGAGCACTTCAGTTTGATGCTTGGATGTGGCACATGCAGCTGACAAAAGGAAATACGCTTTTCCTAAGAGTTAGTTGAGCTATTGCATGGTTGACTTCAGTTAGAACTCATGTGGCAGAGTTTGGTGGAGTTGATGAGACAGTTGGTGGAGTTGTGTTCGGTTTAACTTAGTTGAACTAGTTGTATTTAGTCTAACTGATAAATACACTAGTGATGAGTGGTGTGAATTAATTATTAATTAATTCACTAATTAGTAACTCATAAATCAACTAAAGAATACATCAGTTAACTCATGTGCATGGACAGTTCAGTGGAGACCAGTGTTAGAGGTGGGTGAAAGGGTGAGTCTACTATCAGTTGTGACTATAGCTGTGCATGAGATTTGCACATACATTGATTGAGATTGCCAATGAGGATTGCGCAGTACAAGCCAGTGGGATTCAAACTTGGATCTCATCATTATTCATCTTGGATTGCGCAGTAGAGGTAGGCAGACAGGTGGAAGAGATTTGAACTTGTGACTTGTTCATATCTAAGCTAGTTTGTGTGTAGCATGTGAGATAGTGCTGAGAGCTGTGAGGAGCTTTGTGCTATGTATTGTTACATGTTCTCTATCATTATAATATACAGATAGTTGGGGGTTTTCAGCTGTATGCTTTCCCCATTACATACTGTGTTATATGTGTGCTTGATTATGTTTTAATGTGCGCATGTGACTGCTTCTATTTCCGCATATTGATGATCAATTGTAGAAGAGGTTATGTATTATGCATGAAGCTTAATAGTGTGTAATCAGGATAATCTCAGTGAATAATTCAGCTATTATTCAAATTTCTACAAGATGACCAAAAAATGGTGTAACAACTAGTTCCAGATGAAGTCCCCATAATCAGAGAAGTGTTTGGAAATCTCCCCTCTGTTAAGTTCAAATATCATGACCTTTCCAACCTTGAGGCATTTCAAGAATTGGCACCTGAGTTATACCTCGAAAGAGTACTGGACGATAATGTACTAAAGGTAGTGCCAATGTCGTGGGTGTGCGGGTTAGCAGGTTTAGGGTTATTAAAATTGTTGTGGATACCCCACTTTGGTCGATACAATATCACCGACCTAGTTGTGTGATAGCTGCTAGCCCTGGTCCATGACGACAGTTTGTGGATCCAAGGCCGCATTCCCATCAACTCTTTCCTAATTCACTGCATTACTGGTCTCCCCATCTAAGGGTCGAATCCCATGGAGCGCGATGGCAAGAAGTACAAGTAGCAAATCAGCGACAAGGTATGAAAATACTATCATGTAGAATGAAACAAAAGGGGGTTCCTGGTCAGAACCATCGTTAACCCTGGAGTGCGCATGGGTACCCTGCTGCTGGCTTATAAAATGATGCAAAAGTGCCAGGTAACGACTATCCCCCCATGTAATTCATCTTGTTGGACGCTACGGAAAGGGGGTCTACTTTAATTAGTCACAAGTCCTTTGCACCAAGTTTCTGGAAAATGTGTGCAAGGCACAGGACCATGGGAAGGCATTATGTTACTCTTGTTTTTTGCTCCTAGTTGCCTTGGTAGCATGGGAATCCCTTGAAGGATCAGTCATCCCTAAGCTTGAACTAGATATGTGCAAAGGGGCACAATATGAAAACCTGTGGGATTCGAAGGATGCGAAGTGTATTGAGGAAAACAAGATATTTTGGGTACTATTTGACGGCATGCTCGCAGTAGCATTTCATTCCCGGCTACGACTATCTCCGACGGTATATGAAAAGTATAAGAGCATCTCGAAATTTTAGGTTACGATGCACAACATGTAGATTCGGGGCCGTAAGGATCCATCTTTGATGTCACTCCCCTACATGGTCACCGATGAGGAAATTGATCGACTCATCACCACTTGGCCTCCACAATGGAAATTGGGAGTCAAGTTGGATGGCTCTGTTACTACAGACACTGCTAGTACAAGTACATCTCCGAAGACCACCACCCCACCTGATACTTCCAAGGACTTGGAAGGTTGTGGCCTGCAAGGCACCACCGAGACAGAGGTTCCACCAGATATGACATAGGGCATTGAGCAGGAGTCGCAGCAAGACATGGAAACTAAGGGCCTGGATAGACAGGGCGCAGGATCCCTATGTGGCACGAAACAGAAAACTAAGCCCCCCAAGGGAGGCCGAACGAAGCGACGGGCTACAAGGCCTAGTAGGGAGATCGAGGTTACTTTGACCAAGGAGGATTTGGAGCAAATTTTAGATGCGCTCACCATCGCTTCGGAGAACGGGTGGGTTGCCTTGGAAGAGCAGCAGAAGGCCACAGTTGTCGCATTACATTCTAAGCTCCACGCCCTTCAGCTCAAATTCGATACCCTGCAGATGAGCATGGTTCAAGCGAGGGAGCCTCAAGAAAGACATCCCACTACTAGCACGGCGTTGATCTCCACAACCGAGAGTTGACTCTTCCCCCTACCAGGCATAGCATTCACTCTGAGTCCACCTAGCTTGTGCATGTAGTTCCAGGCTTACACGGAAATCCATCTTGACCTAGCCTGGCTTCAGGGTGAGCCGTTGCAGGCTCTCCATACGTCCCTCTTCGAATAAATCCAGCACAGAGACCAGCAGGTGCAGCAGCAACTAAGTGAGGCAGAGCAGACCATCACAAGAAATACTACCGAGGCCTCCCAGGCACAAGCCGCGTGCATCCTTGTCGTCGTGCAGCAAAAAGAGTTAGAACGTCTGATTAGCAAACTCTGTGAAGATTTGAGAGACGATACTCCTGCCTCTGCCACCCCACATGCCAATATTTAAGGAATAGTCACAACCCTAAAAGCTTCTCAAACAAAAATGCATAACGTTAAATCCGAGATGGAGCAGTAGATTGTTGAGCTAAAAGCTAAGTTGCAGCCAGAGACCCTTCCCGAGGTGCGCGCCTAAAGAGCTGCACTAGTCACAGAAGCTACAAATACTATTACAGCACAAATTTCCCAGGGCACCGATTTGTTTGAGATAGATATGCAGCTATGGTCTATGGTACAACGCGGTCCTCTTCTATGTGATTTTACCTAAGAGCTGCGCCAGAAGGAAGAATAATTTTAGTAAATGGAGGCTACATTGCCCACTTTGATTCTAGCCCAATGCCTAGCATGTCTGCGAGCCAATCATGCACTCAAAGATGACCTTAAGGGGCTCTGCCACAATAAGAAGATCCTTAGTGACCACCTCAAGCCCTGGGCATATGAAGCCCTCAAGTTATCCCAGGATTTGGATGTAGCGATCAAGCAGCTGAATCATACATTGGAGAGTGTTACCACCGCCACCAAAGTCCCAACTTCACAAAATTTGGTGGACATTGCACAGAATGCTTCCGCGCAGAGTGAAGGTGTTTTGCCCCCTTTGTTCGATGCCATCAAGCAGCTCCAGGCAAAAATGCAAACCCCACGACCACTGTGACTCGGGACGAGTCACAAGAATGTGTTGGGGGCTTGTTGAAAAGGGGTCCCCTAGATGTGTTTTTTATATAGATTTTGTAGTAATTATTCTAGTGCATGGGCTTTGGGACGGGTCAAAGCCCCAAATGTGTTGTAACGGGTAAAAGGGTAGATCAAGAGTCTGCAAACTGTGGTTTGCGGACCACAGGATAGCACGAGATATGATGATATAAATAGACGGATAGATTGAGCCTAGATGGAGACTAAGTATGATTGATGCTAATTGTGAACTATTAAGATCTGTTTTGGGTGGTATTGGGTAAGGACTCTTGGTCACTGTGTGCATGGAGATCCTTAGTCCTTCTTTGTGCAGACCCTGCTGGCTATGTGCACGAGTTGTGACTTGGGTCTGTAATTGGGTTTTTTAATGTTAATGAATGTGAAATCTACTGAAGTATCTCTATGTTATATGAACTAGTTGTGTTTGTATCATTACGGCAATTTTTTTGTGATAATTATTGATGCACACGTGGATGCGAAGGTATTACTGAGATTTTCTTAATAGTAGTTGCTTTGTTTATGTTTACATGTTGTCTATGGGTTTATGAGATTTGTTTTCTATACTATTAAAGCCTCTGCAATAATATTTCTTCTTTGTGAACCTGATAGATCTCAATAGGGCTTCCCCATTAACCCTCTTTCCCTCAAGTTGTAAAAACCTGGTTCCAACACCCTCCCGTACTACTTCGGGTGATACCTTGGCCTGCGCAAGTAGGTCATTGTCGAAAGAGCCAGTAGTATAGGGGTTTGTTGGCAAACCTTAAATCTGAACCTGGGTCAGGACCCTTCAAGCCAACAATAATTAAATTAGTAAGAAAGCAATAGTTTTTAGTATCTTGTCAACGTTTCTTTCATGATTTTATTAAGGAAGTTTTATTGATATTTAGTTACTAATTTTTAGGATCTGGTGAACATATTTTTCCTAACTTTGTTGAATTTTTTTTCATTTAGGTATAGTTTTTATAATCCTTCCTCCAAGGTATATCAATAAATCAAGAAAATGAATTCAATAAAATTATCTTCTTGAATTTTCTCCTTTCATGTGTTTGTGATTAATGTATGCATGTATTTGTTCTATCAAGTCAAAGGACTCTAGCAGAGCTTGACACTTGGTTGGCGACAAATCCAATTCAATGCATTGGAGCTCCTCATTTCATTTTAGGGGATTCAAATTCTTCAGTGCAGAGGTTGGGGTATGGTATTCAAACTAATTCTACTAGTGTGTAGCACTAGGGATATTGCTAGGATTCGATTTGAAATTCTAGATTCCACATTTATTAGGATGTTAGTCTTCAATTTCTCATATGTTTCAATTGGTTTGTTAAATTTTTTTATCTTTTAAGTTCCAAATTCCACATTTATTGGGAAGTTAGTCTTCAATTTATCATATGTTTCAGTTGTTGCGTTAAAGTTTTTATATTCTTTCCTCGAACGAAACACAAAATATTGGTTTGAGTTACAATGCAAAATTTAATGTGTGAACTTTGTTAAAGCTCTTTAATCTACTGCAGCTTTATCCCTACTTTGATTCAAAGTGAATGTATCAAATTCAACCAATTTAATACTAAATCAAAAATCATAGACAAACCTATAATATTTGGAAAATATTTGAAAAGGGCTAATGATATATTTTATTTATTTTAATATTTTATTTTTTTAATGATTTTTCTAAATTTTGATGATATGATATGTTTTACAAACTAATTATTTTGATTAGAAACTAAGCATTTTGATGTCTATCTATAGTTAATTTAAATTTTTTTATTTTGATGATATGATATATTTTAGAGACTAAGTGTTTTGATTAGAAACTAAGTGTTTTGATATCTATTTATAGTTACTAGTGATTTAATTTATATAATTGTGCTAATTATAATTTAGATGTTAAACTAATAGTAAAACTAATGTTATTGCTTATTATTCATAAATCTTAATGAACTTGTCTTTACAATTTAATTTAAAAATTAATTTAATTCTAAATCACAAATTATAGATCATCTGAACTCCATTTTGCTCAACAAAAATAAAAAAGACTTCATTTGAGAGATAACAATAAAAGTTGTGTTCCATATTCCCCTGTCTTCACTACCACAAAAATAATTACATTCAACTCTACATCAATCATGTACAATTCCCATGAACTTTGTAGAAGACAAATGGTTGTGCAAAACAAGTTTCTTGGAATTGGCATCTCATTCACTTGAAACTAAGTTTCTCCATATCGATTTGAACCAAACACTGCCAAAGAAATAAAGTAAGCTTCATTAAAACGAATGAGGTAGGATGCTCACCAAAAAGTACAATATTAGCACAAAATTTTCACTTTCATTTATATTTTTTATGAAGGCTTTAATTGATAAGTTCACATATTCAACAAATTCACGCTCCAATTAACTATATTTAAACTAAGTGGCATGTACTAGCTACTACTTAGCACTTGTTTATTGTAGTGTTGACTTAAATTTTCCTTTTTATATTGCATCGTGATTTAAAATTAAATTGTGAAAATATATAATATATCTAATGTTTATTGAAGAAAATGATTGAACCAAGTCCATTCAATAATAAAAAATAGCAAGGAATAAATATGAAGAAATCAACAAGGGAAAAATCGAGGTAATATGCAGCAGTTCTACTTTTATTTTTTTAATTAGTCGATTTCCATGATTAGTAAAAGCCCTAAAAGTAACATCAACTATTGTTTTTTATTTGATAAGAAAATATTAATTACATAAAAATTCCTAAATTTACAAAAATTAATAAACAAAATAAAAATTAAACCCATATATATATATATATGAGAAAAAATAATAATAAAAAAAAAAAAATTAGCATTATAAACCTCTTAAAGTCATATTTATTAAAAACCAAAAAAAATTATTTATTAAATATAATTGTTAAAATAAAACAATCGATTCAAAAATTGAAAAAACAAATTAAAGCATTATTAAAAATTTAAAAACGAAATTAAAATAAATTTGAAAAAAAAAGGACAAATTCAAAAATAAATAAAATACACATCGAAAAAAATCATAATTAAAAATTTAAACAAGTTTTTAAAAAGTCCAAAAAATAAATAAATAAATAATATCATACGAAATTTAAAAAATAATTAAATAATTAAAAAATTAGTAAAAAATTAGTTAAAGCAATAATATTAAAAAGAAAAACATGTAATAAATTAATTTTAAAAAATATATAAAAGTAAAGATTAAATAAATATTTAAAAAAACAAAGAATAAGTAAAAAACATGAAAAACAATTTCAAAATAGAAAAATCATTTAAAAAAATAGTTTTGTAGTCTTCCTCCCCTGGGCGCCAAATGGCCATGTGGTTGCTAGAGTGGTAGGTGCTCCAGCAACCCTACTCATGGCCTTTGGCATCTAGGCAGGCTCCTTCTTTATTTCCAGAATTGACAAGTAGTCATGTGGCACAACCGCTCGCCAAATCAAGGAATCGATGAGGAGACTACCAAGGGCCACGGGAAGGGATTTCAGAGCGATCGACCACTCCAGTAGCCCTACTCATAGCTTTTGGCACCCAAGAAATACTCCTCGTTGATTCCCAGAATCAAGCAGCAGTGGTGCCACATTGTCGCTTGTCGATTTTGGGAATCGATGAGTGGACCAAAAACCCTTCCTTATTTTTAATTTCATTATATATATATATATATATATATATATATATATATATATATATATATATAATTTGTTTTCTTTATTTTTTTAATTTGATTTTTATTAATATTTAATTTGTTTTTTTTCAATTATTTTACGTTTTTATTTTGTTTTTTTTATATTTTTTTAATTATGTATTTTTCATATTTTAGGTATTTTTAAAATTGATTTCCCCTTTTAGGACTTTTTTTGGTTTTTTATAATTTTTTTAATGCTTTTCATCATTTTAAAGTTTTTTAATTTTTTTATGTTTTTTTTAAATATTTTTCTTTATTTTTTATTTTTAGGTATTTATCTATTTTTTAGATTTTTTAACATTTTTTGTTACAAAAGTTGTGTGAGTGCTTGACTTGATTAGCAGAGTTTCTATTACAATGGATCAAGTTCATCCTCATTGTGTGTCAATTTCATGGTTGATTTTTAGGTTTTTATTGCAATAAGTCAATTTTGTCTCCACTACGTGTCAATTTGTTGGTTGATTTTTAAATTTTGGTTGCAATGTGTCATGTTTTCATATGATAATATTTTTAAAGAGCTATATATATATATATATATATATATTATAATGGCTCTTTTATTTACATAGTCACTTTTTAGAATTATTTTATTCATGAAATTTCGTTTCAATTTAATAGCTAAACAAATTTGAAATTTAAAGGTTTTTTTTGAAGTCACCACATTCTACCTTTAATGTCATGGTTAAAAAATGTCAAAATATTAAGGTTTTTTGAAGTATGTTATTTAACTTTAACACTATGGCTGAAATTTTTTTGAATTTTAAGGTTTTTTGGAGTTGTGATATTTTATGTTTAATGCTATCAAAAAAAACTATTGAAATTTTAAGGTTTTTCAGAGTCATGATATTTTTTTTAATGTCATTGTTAAAAATGTTGGAATTTTAACAACAACAAAAAACATTGATGCAACGTCAACATTTTTTTTTATTCTTTATTCTGGGGTGTTTTTTTCGCGTTTATTACACAAACATTTTCATTTTTTAATGCCATTGTTAAAAAATATATATATGACCTAGGAAAAGAAAACACGTGTTGATTTAATATCAACACTTTTCATTTTTGGTGTGTTTTTTCATGCTTATTGCACAAAAAAATGGTTTTTAATGCCACTAGTAAAAAATGGAATTTTAAATCGAACAATAAATAAATAAATAAATGATGTTGATTTAGCATCGACAATTTTCATTTTCGGCGTTTTCCCATGTTTTTTGTGCAAAAATAGGATTTTTCGGGCTAGATTTTTTTTTTTTTTAGGTTTCAATTGTCGTTAAATCATTAACTTTGTTAATTCATCTTTCATATGGCAACCTCCAGAGTTTTTGTATCATCAAACTCTATTTTGTCCCTGAATTCTTGTGGAAACCCACTGAGGTACCTTTTGATCGTTACCTTCTCGTCCTTGAAGTCAGGCACATACCTCAACAACTCCAAGAATCTTGTTGCATATTCATTAGCCCTCAGTTGCCCTAGTTTGTGCTCATAAAATTCCTTGGCCTTATGGTGTAAGAATGATGCAGGAGCATCAAGCTTAATTTTCATTATTCATTTGTGTGATTTAAGGGGTGAGGTTTTTTTAATTATTTTATAAATTATTTTGCTCATTTTTAATAAATTGAAAGAAAAATATGAATGTAATATTTATTGTAAATATTCTCTTAAATTAATTTAGGATATGAGTGGAGTGAGTTAGGTAGATAATTTAGGGATTAGGAATTCCTCAAACGGGACTTAGTTGAGTCCAAAAAAATGATAAATCTAATTTAGATTTTAGTTGAGATTTGTGTGGAGGAGATTATGGATTAGAATAAATTCATTATTATGTATAAATATGAGGTGTGTGAGGATGGAATATAGTGAGGAATACAGAGAGAGAGAGAGATGGTTTGAGAGCTTTTGTAAAAGGGCCGAGAGTCGAGAGGCCATCCATTGTAATATTCAGCCAAGGAATTTCTTGTGTTATTATATATCAGTATTTTTCTTCATATGTCTCTCTTTTCTTTATGTACATTTCAAGCTTAATCAAATGTAGTTTTAATGAATATTTTTCTTAAGTATTTTGATAATTGAAGGAAGCATGCACTCTTTTATATGCTAGGCTCTGTTTTATAGTAGAACCCTGGCATCATTTGGTATCAGAGCCAGTATAGGGCTGAGCCTTTGCCAGGAGGGGCCAAGGAAAATAAAGAGTTTGGTGATTTTTTGTCCATCATTCAATCCAAAGGAGTCTTTTGATGAGATGCAACATTGTAGTGTAGCAGAGGCATGACAACATGGCTTGGTGAAGTTTCCTGCTGGCTCCAATTTGGTACGTGTACAATGCAACCGTTTTCATCTACCGCATAGGATCAACTGGAATGGGATCTAGCTAGAAACTTTTGAAATTGTATTGCGGTCACTCTACAAACTGCAAGCTCTTCGACCGGCGTGTTGGAGGCCGTCAACTCATTGTGTAAGCAGCGTTGATTTGCAAGGGACGGATTGTTTCCGAGGAAGCTGTTAGGGTTTTGGCCGTTTTGCCACTAGATGAAGCGAAAGGTTGGTGGGGCCGGTGTAGAACGTGCTGGTGACTGTGGAATTATTCAATTTCCTGACAGTAGTGGACTCGACTGGAGGAAGACCCGACTGGTGGAATAACCAACTGGTGAAAGAAGAGTTGGGCACTGTGTGGAACTATTTTGCGGATGGGAAAAAGGAACCCTTCCGACCTCCACCTAGTGAAGGCACTCAAGTGGAACCATGGCACATCAGATCTGAAGTTGTTTTCTTTAGCTGCGGTTCTGGTGATAAGTGCCAGAGGAGTATGCTCGCCAATTCTGTTGGTTGTAATCTGCAGACTTTTTTTTCCTAAGCCCCCACTTCAAATGGTCGACTCTGTCTTATGATGTATAATCACTTTTTATCACTTTCTGCGCTGGGATTTGTCAGCAGAGACCATGAAGAGAATTCCCTGTGACATGTCATGTAATTTGATTAGTGTCACGATGAGTTTTTTGAGGCCAATACCCAAACCAGTGACCACCAGTCCACCATTGTTGTCTCCAAGGAGATATCCAATTATGTGCTCATGGAAGCCCAACATGGTTTTGGCAAGAAAACTTAACAGAATGTTGAATGTGTGGGCAGACCTGTCACAAGCATGGGCAGAGTGTGCAGTGAAATGTGCAGCTGATACATAAGGGAATTTTATATAACTAGTTTGGTTGAGATGTTGAGTTTATGAGAAATCGTATTAGAAATATGTAAAGATTTGTGGTGAGTGTTGAGGGTTATATTGGTTCTGTGGTGTTCTATTGTATGGATTTTTACCTCCGTGGAGAGTCGAGAAGAGATTTTTGTAGGGTATAAAGGTTGCAAAAATGCACGTTGCTGCACATTGGGAACTTGTGAACGTGATGTTGGAAACTGGGCTACATTGGGGACCTGCATCCAAATAGAAGCAGTGAATTGATCTGCAAATATTGTTTTGTGTAACTCATTACAGTAAGGAGTTTTGTGGAGAAGACTTGATTCTGACAAAAGGGATGGGCAAAAGGAATCCTTCTGACCTCCACCTAGTGGAGGCACTCAAGTGGAACCATGGCACATCAAATCTAAAGTTGTTTTCTTTGGCTGCAGTTCCGGTGATAAGTGTCAGAGGAGTATGCTCGCCAATTCTGTTGGTCGTAATCTGCAGATTTTTTTTTCCTAAGCCCCCACTTCAAATGGTCGACTCCGTCTTATGATGTATAATCACTTTTTATCACTTTCTACGCTGGGATTTGTCAGCAGAGACCATGAAGAGAATTCCCTGTGACATGTCATGTAATTTGATTAGTGTTGCGATGAGTTTGTTGAGGCCAATACCCAAACCAGTGACCACCAGTCCACCATTGTTGTCTTCAAGGAGATATCCAATTATGTGCTCATGGAAGCCCAACATGGTTTTGGCAAGAAAACTTAACAGAATGTTGAATGTGTGGGCAGACTTGTCACAAGCATGGGCAGAGTGTGCAGTGAAATGTGCAGCTGATACATAAGGGAATTTTATATAAATAGTTTGGTTGAGATGTTGAGTTTATGAGAAATCGTATTAGAAATATGTAAATATTTGTGGTGAGTGCTAAGGGTTATATTTGTACTGTGGTGTTCTATTGTATGGATTTTTACCTCTGTGGAGAGCCGAGAAGAGATTTTTATAGGGTATAAAGGTTGCAAAAATGCATGTTGCTACACATTGGGAACTTGTGAACGTGATGTTGGAAATTGGGCTACATTGGGGACCTGCATCCAAATAGAACCAGTGAATTGATCTGCAAATATTGTTTTGTGTAACTCATTACAGTAAGGAGTTTTGTGGAGAAGACTTGATTCTGACAATAAGATCTCATTGTTAGAATTTGGTGTAGCGGGATTAATTGAGTTTTATCAATACATAGTTGGAGTTTTATTTCATTGATGCAGATCAATATTTATAGAATGGAACGCCCAGCTACTATAATTAGTGTCAGCTTGGTCAATAATGCCTAGTAGTTATAATTCACTCTTTCTTTAGGAGCACAATGAGGCTCGATTCTCTTGGGAAATGTGATCTTGTAGAGTTGTAGAGTGAAGCCACGGAAGCATGAGGAAGAACAACACTCAAATTTGGGAGCTGATGAAAGGGCATATTTGTTGCATTTTCTGTGTCAACGTGCAGACCTGGTTCTCGAGACCACATTACAACCTCTGATGTTGTCACAATCGATTTGGGAAGTGATGATAGTATGAATTGGCATTCATAACTGCATTCGCAGTCTGGAAAATCAATTTTATATATGTGAAATGGCATTTATAACTGCATTGGCAGTCTTGATGACAGAAAATATGAATTGGAGTGGCGCAGCAGAATTATGAGTCAAGGGCAAAGGTATGACTGAGCATGTTATGTGTTGACATTTTGGGTTTTCTTAACCAAAATTGAAATTATAAATAAGTATTTTTGCGGGGATAATTTATATATATGTCAACATGCAGTTCAAAATTAAAGTGAAAATATTGTAAATGCGGAGGTATAAGGTTTTATCACCACAATATCTTTAAAGAAATTTAAGTTTCACTTAAATGAATGGAAAAGGAGAATGCGCTAATCCTGGGTGATATAAAGAGAAACATGCATTTTTATAATATATGAGTAGGTTTATTATGCATAGTGTGGGTTCTTCACAGTTTTGGCTAAGTCATTTTGGACCAAAGCTTGTAGTTGGAAATTGGAAGATTCTTTTGATTTATGTTTTAAGATTGGAAACACAAATAAACCAAATTGCTTGATGTTATAGAATATTTTTTTTTACCATCATGTGGCGGCATCTACAGAGATGTTATTCAGGATGGGCACAATGTACGAGTTGTACATTATTCATCAAAGAGGTTGAAAACATAAATAGCTTGTTCTTTGTACATAGGTGAAGAGATGTGAATTTATAATGTGAAATTGTATGGTGCATGGAGGTACAGGGAAACTGTTTGCGTTAAGATGATAAGCAAGTTCAATGAAGGGCATGCGAGTATTCACAGTGAAAAAGATGGCACAGAAGAGTGAAAAAGATGGCACAGAAGAGTGAAATCCAGAGAATTGCAAATGCAAGGGAAAGGTTTATTAAATAACCTTGAAGGGAGCATAAAGTATGATACATCATTTCGAAAAGGTATTTTAATGTGAAAATTAAATGATTTTATTTATTTTAAAATAAATCTTGGGGAAAATTGAATTTCATTTCAATCCAAACGCTAAAGTATCATGTGAGTAAATGATAATGGGAGATGATGTAATTGGTGACTTGTGATATTTTCTTAAGAATGGAGTATGAGAAAGAGTGAAGATTTTACATCATAAAAATGAATTAAGGGTGGATGTTGTTGATAGATTGTATAATTTGAATTAAGTCAAAATATCCACTATTGTAATTATTGGATCAAGCTTTGAAGTCAAACAGATGTTAGGGTCAAATGAAAATTTGGATAGCTTGAGTTAATATTGAGTTATTGTACAAGAGGGTGTATTTTTCATCCAAGATGAAAAGTTGATGTAAATTCTGGGTCAAAGAGTATTGAATCTAGTCAAAGGTTTGAATGTAAATTAGGTGCATGATCGACAGAGCCCGACACCCAAAGAGTTGGTTATTATAACACTAGCACTACTAAAGTTTTGTCTTGCAGCAAAGAGAAGCAAGATAATTGTCTAGAAATGATTCCAAGACAGAGAACCGCAAGAGGTCAAGTGCAGGAAGAAAGCTTGCATTGTTGAATGGCAAGTAGGGAGGCTTGCTGAAAAGGGGATTGAATGAAATCCACAAGTGAACAGATGAAGTTCACAAAGGAGGAGAAGATGACTGTTAATAGTCATTTTAGAAGATCGGATGAAGACCACAGCAGAAGGAAGAAGAAGGAAAATTCCAAGGTAAATGACATATGTGAACAGTTGACTGATGAATATTATAAGTGGGAGAAAGCTGAGATAAAATTCCGTCTTGAGTTATTGATGTAAATTTTACAGAGAAGTAAAGAATACTAGAGATATGGATGGAGTATGAAAAGGAAATTCAAATGGCATAGATTTCAAGTGAAGTGGGAGCATAGAGTGAATGCTTAATTGAAGGAAGAGTTACTCAGTTTAAATGAGTATATAAAGGAAGGTTTGATATGTGAGCTAGAATATGGTCCATTTCTTTCTGAAAGTAATGATGTGAAAAAAGAGAAATATATAGAGGAACTAAACCAAATGAAGGATTCAGAGTAGCAAGGAGATATGATGACTGAAGCATCAAGTGGGACCACAAGGTCTTATGTTTTTAAAACTAATGATTTGTGTGTGATTGAAAGTACATCACAGGATGTTGAACAAACTTTGAAGTTTGTTAAGGAGAATAATTTGAATCTAAAATCTGTTCAGAGTGATGTTGAGATAGCAAGATCTCATAAACGAAAGGAGATAGAGTGAGTCTCATGGGAATAAACAGTAGAGTATTAAAGAAGAGGAAGAAGGGCCATCTGATGATTGGTCAACAGCAAGTGAAGGTATGGAAAGTTGTGTAAATTTTCCAAGTTCTACCCCACTTGAGATTGTTGAGTTATATAGAAAGTTAGATCTTCAAAGAAGAGAGTTGGAAAATCAAAGGATCTATACTCAGGGTGAGTTTCTGAAAGAGAAAGACAAAGAAATTGTCCTGAATAATAATCAGGAAGCAGAGGATAAGGATGTAAGAATGATTCAGCGAAAAAAATAAGTTCATTATTGTGAACCAGAACTGGGAGACATTCTTGAAACAGATGATATGGAGGAGAGACTAGCTGACAGTCTCATAGAGAATTTAAATCAACATACTAATGTGCTAATGGAAGAGGAAATTTCATAGTAACATACTGAAATGTTGCCAGAAGAGAAAAAGGCACTGAGGCCTTATTTTTTTTATTTTACTAATTTTTTGTGAGTACAGGTTTTATTGCAAATGCTGGAGAAAATTTGACACAAGTGAATAGTCAAGTAAAAGAAAAGGAAGGAATTTATGTGGAAATATGTAATCCATGGAGCCAAGAGGTTAGGTTGCTGGAACCTATGCTGAAGAATCAGGATTCAAGGCATGAATAGGAATCTCAATTTCAATATTGGGAAATGAAGAATGTGAAGGTGAAAAGCAATAGTAAACAAGAGCACAAGGATGAAAGGGTGGCAGTAAGTATAAAAGTTCAGCAATCAAGAGGTGAAAGTAAAGAATAGACAAAAGAGCTATTGGACAAAGAAATTGAACTGATAAGGAGGATAATGATGAAAGTATGCCATAAGAAGACAACAGTAGTAAAACAAAGAAGAAACAGCAAGAGGAAGCAGCAGAAGACTGTGAAAGCATAGTCAGTGGAGCAATGCAACATAAAGTGTGGAGACCTAGAGAAAAACAACAAACAAAAGCAGCAACAAATGGAGAATTGCAGAACAAGGTATGGGATCCAGGATGAAAAAGATCTGAAACACATGATCAGGAGATCATGATTATTTTCCACCTTGGGAGTCTGATGCAAGAGCATCAAGCTTAATTTTTATTATTCATTTGTGTGATTTAAGAGGTGAGGTTTTTTAATTATTTTATAAATTATTTTTCTCATTTTTAATAAATTGAGAGAAAAAATATGAATGTAATATTTATTGTAAATATTCTCTTAAATTAATTTAGGATATGAGTGGAGTGAGATAGATAGATAATTTAGGGATTAGGAATTCCTTAAATGGGACTTAGTTGAGTCCAAAAAAAGGATAATCTAATTTAGATTTTAGTTGAGATTTGTGTGGAATAAATTATGGATTAGAATAAATTCATTATTATGTATAACTATGAGGAGTGTGTGAGGATGGAATACAGTGAGGAATACAGAGAAAGAGAGAGAGATGGTTAGAGAGCTTTTGTAAAAGGGTCGAGAGCCAAGAGGCCATCCATTGTAATATTCGGCCAAGGAAGCATGCACTCTTTTATATGCTAGGCTCTGTTTTATAGCAGTACCCTGGCATCAAATAATACGTTTAAAATAGGTATTTTTCCCAGATACATCTCTTAAATCACCTCGAGGATAACTCCTTCTCCCTAATGTCCTTAACATTCTTCAGGTCTTCCCACTAGATATTTGCTTTTCCTTTTAAGATAAAAATGGCTACTCTTGCATTCATATTCTTATAGTCATGTACCTTGAAATATTTCTTCATTCCTAGTAGAAAAGCTTCTACTTCCTTAACCTTATTCACCTCTCCATCGAATGTAGGAGGTTTTTCCTTCTTAAATTACTGTGGCATCAAATATTTTCCTTTCCTTTTTTGTTGGCAGTGTCTCTTAATGGTAGCACTAGATAGTTGCTTGTGATGGTTTTCTCTCCCCTCTAAATAACTAATTGGATTTCCTCCTCTCACTTTGTTTTTACTTGTATTTCTATTTTTTTTCTTGGATCTACTTCCCTCAGCACCATGAGTCCTTAATTCATGCCTTCCAAGTCTTGGTGGACATTTCCTACCTTTATCCTTTCCTAGGTAGAGGCATCTAGATCATGTTACCTCTCCCTTTGCAAATATAACAAGCTCTATAGTATAATTGTGTTTACTTATGCTTGTTGTTCCTAAGCCAACATAATCCTTTCATTTTCATCTTATAACTTCTCATATAAGCTCTTATACTTCTAAGGGTGCTCATCCAATCAAGGGAGTCTTCCTCTATCCTCTTTCCAACTAACCCTTCTTGAAAATGATGGAATTCGTTAATGTTGTATTGCACCATTATGTTGTTTATCTCTTCACTCTCTTGGTTTCCTTTGTTGTTTCCATATATGTAGTTACAAACGCATAACTATTAAGCAATCAAAAATATAATTAAACACTTTTACCCATCACCTTGGCTTATTTGCAATGAACATGTTGATGAAAATATATCTAAAACACAAAACTTCAAGTTAGAATGCATGTTAGAAAACAAATAACATAAAATTATATTCTATGTCTATCATTTCACAATATTGATATTAGCACTAATATCCATACAACACACAATCTCCAATCAACACAAAATCTTCAGTCAAAGTCCTACAACCTGCACCCATTTTCACACAAGAACAATCACTTCAAAACACCACATATGTAACAAATTTCTATATTTTATCCTTTTAGGCCCATTCAGTCTAAGTGTTAAACCTAGGAGCTATGATACCACTATATAACACTCCTTCCCACCCCGTTGGACCTCCCACGCTGATGGGAGGTGTTACTTATAATTTACCCAACTTCTATAGTCTCATTGTGGAAATGGAGTTTCAAAATTCCTTCTCACCCAAAGTGTGTAGAACTCACTTTAGATAAAAATATCACATCCAGCCCATCAATATATTTCCAAAAATATAAATTTTACCACAATCTAACTCTCAGGTTAAAATTTATGTCACTCTAAATATTATCCAATCAATTCTTTCCACATCAACAAGTCACTGCCATGTGGAAACCATGTGTGGCCCACGTGCCCCCTGTCACATCACCCATGGTCTAGCATGGCACTCATGAAGTCATCATGCCATAATCACCACACCCCTAAGGATGTCTTACCCTAAACATCCATAGTGTGACATGAAAATTCATGTTAACTTACTATGGATATTCCCCATCTAGCACCCTCCATTAGCCCACACTTTCTATCAATTCCATGTCCATATGTAAAGAATAATCTCGGGGATCCACTTATGAGCATATTCCCAACATGACATGGCATGATTCGTGGTGCCACCTGGCATCCACATTATCCGACTCCATGCCACTTGTATTTTCACTGACTTATTAACATCACACTAACGTCATCCTGCCACATCGCATCCTCATGCACTACCACATGTCACTCAAAATATTACCCTTTGGCCATCAAAAGGGGCATTCATCCTGCCAGTGTCACACTATTAGCGTGTTATATGAGAAACCTTGCCACATCACTTTTCCATGTGGCCTTACTTGGCCTACGTGGCTTCTACCACCTTAGCTCAAGCTAGGGTCCCACAGGGATAAACGCTTTGTGTTAATTCTCATTTCTATGTTATAATCAGTTTGGTGTGGAGGAAAAATTCCTGCTACATACCATATCGTTCATCATTCCCTAGGACAAATATTTCCCATATTTCCATTTCACCATAGCACCTTATTACATTAAGTCCTTTACTCATAAGGCGTCTGGTGTGGCATTAACTTGTACATTAGGTAATGGGAATGTTCATGGCCCGCACTTCGTTAATAGTAGTCATTCCTATCAAGGGAACACATAGTGCTTGGAATGGCCTACGTGGCACATATTAATGTTGAGTAAATTCATTAAGAGGAATTTTTAACGAAGGGATTAGTGAAAAATTTCACAGTTAAGGAAAGTTCTCTTCCTTATGCAATTTCTCGAGTTCTCTTTACAAAATTAATGAGGCTTACGTGGCCCCAAGTAAAATTCTTTCCTTACAACACAAATTTCATCCAGAATTAATTCTTCTTTCAAATGCAAACACTCTAAAAACCATTCATAATGATTATATATAAAATAGGGCTATCAACCTAAATATTAATAGATCAAGCCATAACTAAAATGATGCAATGATTACAAGTTCAACAACAACATCTCATGCCATAGAGTAGAATACACATAGTTCTACCAGATCCATTAATAAGCATTCATTGTAGCATAAATATAAACATCAATCTTGATTATTCAAATATCTATGAATATGCCAATAATGCATATCACACACTACAATAGTTATCTAAGTATGTCAAGAAGTTATATATGCTCATGCAATTCATGTAAAGGTGTCAATCACCACAAGGATATGCAATCCCTCACAACCATGAGAACATTAACTCAAACATCTCATTGTAGATAGACAAGAATATCACATTCCTTCATAATATACATGCAATGTTAAAACACATAACAAAATTATCCATTATTTATAGTGCAACGCAAGTATAAGTAAATGCACTTATCTATATATATTTGAATGACTAGAAATTAAGGGAGGGACTTCAACTCTCCACCCAACCATAGGCCAATTGCACTAAAATATTTCTTTTATTTGACTAACCCCAAGTCGGATTTAGAGTCTAAGGAGTTAAATGCTCCAGGGTATTCACACTGATATTACTCAACCAAAAAAATCAATATGAAGAGTTAGTTTCCTAAGTGGTTTATCAACTACCTCTAGTAGAAAGCGACACAGTGACCTCCACCCCATTAGAAATCAACCACAAGGATTAACCCAAGGCTTAGTGAGATGCATTTTAGTTCCAAGAGGATGAACACTACATATGTGGTTTATCATCTACTTCTCTAAGCTAGCATTGAAGGAGTTAAAAGCCCACTCTCCAGGTGGTTTATAATCTTACGAAATGAACACATGGGTGGCTTACTAGCCCTAAGGTGAGTTAGTTTTTTATCCGTTCCTTTCACCTAAAATTTAGGTGTCTCAATCTATCAAGTGGTTTAACGGCTCACATAACGAGAACATAAGTGTTTTATCAGCCTTAAGGAAAACACTTAGTGGTTTATCAATTCATTTCAGTTAGCACCTGGTTCTCTCATCTTGTCAAGTGCTTTATCAGCTTATGGAATGAGAACATAGGTGGTTTATTAACCCTAAGGTGATCACTTAGTGGTTTATCGGTTCCTTTTAGCAAGCACCTCAATGGATTATTAGCTTACTAAATGAGCACATAAGTGTTATATTGGCTCTAAGGTGAGAACTTAGTGGTTTATCGGTTCTAAGGCTAGCACTAAATGATTCAACTCCTCTGAACTCTCGTTGGCCAACTGATTCTCAGGCACCCACACTGGCCTAAGTAAAATAGAAGGAATTTTATCTCGATGTTACACTGGAAAAAACCTCCAGATCATTAGCTCAAAGGAGAAGAAAATGTTTTAACTAAAATAAACCTTAATTATAATCCTATTTACCACATTAACGCACCTTGAAATACCTAGATAGAATGTGTTAATGTAGGAAAATAACTAGTAACATGTATTACCCTAGGAATGAATGATTTGTAATTTTACCCAAGTTTCACAAGCTCACGGCCAAAAATCACCAATTAACTCACATAATCTTTGTTTTTAACTCACAGCTGACTATGAAAAGTTGGAAAATATCACCTCAAGCCCATCCATGGATGTTGTATATCCTAATTGAGACTACTAAGTTGAGAGAAAGCTATAAATAATAGGAAACATCTTCCATCCTCTTGGATTTTTCCCACAGTGAACCTGTGAAACAATTAGTAAAATCAAAGCCTCCCATTCCCTATATATTCAAGGCTAGGATATTGAAATCAATATTTGAATTCATGCACTATTATGTTTCCAAGGTATTGATGAAGGGAGAGGTTAAAGAGCTAGGAGCTAGAGGAGGTTATGCTACAGCCATATATGGTTGCATTCTTTGCTCATATGTTAACATTATCTCATGTTGTTTCAAGTGAATTTTTGTAGAATTTTCCATCACAAACTCGATGTGACCATTACTTTTAGGTACTTTTTCTTTCTCATTAAACATAAAAAAACTCAAGTTACCTTTTCGGGGATCGTTAAACTCCTACGGAGAATATTTGTGTGATCTTTTTTCTGTGTTTTTCTTGCTCTTTAAATTTAAAAAGATACTATGAGTTTTCTTACTCTAACTCATTTAAAATTTTATGAAGAATACAAATTTTACTACATTCCCCTCATACACGTAACAAAATGAGGTGGATGTCTATTGAGCATAGGTTTATCATTTTATCTGGACTCAATGAACTAACTATGGAAAAGGAACTATGTCAAGTATACTATTAACCCTTTGTTGCACCTGGTCATCAACCATGAAAAAGGTACCCCCTTGGAGTCTTCTTTAAGCTCTTTTCAGACTCTCTAAATGTGAAATGACTGCTGAGTTTAGCCTTTCTCAACTCGTTAAGCCTCTGAAGATTGGGGAAAAATTGGACAAAGCAGTGGTTACTATATCTATATTTGGTGGAATTTTTGGCAAAAGTTTGATGTCCATCCCTTGAACATGGAACTTTTCCTATCATATTCCTCTTTTATCAACTTATTTGAGAGCCCTACCAACTTATTAATATTGCCTTGATACCCTAATGTTTTTGCTTCTTCATGTCCTATTCCTTTTGGTGTTCTTGAGTGATATGAATATGGGAAAACTAGTTTTGCTGTGCTAGCTCCCTCATCAGTTAAATAAAAATGTGTTTAGGATCGGCTCAAGTTAACCAATTGTGAAGGGGTTTATGTGTTATGTTTTATGTGTCTTTGATGAGAAATTTATGAGTTAATTAGCTTTTAAAAACTCATGTATAGAAAATAAAATGCAGAGAAATAACACACAACAAACACATTACATAATAGATGATAACGAAGTTCACCCATCCTGGGCTACATCTCCATGGACCTGCTTCAACTGACTAGGCCCTCTTGGGATTAATGGTCAAATGTCTGATTACATGCACCTACAGTGCTCCAATGGCTATGAAACCTACTCCATTGGCTTCAGAAGACCCAAAAACCTCAAAATAGACTCTTTAATCTTTGAAAATGGTTTTCAGCTGATCTAGGCATGACCTCCTCTTCTAGTGGCTCTGGCTTCTTTAATATTCAAAGTGGAAAAATCACTTACAAAAGTGCTCCAACACCTCTGAAACCTATTCCATCATGCTTAGAGCATCAAAATAATCTAGGAATGATTCTTCTTGAGCCAAAATTGGTCAAATTATGCCAAAGTTATTGCTTCCTCAATATTTCCTAGGAAAACTCCACTAAAACTGGAACATCTCCAACTAAGTCCACCAAATCTGGAAGTGGCGCCAAAATTAGGGGAACTGCCAAAATCTCCGCCAAATTAAACTAAATTTTAATTAGTTTTTATGTGGGTTTAACTGTGATAAACCCATATTAAATGTGCTAAGCGCAGTTTATCACAAATCTGGATTAGTATGAAATAAGTGCATAATGCATGGCTTAATGGTTAATTAAACTTTTTTAGAGACTAAAGTCCACGCATTGGTATTGAGCCCCGTCATTCATTGTATTAGAAGTTCATGTGGGGAGGGGGCTGGCCCCCTCCATACCCCCTCCAGTGTAAAACTTTGAATTCAAATAAATGTTGAACCCATAGTTATATAAGAACTATCATAATGGCTTGTTGGTAAGCCAGGTGGTTGGTGCGGGGGAGGTTTCCGGATCGAGCCACGACCTCCACCCTTCCTATGCATATAATTTTTCTCCTCGATCTTTAATAACATTAAACCTTCGAACTTCAATATATTCTAATTTTCACCATAGTTATTTAGACTTTGGACTTTGGCATATTATTTCAGACCTTTTTAATATAATTACAAATCGGACTTTGGACCATTGATAATGAAATTCAGAATTTGGCATATAAAATGAAATTTGGCCTTCCACCTTGGTCCACCAGAGGAAGAACATGGCGGCCCCTGCTTGCACCATGTGTAAGCCTCTGGTTGGATTGTCGCATCCATATAAAAGAAATTCAAATTTGACCTTAGGAGAAACACATAAAAAATTCACCTTCCAAACTATCTATTGAATCCTGCAGTGACACTTGCCACAGTGTGATTGGGCGAAATGGAGGAAACCCAAATTTTTGGCATTTGACTTTGTTTGACTATTTTTTTGAAAATTTTCCTGTTTGACATGGCAATCAGCAGGCTCTAACTTCCTCATACAGACTCCATTTTGAGTGAAATGAATTGCGTCAGATTCCTAGCAATGGGCCTAATTTAGTCATTCTAGTTTGGTGTGATTCTGAGCACTTTGAATATTTGGCAAAAAAATTTCCCCTAATCTAGATTCTGATCACTCCTTCCCACTGACAAGATTTTTGGACCCACAAAAGTTGGTTATCTCATGAGAGTTGAATACTCCTCTTTTCCCAAGTTCTATCAACTTGATTCTACTTGGAAAAATCTCCATGAAAACCACTTGGGTTCACTGACATGCCTTGCCTTTGCAAATGGCTTGGTGCTTCAACCAATGTCCTCTATTTGCTGCTGACCCAATCCAACACTTTTTGGCTACTTGATGACTAATATAACACTTTTTTGCACCAAAGAGATTCCTCTGTTCTTGGAAAACTAACTGATTGCCTTCCCACTAAGAATCATGTTCCTCCTTTGCACAATCATGTATATGATGAAATCTTCCCCTTGGAAAACAATTTTCCAAATTAATCCCATCTAAGTGAACTATATCAATTAGTTCCAATCATCAGTAATAACAATAAAATAAATTACCATTCTTTTACCTCCACGATTCCAAATTCCACATCTGGAAGAATGCATTCGCCGCCTCTTTTGCTTCTTGGCGTCAACACATAAAATGGTCTACACTGGCTGCAAATTATTTAACATCTTGTCCCTCTTTCCATCATCCTCCAGTATTGACATGCTTATCATGCCATGATTTAAGAATGAAGGCTAATCATGAGCCTCTCGCTCAAGAGTAGACCTTTCCAAAATCCTATGACACCTTGTCACAAACACAACCATCAATCTGAAAAACACGTCATGCAAGAAACATAACTTGACAACATATCCTTTTTATCCTTCAAAGAAAAAAAATTCACATCATGTTAACATCACCATGTACTCTTACATCTTGGTGTAAAATCTCATCGACCAAACACAAGTCGAAAAAACATGCCTCTTTAAACAACTGACTCTCAAGTCAAACAAAAGTATTTCACATGCTTTTTACAATAACTTGACAATTCTTCTCCCTTTCAAACACCTTCCTAGCATAAACATGCAACATGCATTGAATTGGCAAAGAAATTCACTATTCATCAAAAGACATGAAACGCCTTAATCGGATAAGAAATCTAACCATTTCTTACCAAACCATTTTAATGGTGCTTCTTTCAACTGCACTTCATCATGTGAATCATCATGACCCACATCGATTATGGAATCCTCCTTTCCATTCTTGTCAACATCTCTTTCCACCTTCTTCAAATGTCGTGGATTACTTATTGGATGAAAATTCCAACACTTGTCTACAAAATGGCCTTTCTTATGGCAATGAGTGCAAAACAATTGCATCTTATTTTCTACATGGTTTTCCTTATCCAATGGACCTTTGGCTTTCTATCTCCTTTTTTTCAAAAGTTTCATGTGCATGGCTATCTTCTTCCAACACCTCGAAACATTATGGTTATTCAAACCATGAAAGGAAAATTCAAACTTTCTCCAAATCTTATGTGAATATTTACCATGTTTATCATAATCAAAACTTGATTAAAGGCAGATTTATACCTTGCACATTCACCTTTGTCGCCTTCTTGAGGAGGTGAATTTGATGAGGTAGTGCCTCTCTTTGGAATACAAATAATGGCTTCAATGACTTTAGATATTTCATCATCCTCTTGTTTTCTATTCTCATTAGTTGCATGCTTATGAGCATCTTCTTGCAAAGTGGGTGTAAAAATTTTGCATTCCTCATGAACACAAACTTCACAAGCTATAGGTAATGAACATGTAATGAAAGTCCTTATTGAAACACCTTCATCTGCCTCCTTGTATTTGGAGCATTCTCCATCATATTGTCCATAACCAAGACCCAAATATCTAGGCCTTTCCTAAAAAATAATTGGCTCAACTATGCCTTGTGCATGTTTACCTAATTCCTTACCTTCATAGCCCATTTTAATCAATAATTTGGACCTTGTTCCTCTAGTCACTACAAGGAAAATACCCTATAGTGGATGTTTTTGAGGAAACCCTTATAAAAATACCCCAGACATCCATTTTTAGTGGAGGTTACTAGAGGAGGCTGGTGGGTGGAGGCTTTTATGAGTTTTTTTCCTCCGGATCATCTTAAACCACACTGGTGCATTCAACTAGAGAAAGCACAAGTGTGCAAAAAACATTGGCACACTAGGACACCGTGCGCTCCACACAAAACAACTTGGTGCATCTTATTACTATAGCGCACTAGTGCTTTACAAAGATTCTGCACCGGTGCATACTAAATCCCCGCGCCAAAACTATAACATCTTGGTGCGGTCTTAAGAAACCGCACGGGTGCACCTACAAAAACCCACGCACCGGAACAAGGTTAAATAAAAAAAAATTACGGCCAAAAAACCACATTTTTCACTTTTCAGTGCTCGAGAGCTCTCAAGCACTGGTGCAACTTTTCCTTGTCTAAGGCACCCTAACATTAGTGCTCCCATTGCATGCATTACTGTTGTGCATTGCCCACCATCTCCATTTTGAATTTGCAAAACGATGGGAAAATTTAGTTTTGAAAATTCTACAGTGAATATGCCTCCTCGACGACCAAATGTACAATTATTTTTCTTATTTTTCCATACTTAAGCCTTTTAGAGGATTAGAATTGTAAATTAGCTTAAAATTAACCTTTTAAAAATAAAAATAAAAAAATTCTCACGCAGTGCACTCAATCCGTTTGGCTTACACCAGTTCACGGTGCTGCCTGTAAATTTACAGGTTGCATCGCCACTGTTGCTAATCATATATGCACTAGTTCTGAGATAGTACCTAAAGGCGCACCAAGATTTTTTTAAATTTAAAAAAAGTGTGGTGCATTCATTTAACCGGTCGCATCGTTGGCTCTGTCAAATAGCGGGAATGTGGTGCATTGATGGAAATATCTGCCCCAGGGCGGATAATTTTGTCAACGCACCGTATTTCGACATTTCGACTTAGTCAATGGTACAGCCTAGTTAAATACTGCACCATTGACCATGTACTGATGTCAGGACCATTGTGCACTAACCAAACTATACGCCCTGGGGCATATATTTTGGTCAGTGCACCACCCTCCCGACACTGGTCCATAGTCAACGGTGCGGGTTGTTATACCACTACACCGTTGACTTTGGAACAATTCCAGGAGGGCGGTGCACTTAAAATTTTCAGGTGCACCACCTCTGGTGCGCTGAAAATTTTCTGGTGCACCACCTCTGGTTCGCGACAATAAAAGACGCACCTTGACGGGTGCATGCCTATTTTTTGTGGCGCACCTACTGTTTTTTTTTTTAATTTATATATGCATATTCCTAAATACATGTCTCATTTAATAAAAATATTGTATTTTATATGTCAATCATTCAAAGAATTTAAAAGAGAGAAGAGAGGGAATAACAGCAACAATAGGCGGGCCAGTATAACGTGGTTTTCCTATGGGAGGCACAAGAGAGGGGGAGAGACGCGTACCCTCGCCCTATTATAGCAACTACACAGGGGATCCTAAGGCAGGTATGCCTCCTCAATTTCTATAGGAGGCTACTTTCCTAAAGGGCCATGGTTTTTTTTTTTGCGACATCTTATCCGTAGGAGGAATGCCCACCTACAGGCTTTCCAGGTTGGTCCTAACTAGTGGTATGTGCCCACTAAGGAGAAAATATATTTCATTACAAGGATATCGGAGAGGGGTGGATTTTCCCTCGTTCCTAGAGGTTCCAATTGGCTATGCAACAAGGATTCAGTTGGTGTACTCCCATAGATACATTAGCATGGATATACTATCTCCTTCAGATTTTTAGGTCTCCCGAGATCAGTTATGTATTGCTACATTTGGTAGTGATGAGGTGAGGTGCCTCTCACTTCTAATTTTGACCATTTCACACAACACTAGTGATAGGAAATGCATTAGTTGTCCACTTATATATTATGTTGATTACTTAGTACAGGAGCCACGACTTGTCAGGTGGTATGCCATTTTTTTGCAGCAGTTCTGTACAGCCTTAGATAGATGTTGTGCTCATGCACAAGGGAGGGTCATCTTCCATTTTTCTTTAGAGCCATTTTGTTTATTTTTTGAGAGGTTTACAAAGATGAAGCTTACTTTTTTTCGGCAGCCTCGTAGTCTGATGCTAGATGCATGGTTGTACATGTGGGGACAAATGATGCCCAAGAGGGGCAAGATTGAGTTTTCCACGAGGATATCGCATGATGCACTGGAGTTTCTAGCCAGTGTTGACGAGCATCCCTTCATTATGGTCCCTTTTCCTCATGTTGGTTTGGATTGGCGAGGGTGTGCCAACATCCTCTTCAGAGATGATGATCCGCCGGATGATAGAGGTAATATTATTGTTTTATTTAAATTTATTCTAACATGTTATTTAACTTTTTTTTATTAAATTTTTTAATGAAATTGTTTAATTATTGTTGTGTACTTGTATATATTTTTCAAACATTGGGTCTTTTGATGGCGAGTAGATGCCAGCGCCTCCAAATGATCCAGGTGTGGATCCTGATGACAATCAGGATATGGCAGATGTCGAGGATCATGAGGCTGGTGCAGATAGACCTGCTCTTACTGGTGCATTGATACCGCATTTTTCTAAGTGTGGTAGGCTTGATAGTAGATTAAGGATTGATTTGGGTGACCAACTCTGTGCATTGCTTGTTGAGGAGGGAGTCAGGCTCGCTACTATGAGAGACATGCAAGCCAATAGTAGGTTGGTACATATGTGGAGAGGCATGTCGCGTGACATGTACAGCTTGATGCAGCATGTCGTAGGAGCTATGACCTTAGTTACGTGTTTGAGGAGGACCCTTGCTTGTTATAGGTGTGGGAGAGACGCAACATGTGATCGAAAGTCCACAAGAAATAACGCATCATCTGATGATCATATTCAGGGGAGTGATCAACGATCACCTCGTGCCGCGCCAGATGAGTAGCCTACAGCATCAACTAGTAGTCATCATGGAGAGAAGGTTGGACCATAGGCCACGTCAAGTTAGCAGCCTGCAGCATCCAGTAGTACTCATGATCATGAGTAGGTTGGACCATCGACCATGTTGAGTCATCACAATGAGTAGCCGACAGTTGATCCTGATCAGCATGAGGAACCAGTACCAGAACAATAGGCGCGTAATGATCAACATGTATCTGAGCTTGTCAAGGCTGCACCATTGACTGAGCAGACCTCGATTAGTACTGTTATTGATGATGTACCACTAGCTGATATATCACATTTATATTACAGTTGTATATTTTTGACATTATATATATATATATATATATATATGGTCCATGTATTTTATGTTCATGTTGCAGTTGCACTTAATTTACATGTTGGTGATCATCATGATGTGTATATTGTTAGGTCTTGTTAAATATGTTCATTTAATGTGCATCTTGCAGATAGATGTGTATGTGATAGCAGTTATTTGACATGAGATGTATATTTGATGTTTTTGTTGTGATGATGTTATACAATGCTAATTGTGTTTTGTTAAATAATCATGGTCACGATGATGTTAGCGAATTTGAATGTGTTTTTTAGTCGAATATGATGTTTTTACAATGGTTATCATGATCGTGATGTTTATTAATTAATTTAATATTAAATGATCATGATATTGTCAAATTGTATTTCTAATTCTAGTTGTATGTAAAATTCTAAAATTGTAATTGTAATTTTAATTGTAATTGTATGTAAAAGATTTGTAAAAAAATAATTGTAATTGTAATATTTAATTTATTGTGAAATGATTGTAATTGTAATTTTAATTGTAATTGTATATATGTAAAATTGTGATTCAAATTCTAATTGTATGTAAAATTCTAAAATTGTAATTGTAATGGTATATATGTAAATTTGTAAAATTGTAATTGTAATTAAAAATTTTATGTAAAATTCTAAAATTGTAATTGCAATTGTATCTAAAATTCTAAAATTGTAATTGTAATTATAAATTTTTATGTAAAATTCTAAAATTGTAAGTGCAATTGTGTGTAAAATTTTAAAATTGTAGTTGTAATTTTATGTCAAATTCTAAATTGTAATTGTACTTGTAATTGTAATTGTAATCGTAACTGTAATTGTAATTGTACGTGAAATTGTAAAATTGTAATTGTAATTGTACGTGGAATTGTAAAATTGTAATTGTAATTCTAATTCTAATTCTAATTGTATGTAAAATATTTGTAAAATTTTAGTTGTATTTCTGTGAAATGAATGTAATTGTAATTGTAATTGTATGTAAAATTCTAAAATTGTAGTTGTACGTGAAATTGTAAAATTCTAATTCTAATTCTATTTCTAATTTTAACTGTAATTGTATGTAAAATATTTGTATAATTTTAATTGTATTAATGTGAAAATTTTAATTGTATTAATGTGAAATAATTTAATTAAAATTTTTAAATTTGTAAATTTGTAAAATTTTAAATAATTGTAAAATAATAAATCTAGAATAATATGAATTTTTTTAACATAATAAAGTTTATAAAATAATGCAAATAAATTCATGTACTTATAAATAAGTTTCAAATGTACATATAAATTAAATATATTATTACCGAGTTGCTGCACCCAATCCCTACATTTAGCACATCCTCTTCAGCACATGGGTAACGACCGGTTGCACCGTATTTCTCTCTGACTTGCTCAGCAATGCAACTGTTGGGGCATATTTTTGGCATATTTTCTTTTAAATGATCGGGATAAGGCACACTTCTACCATTCAACCATCTGAATGATTTCCTGTCACTATACCATTCATCCTCATTTTTTTGTACAATGCGACCCACGGTTGTGTCGTTTCATAATTGTAAAGAACGAATTTATTGATTGCTTCAATTTCTGCATTCGTTGATGAAATAAAACCGATATTATATAGTACATAGAGATCAAAATACACATTATATCTAAGTTCAACATGAATATTTACTTTGTGTAAATTTGGAAAATTATAAGTCGCTTACTCTTTATCAAGCGTTTTTTTCCACTCGTTTGGAGCAACTCCCCTTCTCTTTTGTATTTATCCCTTTCATCATCCCAAATCACCACACCTAGTCTATCAATATGCTTGATGTACTCACTGGAATAATAGAAAGACTCATACAATATGTACCTCTTTTCCATATACCCCTTGGGGTTTTCCCTTTATCGAATAAAACCTTTCAATTTCTTCATGTACCTCTCTAAGAAGAACATTCAATGACAAGAAACGACCCCAACTAATTCAACCTCATCTACTAGGTGGATTAGAAGATGAACCTGCAAGTCCATGAAACTAGTCAGCAATTCCTTCTCAAACATACAAACAATCTCAACTATCTCTTGACACCACCGTGGAATGCTAGCCACATGAATCTCCTTTGACATGATCCAACGTAAAAATGCATATAATTTAGATATTTCAAGTCTTAGGTCTTGAGGGAATTCATGTTTCACACACCCACACACGAACAAAGGATAATGACATTTCAAAGTTATAAACATGTGCAATAATATATAAAATTGTTTATGTTTTATGATCCCTGCATGGGATAAAATTTATTAATATAACAAATAATAAAATCATGCTTTTGACATTATACATACTCTTAGAAGATTCAAATGGTCATGTGATTTCAATCCTAACAAATTGTCATCCATGGTGAATCAGTGTTGTAGTGAAGACCCGTATGAAGATAGCACCCTCACGCCCATTATAACTTCCTTTGCCAAAGAAAGATCATTTTTTTTTTAAATACATGGGACATCACCTTCTTTGAAATGCCATGAATTAGAGGGACCAGTGCCTACCTTTGATCCTGTACTTTCTAATTGTCTTGGACAATGTTTCTTTTTATTATTTGAAGTAATAATATCTTTCCTAACAGCTAATGTGTCACTTTGTTTCGATGATATGTGCCTCCATAAAGAAGATGAAACATTTTTAAATATATGCATGGGATATAATAAATTGGTAATCTTAACATGCTCCCAATATGGGAGGTTATTGAAAATATATTTCCTTTTCATCCCAATGGGCAATTTCTCAACATAGGTGTCAAAGAATTCTAGATCATCGAACATAGGCTTCCCGATTAAATCGAACAATTTTATGAACTCCTTCTCCTTCTCTCTCTCATATGCTCTAAGCCATTCATATAGTGTCATTATTGGAGGCCTTTGGGTTCTCTCTCGTTTACCATTGAAAGCGTATGCTGCTCTTCTGTAAGGGTGTTCTTCTAGGTGGAATACCTTAGAGAAATCATACATTGGCTTTCATAGGTCATTGGACCATCTAGCTTTCAGAGAAAGTCCACAACATTTACATCCAAAATACCCTTTTGTTACAAGACTTGCGAGATTATTGTATAAAATTTATATGCATGGCACGTTAAACAATATCATGAAGATTAGAACAATTAAAATGAATTAAATAACTAATATGTGAAAGAATATTGTTATGTATATAAAAAAATCAATAAATATGTAATTTACCAAAGAAAACTTGTAATATCCCTTTTCAGGGATATCTCTAAAACACAAGAAGATTCCAACGAGAGATGGAATGGGAGGGCATTTACCAAATATTTCACCTCTGAAAAGAGGATGAGATCTAGAGGCTATCTGGCCCTTTCCAGACTCTGTCTAAGAGTGTGAGAGAAAACACGACAAGTGGTACAGAAATCGAAATGCAAAGGGGAGGAATAACATAAATGTAGACATATAATAGCGTGTATCTAAAGCATGAACAGATACTCAAGAAATACCAAGAGAACGCTGAGCCATTTTATTCATCTGATAAATATAGAGGAGTACAATAGGTGATCAAAGTGATACACCTAAACTTGTACAAGGAAAGTTAAAATCTACTATCATAACGCTGCATGGAATGGCTGCGTATCAGATCTGCGTTCCAACTGCTGAGAACGGTTGTCCCGAAATTCCTCCTTACGGATCTGTGCTTCCCTTCCACTGTTTACGTCGCCACTTTCTAGATCCTTAATAATATGATCACCAATGATCCAGAAATTCTCAATACATACTGCATCCTCCCACTCAGGACTACACAGTCAATAAAGGCGTTGCTCCTCCACAGATTGTCGCGCAGCCAATAGACGCGCTTCTCCTCCACAAATAATGTGGATCGATTTTCCTATGAAAAAACTGATGGAAATACCTCACCTGAGTATGCACTCGAAGTCCCTTGGGGCTGAGGGCGAGATCTCCAAACGGAGACACTCAATGCACTAAACAGCGTTGCAAACAAGCTAAACAGCCAGCGTGCTCAATAGTCTTAATGACCATATTCAAAATGCATAAACTCCCATGATGTCAGAATGAGGAAAATATCTTCTTTATATAGCATTGGCCGCTCTCGAATCCTACGGCCGCCTCCACCCACGATACCACGATAATATCCCTTGGATGTGTGTGCCTCTACCCACGATACCATGGTAATACCCCTTTGTTGCGTGCCCAATTCGGCCCCCCTTAATTATCACGTGTGTCTTATTTTAGAGTGAGTCATGGTCCCTTTAATCACGTTTATTCATAAGCTAACTACTTAAAGCGAAATTGACCAAAATCAAATATTCTAATTAGCCATTGCTAATTGGGAATATTACAATATCCCCCAGCAGAGTGCTGCTTGTCCCCAAGCAACTGTAGTGATGGATGTTGCAAGATTTTCTCATTCTCCCAAGTCGCATCCTCATCCGGAAAATTCTTCCACCTCACCAAGAACTCTTGGATTGTTTTGTTCCATAGCTGCCTTTCCCTCGTGTCAATAATTGCCTCGGGCTGTAATACAAAATTCCTTTCATCATCTGTAGGCAGCAGCTCCTTTGTCACTGTCACCTGCTACCCCAATGCCTTCTTCAGACATGACACATGGAAAATGTTATGAATCTTGCTGCCTTGGGAAAGGTCCAACTCATACGCAACCTGTCCAACTCTGTGTATCACCCTATATGGTCCATAAAAACGAGGCTTGAGCTTCTCAACTCCCTTCTATTTCAGTGATGACTGTCGGTATGGCTGTAAACATAGGTAGACCAAGTCTCCTACCTCAAAATTTCTTACCATCCGACCCCTGTCGGCATACCTCTTCTGTTGGTTCTACGTTATAGCCATGTTATCCTTGAGAGCGCGGAGAATGTCCTGACTCTCCTAAATCCATTCTTTGGCTCTCGAGCCTTGCTAGCACCAAACATCATATCAAAAAAAATAGAGAATGGTACCCATACAAAGCATAGAATGGTGTCATACCGATGGACATGTCATATGTGTTGTTGTAAGAGTACTCCCCCAGATGTAGCCACTTCAGCCACACTCTCTGCTGCCCACTAACATAGTTACTCAAGTAGCCCTCCAGCCACTTGTTAACTATCTATGTCTGCCCATCTGTCTGTGAGTGATAGCTGGTGCTCGGTGTCAGCTCTGTCCCTACCAGCCGAAAAAGCTCCTGCCAGAATCTGCCCATAAAGCGGTTGTCCCTGTCACTGATGATGGTCTTGGGAAGACCATGCAACTTGAAAATTTCTATGAAGAACAGCTCTGCCACCTGTGCTCCTATATAGTGTGCAGATATGGCAAAAAAATGTGTTCACTTTGTCAGCTGATCAACGATGATGTATATACAGTCCTTGCCCTGCACCGTGGTCAACCCTGTGATGAAATCCATCGAAATGCTCTCCCATTTCCCCTCCGGAATGGGAAGAGGCTGCAACAAGCTTGTGGGATGGTTCATCTCCCCCTTGTTTCTCTAGAAAAATTCGCAATCCCTGATATGCCGAAGCACGTCCCCCTTGAGGCCTTTCCATGAGAACCTCTCTTTGATAGCCTGGTAGGTTTTGGTAAACCCCTCATGGCCAGAAAATGGTGAGACATGAGACACCTGAAGTATCTTCTCCTTGAGCTGGGAGCCCTCAGTCAAAAAGATCCTATATCTGTAGTAGATGATCTCATCTATTACCCTATATCTGTCATTTGTCACCTGACCATCCAAAACCTCACAGGAAAATCTATCCTTGGAGTACTCCACCAAGAGTCGAGCCTTCCAATCTGTATCCAAGCTCATTAAAGACAGCGTGGCTGGCCTACGTGAAATTGAATCTGCTACCATGTTATTCTTCCCTTTGACATATTCAATGTCAAAGTCATAAGCCTGGATCTTGCTGATCCACTTCTGCTGCCTCTCCTATAGCTGTTTTTTCTCCAAAAAGAACCTAAGGCTATTGTGATCAATCCTTACCCAGAACCTGTTACCCACTAAGTACTGCCGGAATTTGGCCAATGCATGCATAATGGCCAACATTTCCTTGTTGTATATAGGATACAACCGCTCATGAGGAAGGAGCTTCCTGCTCTCATAGGCTATAGGGTGGCCTCCCTGCATCAAGACTGCACCGATCCCCTCTCCCGACACATCACACTCCAAAACAAATGGCTGCGTAAAATCTGGCAACGCAAGCACTCGACAGCTGCTCATAACCTCCTTGAGCCTATCAAAAGCCTGTTGTGCTATATCCGACCAACTAAATGCCCCCTTCTTCGTAAAATCTATAAGGGGTACCACAAGCTGAAAGAAACTCTCGATGAACTTATTGTACTATGTGAAGATGCCAATAAATCCTCGAAGTTCCGTCACGTTTCTTGGCTCTTGCCAGTCTCTGATGGCTTTGATCTTCTCCTCATGGACCCTTACTCCGTCCACTCCTATGATGTGTCCCAAATACAACATCTCAGTCATTCCAAACTCACACTTGGAGAGCTTAGCATAGAACTGTTTCTCCTCCAAGATATGCAGTACTGCCTCTATGTGTTGGAGATGCTCCTCCCAAGTCCTACTATATATCAATCTATCATCGAAAAAGACCAACACAAACTTCCTCAAATGACTACGGAAGATATGGTTCATACATGACTTGAAAGTAGCTGGGGCATTGGTTAGCTTGAAAGGCATAACCAAAAACTCAAAGTGGTCGTAATGGCACCTAAAAGCGGTCTTGGGAATGCCCTGTTCCCTCATGCGAATCTGGTGGTACCCGGATCTTAAATCGATCTTTGAGAAGAACTGGGTTCCTCTCAGCTCATCCATCATCTCATCAATCCGTGGTATGGGGTACCTGTTCTTCAGGGTCTTCTTATTTAGGGCCCTATAATCAATGCACATTCTCAATGTGTCATCCTTCTTCTTCACCAACACCACCGAAGAAGCAAAAGGACTGGTGCTAGGCCAAATATGTCCAAGAGCCAACAATGCCTGGATGGCCCGCTCAATCTCATCCCGATAGGCCTTGGGGTGCCTATAGGGTGTGGTAATAATGGCCTGGATTCCCTATTCTAACTCAATGGTGTGCTCAAACCCCCGATCTGGTGGTTGTCCCGACAGTATCTCTCCAAATACCGTCTCATACCTGTCAAGGATGGCCTGTATATCCAGATGAACTATCTGCCTGGTAGCCCCTGCCTCTGATGCCCACAACTCAACTGCCCACTCTATATCTCCCTTCCGGAAGTCTGCGTCCATCCGATGAGCTGAAACAGTCTAAGGTAGGTAAGTGTGCATCCCACGTATCTTCTCATGCTTCCTGGTCTTCTTGTCATCCCATTCCATCTCTAAGGCCTCCCAATTTGTGGTGACTTTCCCCAAAGTAATCAGCCACCATACACCCAATACCACATTGGTATATGGTATGTTAACCACGAAAAAGTGGTCGGTCACTGTGTAAGTACCCATCATCACAGCCAGCTCTAGAACATACCTGGCATACTACATCGTCTAATCTCCTGGGACCAACACTGAAAATCCATCGAAGCTCTCTGTTGGTATGCCTCTCCTCTCAACCATCTGTGCATCCATGAAGTTGTGGGTCACCCCACTGTCTACCAGAACTGAAACTCGGTGCCCATGCAGTGTTTCTCGGACCCGTAGTGTCAGCTACTTGGGTCCCCCTTGTGGGCGCAAAAGCTGCACCTCTTGTCCCTAGAGGTGGGGGTGGCAAATGATCTTGCTCTGTCTGACTGTCTCCTACCTCCCCATCTTCATACTTGTCCTCTTCCCCGCTACTCTCAAAGAAGACCTTAATAAAATGTGCTTTGCCAGCAGCACATCTGTGACCTGGTGCCCATGGCTCCTGACAGGTAAAGCACAACCTCTTCTTCTTCAACTCCCTCAGGGCATCATCATCAAGTTATGCCCTACCCTAATTCCCCTTTGGAGGTAGAATCCTCACATCCTTCCCCTTTGGCTGGAAAGCTTGTTTCTGGGGGTAAGGTGTACTGGTCCGGGGTAAGGCATCCTGCAAATCCCGAGTTCTACCAATGGCATCCTGGAGTGTGGCTGGTCTAGTGGATCTGACTAGACCCTGGAGCAGCTCTGCTAACCCCTCAACAAACATATAGATCATCCGTGCTACGGATAGATCTAGTACCATCACTAAAATCCTTAGGAAATCTGCAATATATTTCTCACGACTCCCGGTCTGTTTGAGCCTCATCAGCTCAACAAAGTGCTCCTCTGGTTCCTTCCGGTCCAACCTCTCTATCAGTCTCTGAGTGAACTCGGCATAGGTAGTCACGAAGGAATGCCCAAGGGTCACCCTTCCATGGAACCACCACTCCTAAGCCTCACCCTCCAAATGTAGTGTGGCCACCTTAATGGCCTCCGTTTCTGCCATCTGGTTGAGCTGGAAATATACATCCAACTTCTCCACCCAAGACTTTGCCGAACTGTTTGATGAACCATCAAATGTAGGAAAATAGAATCTGCTCACTATACGTTGGATTTCTCCATCATGATAATGCTGGTGTCCTCTGTGATGATCGCGAGGTCTGTTGTCCCGCTTGATCTGAACAAATTCTTTGAATAAAATGGCATCCCTGAACTCCTACCCAGCTACCTGGTACTCAGCAAAATAATTACCTATGCGATCAGACTCTATTTCCTCCTGTGCTCCTGCCCTAGTATCTGCACTCAGAAAAGTGGGCATAGTAGCACGAATGAGGGCATGTGATGCCTGGTGCGGAGCGGCAACCTTCTCCTGCAAATGGTGGGATGTGCCCGACCCTTCACCAATCTGGAGACCCTTTGGGATTTCTCGCTGTTTAGCTTCCACAGCCGTGAATTTCTGGCCCATCACCTCTATCTGCTTCGCCAGATCTTGCACTAATCTGAGGAGTTCTTCTCCAAACTGTTTTGCATCGCTATCTTCCCCCATCGTCTATCCCTGCTCTGCTTCTACCGTAGGCTCCTCCTACTCTGTGTCCACTACTTGAACGTAGTCTCCCTCTCCGTAGGTGTTCTTCAACCTACGCTCAATATCTCTGTACTTCCTACCTCTGTGGTAGATGTAGGGTTTTTCTTCCGATGACATAGACTACTAGCTCCACAGGCTGAGATAGATCTATGCTCTGATACCAATGTAATGTCCCTTTTTAGGGATATCTCTAAAACACAAGCAGATTACAACCAGAGATGGAGTGGGAGGGAATTTACCAGATATTTCACCTCTGAAAAGAGGATGAGATCTGGAGGCTATCTGGCCCTTTCCAGACTCTGTCTAAGAGTGTGAGAGAAAACACAACAAGTGGTACAAAAATCGAAATGCAAAGGGAAGGAATAACATAAATGTAGACATATAATAGCGTGTATCTAAAGCATGAACAGATACTCAAGAAATACCAAGAGAACGTTGAGCCATTTTATTAATCTGATAAATATAGAGGAGTACAATAGGTGATCAAAGCGATACACCTAAACTTGTATAAGGCAAGTTAAAATCTACTATCAGAACACTGCATGGAATGGTTGCATATCAGATCTGCGTTCCAGCTGCTGAAAACGGCTGTCCCAAAATTCCTCCTTACGGATCTGTGCTTCCCTTCCACTGTTTACACCGCTATTGTCTGGATCCTTAATAATATGATCACCACTGATCCAGAAATTCTCAATACGGACTGTGTCCTCCCACTCAGGACTGTGCAGTCAATAGACGTGCTACTGCTCCACAGATTGTCGCACAGCCAATAGACACGTTGCTCCTCCATGAATACAGTGGATCGGTTCTCCTTCAAAAACACTGACGGAGCTACCTCACCCGAGCAGGCACTCAAAGTCCCCTGAGATCTCCGAACAGAGACACTCAATGCGCTAAACAGCACTGCAGATAGGCTAAACAGCCAACGTGCTCAATAGTCGCAATGACCATATTCAAAATGCATAAACTCCCATGATTTCAGAATGAGGAAACTATATTCTTTATATAGCGTTGGCCACTCTCGAATCCTACGACCGCCTCCACCCACGATACCATGGTAATATCCCTTGGTTGTGTGCGCCTCTACCCACAATACCATGGTAATACCCCTTTGCTGAGTGCCCAATTTGGCCCCCCTTAATTACCACGTGCGTCTTATTTTAGAGTTAGTTGTGGTCCCTTTACTCACGTTTATTCATAAGCTAACTACTTAATGCAAAATTGACCAAAATCGAATATTCCAATTAGCCATTGCTAATTGGGAATATTACAAAACTCCTAATCTTGGATAATCATGTGTCGTGTAAGCACATATGCCATACAACATAAAACTCCTCTCTACTGCAATTGGTCTTGATACATCGTATACATTTATCCCATCCCATAATTCCTTCAATTCATCTACCAGTGGTTGTAAGTAGACATCCATATTTTTCACTTGTCTTATACCAGGGACTATGAGAGCCAACGTAAGATGTTCATTATTCACGAAAAACCATGGGGGGGGTTTTTTATTGATCACTACTACATGCCAAATAGAATAGTTGGTGTTCTGGAGGGAATATGGGTTGATGCCATCCATGGATATCCTGAGTCGTAGACTTCGTACTTCATCCTTGAATTTTTTGGGCCATGTATCCTCTATATGCTTCATGGCTATTGAATTAGTTGGGATTCACATAACCCCCAACTCACTTCTATGTGAGGCATGCCATCCCTGCAACATAGCTAATTCTTTGCAACGAAATATCCTTTGAATCCTTGGGATTGTAGGCATGTGCCTCAATATCTTAAAAAGAGGACCACGTGATTTACCCTTATTTTCTTATTTATCATACCTGTCATGCCCACATTTTGGACATATCCCTTTCTCTGCATATTCTCCTCTATATAGAATACAATCATTTTGACATGCATGATATGATATGTACTCAACGCCCAACATTTTCAACAATTTGTTTACCTCTTAGTAGCTACCGGGAAAGGCATTATCACTCGGAAGAACCTTATCATTGAATAACCTATAGTTTGTGATCGTGGAAAATATTAATAAATGTACATTGATGCCGATATAATTATTAATATTCATAAAATTGACCATTTGTAATGTTCATTGTGTACTGATTATATTTCTCAAATTTATATAAGGGAGGACTTTATGGTAACTTACCTCAAAATTTCTGAGAAACATGTATTAAAAAATCCAAACTTTTCTTTCAAGTTGTACAGTAACATCATTGTCCCCAATTGGGTATACTTTGATTGACCGCCAAGTCCAAAGAGAGGGGTGGTAGAAGCAAATTTAAGGTTTTCAAAAAAGGTGTCAGCAATATGATCATCATTCCCTAGTTGATCATCATTTTGGAATGCATCTAACAACATTGTCTCCATGGCAGTCGTATCCCTTAAGTAATCATCCATACCAACCTCTATTTGATTGCCTCCATTACCAGCTTTTGAAGAACTACTATTTTTGTATTCATTCCTAATTGGTGAATCTGGACATAGCGAGAATTGAATCAATGGTTGATTCAACCATTCTTGGTATTGTTCCTCTCCTATTTTTTCTCTTAATTCAGTGTTCTCTTGATTTGAGATTTTCGTGGGGTGCAACAAAAGATGGTAGGTAGGTCGCTCATCTTCACTAGAATCCTAATAATTTTAAAAAAAATATTTGAACATGATTAGTACAAAATATATGATATCAATTAGTAAGCACGTTGACAATATTGCATGATTAATTGGTTTGACGTTGAAATAATTACATTAATAAATATACCAAAAAATTATAATTATTAGCATCATTTTCCCAGGATTGTGGCTAGAATATGCAATATTGATGCAATTGGTAGGGTGAAGCGGCTATTCATTTTCATCTACCAAATGCACCTTGCGGTATGTTGCTCCCGATAAGAGCTTCTAACATTTTGGAGTTGTTTGAAAATTTTGTGTATCTGAACTCGATTATGAATCTGCATGAACCTACAAATTTGTATACATTATAAATTTAATTAAGTTTTGCATGATTGTCATGGATAAAAAACATAAATTCAATTAGATAATGAAAATTTAAATAAAATCTGGAGTAAATATTACGTCTCAAGATGGATGGGGAGAACTCCGCGATAGACTTTGATAAATATTATGGAACGAGCTGGATTTTGAAGAATTTTCCATTCGATATAATTATGATATTTTCTCCATGCAATTGAGGAAAATCAAAAATAAATTTTGGTGTATACACCTAAAAGTAATTTCGATGCCTTAAAAATGGACTTCTTGTTATCAGTGCTAATGTAAAGATAACCGCACCGGTGTGTTTTAATCACTGCACACCAGTGTTATGTTATCAACGGACGCACTGGTGCGGTGCTATTAAGTGACACACCAGTGACGAATAACCGCAAATACAAAAATCGCAAATCTATTTTTTTTAGTGAAAAAAAAGCGGTAAATTGAAAAATGGGCAGCAAAATATTTTCGAAAATCTAATTGCATAAAAAAATTCTTTAAATACTAAACAATTTTCATTATTTCACTATTTTTGCAAAACTTTTCAGCGAGAGATTTGCAGGAGACAAACTTGGAGCAAGAGAGCATGAGAGCACTATGGATCAGCGAAATACATTTGAACAGAAGTATTCAGACAATCAGAATTCTAAACCTCTGGTGATTCAAACCCTGTAGCATAGAATTTCAAAAAATCTCGTGATTAAATTTTATTATTTTCTTTTTACTTTTTCTGCAGTTTTTTTTACACAGTAAGTAAAAAAATTCAATTTTTTTTTCATTTTCAGAAACAAAAACAAAAAAAACAAAATATAACCAAAAAAAAATCATTTTTTACCCTAAACCCTTCATTCTTTTTGTTTATGCCTTTCTTCTCCATGTTTATGTGATTTCATAATGAGGGCTTTTCATTTTAGATTTATAGGGTTTGTATTGCTCTATATAGGCCTATGACATCCAACCGATAGGATGACTTGCATATTCGGATCCCAATCCATGTCGGCCCTTGCGTGAATTTTTAAAAAATAGAATTTTTTTAATTAGTGCGTTCGGCATAACCTAACGCACTAGTGCATTGGATTATCCCAGCACACCATGCACGTACTTTTTGTTAAAAAAATTAAAAACATTTTCTTTAATTCATGTGCAATATGTAAAATAGGGCACCGGTGTGCTATTTCATTATGGCGCACTGCGAACGTACTGTTTCTCAAAAACAATTTTTTATTGTGTTAAATTGTACACCATGTAACATATAACACACCACACCTGGTCTTCTAGTTGAAAAAGAGCACCATATGGTGGGCCCTTGTTTGCGTGGGGCATTTATAAGGATAGATCGCACCGCCCACTTCACGACACCATATGCTACAAAAACTAGCACTGTACGATTTTATTATTTTGTCTGGGTTAATCGGTGCGGTGGTTGACATGTAACGCACCAGTGCTCCTTATTTCAATAGAACACTGTACGGTGTTTTATACTGTTTGGGTGGTGTGTTTATAAGACCACCACGCACCAATGTTGGTGCGTACACCATGAAAAGTGCACCGGTTTCTTGATATATTTTTTTAACCTGAAAAATTGACAATTTATTTATAAAATATATTAATGAATGATATGGTACAGGTTTCATATTGATAAATAAATGGATGACAAGGTATCAAGTAACAAAAATACTGATAACATATCAAGAAAAGCAAAAAAGGCAAGTTCTTTGTAAATTATTTACAAAAAATACTATTTTTGAACTATATGTAAGTTTAACTAATATGTATTGTTTACTATGTATCATGCAGAGCCACAAAATGATGAAGCTCGATAAGATTATTTCTGATCTAGGACCAGAAGAGCGTAAGATCTTAATGGAAAAATTGCAAAAGGATGAATCAGGTGAATGAAAAAATATTACCGATCCAATATGAGTTTCTTTTTTTAATTTTCATTAGTAATATACTTAAAATTATTAGATCACATGTTACAAACAATCTATTAATTTACATCTGTTTAATGTTATACATGGACCAACAACTCAGAAAATGAATGTTGTTCTAAGAAAAGAAAAAAGTAGAACACGCAAATGAAATTAATTTCTCCTTATCTCATCTAGAGTGGCGTTGGAGGTTAACGAAAGGAGGAAAAACTTTTACAAAAGTTTGAGGGATCTAGTGGAATGAATGTATAGACGTTCTTTACACTTACAATACAAAAATCAATCCAATGATTCCAAGAACCAAATTTTATCTAAACTACAGAAAGAGTTTCCAGAGAATTGCTCAATGAGACATGCCAGACTTTTAATAGCAAAAACATACAACAACAAAAAAGAAGGAATGAAAAAGTAATATTCCTTTAAATGTTTTTCTAGAATTATTTATAAATATCACTTTTGTTATATTTACTTTTCATATATCAATATGAAAATTAAAGAGTTTATTTTCATGTTACATTTTCAGGAAGATTATGAAAATCTCAAAATATGAACGAGCTGATATCAGAAATATGCCAGAAGGAATGTCCAAAAATGTGTACAAGGAGATGGTCAAAGAAATGGACAAAATTGCATCGTAGGAGGAGCCATCTCAACAACAACTTGCTTCAAATGTAATATGTAATCATTGAATTTTTCGATCATTAGGTACAATAAATAAATAATTTAGCATTAAATATTAATTTTCAAGTATCTTCTTGCAGAAAAGAAAAGTAAATGGAACCCATTCAGCACATAAAACAGGATGACAAGGAAGAAAAGGGTTGACATCTAAGTTTGTGAGTAATTGTTACTTCCTTATAACAACTTAACTAGATTTCATTTTTGTATATTTTAAGTTGTTTTACAAAAATCATCATTGAATGTCTTCAAACAGGTGCTAACATACAAATAAGAACCATCAGATGAATTGGTTGACATTGGGTTAAATATGGGTTGTGAGTAATATGTTCTCATATCAGAAATTAATTGTGGAATTTGTAAGCATCTATCGATCTTGTTTTACTTAGCTTCATCTATAATTTATAGAAGAAAAAAATTATTTTATATTAAATATATATAATTTGTTATGGGGTATAAAACTTGTAGGAAACAAACTATGGAACTCTGCCAACAGATGAAATCTTGAAAGATGGCATACTACATGGTTTTGAAAGAATGTGTATACTTCATGAGTCAATTGTTGCTATGGTACATCATTTCTTTTCGATTTACATTGATGTATATTATTTAATATTTCAATTTTCATTATTATCACGAATATATATACACTCATTACAGTTTATTTTTATGTTTGTAGATGGAAGGTGGAGAAGAAGAAAACAATCAACACTACGAAAAAAACATTCCTGGAAATAACCCAAGTCATGGAAGTAGCTCGAGTAGTGACAGTAGTTCAAGCGAAGAATGATGATCATTATGTTTGGATATCAAAGAAATGCATTATGCTTTTTGAAATATTTGTTTGTGAAATCAGACATTTTGTTTAATGTAATTTACATAGTGTCCCAATTGAAAGACAAAGGGATACCAATAATTGTCCCATTTTGTATGACAAATATTGTCTTATATATGTGTGTGTGTGTGTGTGTGTGTGTGTGTGTGTGTGTGTTTTAATTTATTCTATTGTGTTCTTCATTGTCGTTGTGAAATGTAACCCCACTGATTAAATTTATGAATGATTAAATATTATAATGAAGAGATGTGAAATCTAATGATATGATATAACAAATTAATCCAAACATCACATTCAAATGCACTAATAAAAATATAATTGATATGAATATTGTTATAATATATGTGTCGTCTTTTGATGAAAAATGAATTTAAAAAAATCACAATAATTATGATATGATATAAAAAATTAATCCAAAAAACACATTCAAATTTATTAATAAAAATTTAATTAAAATGAATATTGTGATAAGATGTGTCAATTTTTGATGAAGAATGAATTTTTAAAAATCAATATAATTGCACTGTCACAGGTCGATGTTTCTAAAATATACAAAATGAACACTGGTGTGTGTTAGTTATTGTACATCGGTCTGTTTGTATGATATAGTGCACCGATGCGTTTCTAAAACCTATCGGCACCGCACAAATACCAATACCAATTATAAATCTTGGTGTGTTTGTGTGATACTACCCACCAATGCTTTTATGTGAGATTGCACACCATTGAGTTTCAAATACCTATGGGCATTGCACAAATACCAATACGAATTAGAACAATCGATGTGTTTTTCTGATATTGTGCACTGGTGCACTTCTATAAGACTATGTACCGGTGCGTTTATACGACATATGGGCACTGCACAAATCCCAATACAAATTAGAATGGCCTCATGCATTGTATCACCTACAGTGCACCTGGTGTGGTTGTATACCTTTGATGCTCAGTGCATGCACCTTCGACCACCCCGGGGTGACCGTTTATATGACATGCACTGGTGCATTAAAACCTTAGTAGCAAACCGATGAAAAAAACATCTGTAATAGCCTCCGGTCACTCAGGTTTTTTTAGTTGTGTTGAAATTCCGTTAAAAGCTCCGCCAAAACCTCCATTACCAAAAACGGATGTTGTAGCAAATGTTTTTTTGACAATTTTGGCCAATTTTATAACACTAAAAACCTCCTTTATAACCTATGGTAGATGGTCTTTTCCTTGTAGTTATTGTGTCTTTCAAAAGCACCTACACATTCATTTTGAGAAGAAATTGAAGATAAACTTTAATTGCATACCTCTTTTTCAAATGCATACTTGGCTAAGGTTTCCTTGGCATCATGGAGTTGAGTCTCCATCTCATGCATTCTAAGTTTTCATTTGCAATATGGAGCTGAATCTCCATCTCATGCATCTTTTCAAGAATCTCTTTCTTCTCCTCCTTCATGGAAATCAACTGCTCTTGAAGTATAATGCTCTCCCTCTTATCTTCATACATCTCTTGCACCATAGCATTCATGATGTAGATCTTCTGCAACATCTCTTTATCAAAGAGTTTTAATAAAGAATATTGACTAGAACCAATGCTTGCGGAAGCTGCCATCACACTTGTAATGTATAAAAATATTTTTTTTTGTGATTTGAGAATTGGTTCCTCAATTTTCCCTTCTCTTCACACACATAAATTTGCACACAGTTAAATTCTCCTTGCACAAAATTCAAATTCAAAACCAACGGTCAATTTTTCTATCTAACCTTGGCTAAAATGAGATAAAAGGTGATATGATACCAACTTGATCTGAATATGGGAAAACTAGTTTTGTTGTGCTATCTCCCTCATCAGTTAAATAAAAACGTGTTTAGGATCGTCTCAAGTTAGCCAATTATGAAGGGGTTTATGTGTCAAGTTTTATGTGTCTTTGATGAGAAATTTATGAGTTAACTAGATTTTTAAAACTCACGTAAAACAATTAAAATTCATATAAATAACACACGGCAAACAGATTACACAATAGTTGATAACGCAGTTCACCCCTCCTGGGCTACATCTCCATGGACTTGCTTCAACTAGCTAGGCCCTCTTGGGATTAATGGTAAAATGTCTGATTACATGCACCTACATTTCTCCAATGGTTGTGCAACCTTATCCATTGGCTTTAGAATATCCAAAAACCTCAAAATATGCTCTTCAATCTCTGAAAACGGTTTTCAGTTGATCTAGGCATGACCTCCTCTCTTAGTGGCCCTAGGCTTCTTTAATATTAAAAATGGAAAAAACACTTACAGAAGTGCTCCAATGCCTCTGAACCCTACGCCCTCATGCTCAGAGGATCAAAATCATCTTGGAATGATTGTTCCTGAGCCAAAATTGGTCAAAATATGCAAAAGTTATGGCTTCCTCAATATTTCCTAGGAAAACTCCACTAAAACTGGAACATCTCGAGTTAAGTCTACCAAATCTAGAAGTGGTGCCAAAATTAGGGGAACCACCAAAATATCCACTGAATTAAACTCCAGTTTAATTAATTTTTAGGCGGTTTTAACTGTGATAAATCCAGATTAAATGCGCTAAGTGAAGTTTATCAAAAATATGGATTAGTATGAAATAAGCACATAATGCATGGCTTAATGGTTAATTAAACTTGTTTAGAGCCTAAACTCCACCAATTTGTATAGAGTCCTGTCATTGGTTGTAGTGGAAGGTCATGTGGGGAGGGGGCTAGCCCCCTCCATACCCACGCCGGTGTAAACCTTTGAATTAAAATAAATGTTAAGCCGGGTGGTTGGTGTGGGGCAGGTCGCGAGGTCAAGCCCTGACCTCCTCCCTTCCTGTGCTTATATTTTTTATCCCCAAAATTTAATAACATTAAACCTTCGAACTTCAATATATTCAGATTTTCACCATAGTTCTTCAGACTTTGGACTTTGGCATATTATTTCAGACCTTTGTAATATAATTACAAATCAGACATTGGACCATTGATAATGCAATTCATAATTTTAAATATAAAATGAAATTCATTCTTCCACCTTGGTCCACCAGAGGGGGTACCTATCGACCCCTAGTTGCACCATGTGTCAGCCTCTCGTTGGACTGTCTCATCCATATAAAAAAAAATCAAATTTGACCTTAGGAGCAACACATAAAAGAATTCACCTTCCAAACTATCCAAAGAATCCTACAATGACACTTGTCATAGTGTCATTGGGTGAAATGGAGAAAAACCCAAATTTTTTCCTTTGACCCAATTTGACCATTTTTTTTTAAATCGTCTATTTGACACGGCTATTAGTAGGCTCTAACTTCCTCATACAGACTCTGTTTTGAGTGAAATGAATTGCGTCGGATTCCTGGCGATGGGCCCAATCTGGTTGTTCTAGTTTGGTGTGATTCTCAGTAATTTTAATTTTTGGAAAATTTTTGCCCCTAATCCTGATTTCGATCATTGAGTCTAAGCTACCATGTCTTATTTGTTTCATTCCTTTTATTACTGAAGGGATTGTTTACAATCTATTACCTGTATCAACCATCTAATCATATGCCTATTTCCCTACTTCAGTTCATTCTATTGTTCTACTCAATCCTAAAAATCGTTATTGTGTCCCATTTCATGTCAACTAATGTAGGATTCCTTATTTCCTACCTTTGACAACTTCCTTCCTATCGGCTTCAACACATTATATAGGAAGTGAATTGAGAAACGCCACAGTACCCTAAAGCTTCCAATCCTTAGTTGCAGGTTTATGTGTGTTTGATTGGGGGTTTTCATCATTGTCTCCCACTTAAAAAAATTGTTTGTTTGACCTCAAGTCCTTTACTTACACTCGCTAGATTGTACTACGCATCTTGGAGACCATCATCCTTTTCAGTGGCCATCCTCGTGTCTATTAATGCTTTTCATTATTAAGTGGTAATGAAACGAATTCTCACATGTTCAACATCATCTCATTTATTCACGTGTATAATTATGCTATTATGTGACCGTGATGAAGACCTTAAGTAGAGGCTTACATCACTCAACCTTATTTCCTCTCCCAAGTTGTGACTATTGTTTTAGAGACAACTTATCATATTGGTTACATTATGACATCTATCCACATTATGCTTACCAGTATATGATCTTTCATAGATCCATCGGACATCATTCTGGTTTAGCTACTGAGAATGGGAATGCTCAACTTAGGACATGATTATTATATCTCTTTGACACGTGTGTTGTTTGCAAGCATTTTTTGTTTCAAAACTTTGAAACACTCCCTTAAATTATGGTGTAAATTATTTCGACCATCATCTTCTTTTCTAACCTCACATTTTAGAGGGCGTATGTTACACTGGAAAACACATCCTCATCAGCTCAGAGGAGAAGCACATGTTTTGACTGAAATAAACCCTGATTACAGGCCTATTTTCCAGAGTAACACACCCTAAAATACCTGCATATAGTGTGTTAACGTGAGAAATAAATGGTAACATGTGTTACCCTAGGCATGAATGCTTTGTGTCACAATTAAGGATGCACTACCCAAGTTTGACGATCCGATGAGAAAAAATCACGATTTAACTCATAGAATCTTCGTTTTTTACTCATAATTGATTCTAAAAAGCTATAAAATAATTCCTTAAGCACATCTATGGATGTTTCTTATCCTAAATTATACCACTAAGCTAGAGAAACAAATTAAGAAGAGGAATCATATTCCATCCTCTTGGATTTTTCCCAAAGTGAACTGGTGAAGAAATTGATAAAATCAGAGCCTCTCATTGCTTATATATTGGGGGCTACTCTATTAGAATTAGGATTAGAATTCATGCACTATTATGGCTCCAAGATATTAATTGAGAGAGAGGTTGAATAGATGGGAGATGGAGGAGGTTATAATGCAACCACCTATGGTTGTATTATTTCCTCTTTGAATAATATAAATCTACTAGTATTTCATCCATTTCGTGGTTGTATGCTTATATTGTCATGTTTATGTTGATATGAATTGGATTTAGGTTGGATTCAATGTTATGATGTTTTCCATTTACTAGTATGTTAGATTCGTAGGGTTTTTGTATGCCGTGAATATCACATGTGCTTGTCTTGTGTGTAGGTCTCATTCTTCGAGTTGGTTAAGGATTCTTCCTTTATTACACTAACTACTACAACAGATCTTCACAAGAGGACAAACACGTTTTTCTTCACCCTAAATTTATCAATTTCAGTCTTGTTTATGCATCATTTGATCTCTCTTATCTCTATAGCCTTAGATCCCTTACTTTGTCTGCCTTAGGTTCCAAGAAAACCTGAGAAGGCTTTTGTCCATTTGTTTGAGCATTTTTCCCTATAGCACCCAAAAACATAACACAGGATAGAAAAGGTTATTTCTCCCTTCCAGATTCATGTCCACTGCCAATTGTGCACTTTTCATTCTCTTTCCCTTTAGTTTTTGTTATTCTTCCCTTCTGCAATATTCTTCTCATTCCTGATGCTATGTTGAGCATACCAACACACTCACAATCTTGTAAGTACTCTTAAATAATGTCTCCCCTCATCTCCCATTGGGACTTTGATTCACATCATTTCCTTACATTTTGACCATGCCCATGCGTTCCATGAGAAACAAGACTGCATTGGTTCGTCCTTCACTTGAGAAACCCATTCCTAAATTCAATGCTTACACCAACAATCCCATAAATTCATCAGGGAGATAGGTGGTTAAATAAATGCATTGGCTTGGGTTTACAATAAACTCCTCCTCCTCATACCTTTGAACCCATGTCCACTTCTCTAAGCCAATCAGTGTTCACATTTCCACATTATTTACATGAATTAGAATTCATAGCAATATTTACAAGATAGATAAAAAAATGGTTGCCACACCTCCTTTCAAAGATATGGACTAATATTAATGTATTCAATATCCAAGTCCTAAAGAAAAAAGGTGCATCATGGAACATATAAATACCACCATTTTTGCAAGAATTTGTTTAAATGGTCTAAGTAAAATCCTAGAGGATTCATGTAAAGGAAAAAGACATACAAAATTGGGATTCACAATCCTTGTCATTGGATCTTTACTTATTTTCTACCAAAAACCAACTTCGACTTTCCATGGGATTCATGTAGTTATAATTTTAGATCTTAGATCTAAAATTTAGTATATTAATGGTTTAGTATCCTTTTACTATTTAAACGTAGTTATTGATCAAACGAGAAAATTACCAATTACCCATTTTTCGAGGCAGCAAAAAAAGCACCCGATTTTGAAAAGTGGTGATGCAAAATTACCTTTTTTTTTTAGCATATTTTTGGCACTTCAAATTTTCTTATAATTTTTTTTTAGATCTCATGATTTTCATGTCGATTTTAAAAATAAGGTGATGCAAAATCACCTTTTTTTTGCAACATATTTTTGGCATTTTAAATTTTCTTACGATTTTTTTTTTTAAATGTAATGATTTTGATGTCGATTTTGAAAAGTGGTGATACAGAATCAGCCCCTTTTTATAGACGGTTGATTTTTGACACTTTAAATTTTTTCATTTATCAAGTATGAACACTTGTTTTAAAATTTTAGTGATTTTCATGCTTATTTTGATAAGTGTTGATGCAACATCAACCCTTTTTGTTTAGAGGGCTAATTTTTTACACTTTAATTTTTCTAATATATTAAGTATGGATATTTTTTTTAAATGTTGGTGATTTTCATGTTGGTAATAAAACATAAAAATAAAATAAAATAACATGACAAAAATATTTAAATATAAAAAATATATAAAAATAAAAAATAAAAACCCCATACATATATAGTAATAAATAGCAATTCAACATGCTATGAATTCTTCCTTGGAACTGTCGGGGCTTTCCATGGAACAAAGGCCCCAAGCTAAGTTGGATCTCAAATGATGTTAATATTGTATTTCTTGTTGAAACTTGAGAGCACGAAGAATCTAAGGTCCCTAACATAGATTCCTTTGCACTATGGTCTACCTGGAACAAACGATCCTCCTGTAGAGGCATTGGGGACATAGCTTGCTACATTAAGAAGAACATCTCCCCCCCTGCTAGGATTTATAAAAATTACCCTTACAACTAATATAGTTGGATTGAGATTACTGACATTAACGATAAAAAGACCTACATAGGAATATGTTATTTCCCCCCATTAATTCTAATTTCTATAAGAAAAAGAATCTAGATAAAAATAGTCCTTACAATGGTTTAGAGAATGATATTTCTAGCCTAAGGAATGAAGGTAATATCCTTTTAATGGGTGACTTTAATGCTCAAACTTCAAGCAACCAAGCTATTCTTCTAAGCAATCATTCCAACCCAAATCCTCTTTGGTTAGACGAAGACCTTACTCTGGCTAGCCTGTACAAAAGGAGCTTTGAAGACCTTGGAGATAATTTGTTTGGGTCGGAGCTAGTCAAGCTCTGTAGTGCTCAGGATCTCATAATTTTCAACGGTCTAAAAAAGTGGCCCAATTCTAGCCAGATGACCTGCATCCATGGGCTTAGCAGCAGCATGGTAGACTATGTTATTTCCGATCTCCCTTTATACAACAAAATAATAAATTTTGACATCTTAGACGACCATGAGCCTGACTCTGATCATAGGCCTTTACTCATAACTCTCGATTTTGTCATGCATAGAGATCCCATTGAAGATAATCCTTATAGTCAAAAGAACTTAATCTTTGATAGAAATAAAAACGATCTCTTTCTAAATGAATTAAAAACTAATTTTCTTCCTTTATCTATTATAGACAACATAGATGACCTCTATCATAATTTTACTACAACCCTCTCATATTCTATTAACAATTTCTCAATTGAAGTCTCAAGTAATAAAAGAAATAGAAAAACCATCCCATGGTATGACAAAGATTCTAAAAGTGCGAGGAGAGAAATTAAGGAAGCTGTTGATGAATCTCTCAAAATTGACAAGATAAAAATCTGCAAAGCCCTAACTAAAAGGGAAAAAAGGCAATGTATTCGTAAAAGACAAGAGAATCTCTTACACCTCTCTAGGGTGGCTCCTAAGAAATTCTAGAGGCAGATTCTAATTAGGAAAACTAAGGATAATAATAAAATTTCTTTACACGACTGGAATTCCTATCTTAACAAGCTTTATGAATCTCCAAATCCCAGGGATAAATTTGAAACCCTACTCACAATGAAAGAATTTTTCTCATTAGAAGACATTGATTTTGGGGTTAAACGCCTGGAAAATTGGAAAGCTAAAGACATTGAAGGTTACCAGGTGGAAATCTTAAAAATTGGAGGTCATGTCCTCATCCCCCACATCCACAAGCTTTTAAACCAAGTGGTCAAGCAAGGGTTCCCTAAACCTTGGACTCAGAGCCTCATTATCCCTATTTTAAAAGTGGGGATACAAATAACCCCTCTAATTATCAGACAATTATGATCAGCCCTCTCTTAGCTAAGTTATATGGTATTATTTTGGAAAATAAGTTGAGCATTTGGCCTGAAAGTGAAGGTAAGGGGCTAAAGGCCAAGCGGGTTTTAGAAGGCAGCACTTAACAACGGACCACCTCGTTACGCTTAGGATCATTGTGGAGGAATGCCGCAATGATAAATCCAATCTCTTCTATTTCTTTGTGGACTTTAGAAAGGCTTTCGATACGGTTCCTAGAAACAACCTATGGAATAGATTAGAAGAGATAAATGTTCCTTTTGAGCTAAGAGCATCTGCTATAAGGTTATACGAGAATGTAATTTCCAAGTTAAAGAGAAATGAGGGGTGGTCGAAAGATATTAAGTGTAAAATCGGAGTTAAACAAGGTTTCCCCCTCTCCCCTACCCTATTTGGAATTTACATCGACAAGCTAGAAGGTTGTTTAGAGGAAGCAGGATGTGTTGGCACAATCTTAGCTGGGATAGTCATCATCCTTCTTCTCTATGCTGACAATATTGTTCTTCTTGCAAGGTGCCCATATGATCTTGATAAGCAACTTAGACTTCTTAAGGATTTATGCTCTATAATGGGTATGTCTGTTAACACTGACAGATAAAAAGTTATGATTATTAAATCCAAGAAGGACACTTACACTAATTTTATGTATGACAATAGTAACTTGGAGGAAGTGTCTTCTTACAAGTACCTAGGAATTTATATTCATCACAAGCTCAACTGGAACTATAGCATTCAGAAAAGGATTAATGGGGGGTGGAAAACTTATTTTGGTCTTGAAAATAATTGTAAAATGGCAAACCTCGTAATGTGGGATAGAAAGAAGTTCCTCTTTGAAACTTTAGTCACTCCTGTTATCTTATATGGATGTGAGGTTTGGGGTTGCAGCATCTCTAGAGAATCCTGGAGAAAGATTGAGAAAATCCAGAAGCATTTTATAACGTATAACCTTAAAATTAAAAGCAATATACCCTATCCTATTCTCCTTATAGAAGTAGGTCTTTCCCCTATCGAGAGCCTAGCTATGACTAGGCTTCTGTTGTACAAGCACAAACTCAATAGCATAGGAGACCATAGACTTCCTAGGCTAGCTTTAAATTCCAACCAAAACCACCTAAGGCTCAAAAGAGGTTGGTATAAAGACACCAAGACCTGGTTAAACCATTGGGAGATCGACGTGAATGTTTCATTGCAAAACATTAATAACATTAAAAAAATTGTTACCTCTAAGTTCAAAGAAAAAAATGTGGTGTGAGAAAGATCTAGCAGCTAAAAGAAAATTAAGGTATTATAAGGAGGTCATCAACCCCTCCTTAGAAGATAAAAAGTATCTCTCTGTTTTAACTAGCTCAAAGAAGAAAATTAATATAGCTAAGATTAGAACGAACTCTCATGAGCTCCATAGTGAAACAGGTCATTGGACAGTTCCTAAAACACCATGGATGGAAAGGATCTGCCATCTCTATGAGAATATGAACGTCGAGGATGAAAATCACTTCCTCTTAGAGTGCCCCACGTACAACCACATTAGAGTTAAATTTCATAACCTTTGTTGCAATACTGACCTTCCTAGCCTTTTAAGATGTCAAAATTATAGTGAGCTCGAGAGGCTTCTCTCCAAGCTTTTCGAGCATAGGAATAAAATCTTAAATCAAACTAAATAACTCTTTTCTTTAGGTCCGACAGACCAAAGATTGGTCTCAGTGGATGTTAACCATCATCATCATCATCATAATCATAAACTTGTAAAACTAAAAAATTAAACAAAATGGGGAAAAAACAATTTAAAAAATCACATAATTGAAAGAAAAAAAATTAACCAAAAAAAAACATCAAAAACATTTTTTTTTAAAGTCAAAAATAAAAAACGCATAATTAAAAAAAAAAATTTAAATAAAAAATTTAAAAATACTTAAAATTAAAAATTAAAAATTAAAAAAGAAAAACAAATTAAAATAATCAAAATCCAAAAATTTAAAAATAATTAAAACTAAAAAGTTTAAATTAAAAAATAAATAAATAAAATAAAATTTAAATAGAAATTTTAAAATAATTAAAATTGAATAGAAAAACAATTAAAAAATAAACATTTTAAAATAACTTTAAAAAATAAAAAATAAAAAATCTATTTTTTTTAAATTATAAAATCATAAAAATTATAAATTATAAAATTATAAACTCGAGGTGGTCGTGTTGTGGCCTAATCGCTTCGATCTGCAGACTTACAGAATGGGGATTAGCTTTGTTTCCCATTTAACGTTTTCAACTTTTTTGAGACGGTGTTCCTATTCTAGGGTTTGTGCAGTGGCGCGTAGTTTTCATTGTTTCGGTGTCGGGTTAAGAGGAGATGGTTATGAAAGCTATGGGGTTTTACCGTGAGGTTGTAGACGTGGAGCCAGCACCAGAAGATCTTTTAACTTGTTGGGGTTTTGAAGTCTCGGAAAAAAACTTGGAGCTGTTTTTTCCGAAAAGTCCAGAGATTCTCCAAACCCTTGGTGGTTTTGCTGAAGTCAGAGGTCTCGAAAATGAAGCAGGTTTGGTAGGAGATGCGCTTCAGAGCTTGTGGAGTGAAGGCCAGAAGAGTGGTTTATTTTTGGGACAGATTCGAGCACAAAACCCTCTGTTCAGAGGAAAAGAAGGTCAAGGCGTCAAGGAACCGGGGCTCTCTTCTCCGCCTAGGAACTCAGGTAACCCTTTAAACCCTCTTCTTACTGGTGGCCTTAAGGATGTGGTGATAAGTTCTGATTTTCACAATCAGGTGTGTCTTAAAGCGCTTGGGGAAGGTAATCATTTTAGCTGGGTTTCCTCGGGAAAAGGGCTTCGTGGAGAGACACAGAGGTTCAGGAACCCAGTACTAAGTCAAGGATACCTCTCTTCCCACATACTGCCTCTGAATTCCCTTCATGAGCTGGGGTTTCTTCAAGGGTTAGAAGAGCTTTTGTCAAGGAACATTGAGGTGGAAGCTCTGGTTCGCTCCAAATCTAGGGTCTCTTCAAATGAAGCGGTCGATGGAAACCCAAAAGAGCTGGCAGAGGGTCTTTTAGACCTTGGATCTAGACAAACAAACATGCCTATATCAGCGGAGGGTTTCTTGGCAAGAAAGGAGGGTTTACAAGAACCTGTTGGAAGGTGACCAAAGTCGCCAGAGGCCGAAAGGACTGATGCACCTGTCACTCAGGATCTCGGTGAGGGTGAAGCAAAGAAGGAAGTTGGGGTGGAAAAAGGAAGAAAAATAAGCTCATTAGGAAGAAATAAGAATGCCCTCACTATGCACTTGGAGTGGATATTATCATAGACGAAGCAATGGATGCCTCAGAAACAATGCTGGTTAGTAGGGTGCGTGGGAGGAAATTTTACGCAGACTACATCTCAGATTGGGTTCAATCTGAATGGAGGGAAGCCTCGTGGCAGTCGACTGAGATCAAAATCCTGGATAGAGGCTACTTTAGCATCAGATTCAGCTTGAAGGAACATGTTGACTGGGTTTTGGAGAGGATTTGGAGTTTTGGGAAGAGACCGATTATGTTTCAGAAATGGACCCCCTTGTTTAATGCTCAGAAAGAAAAGATGGTTGAATATCCTGTGTGGGTTAAGATGTCGGGTCTCCCCATCCCTTTCTGGACGGATTCGGCCTTCATCTCAATTGGTAACATGTTGGGTAAGTACCTAGATGTTGATAGGTATTTTATTCAAACCATAGATTGGCGTGTGGCCCGCATCTTGGTTAGTCTCAACCCCAGAGAAGGCTTGGGAGATGCTATGACCTTGACTTATAGGTACCTGGAGTTTCTGCAGATTCTGGACTATGAAAATCTTCCTTTCAAATGCCATAGATGCCACTAACATGGCCATCTGTCTAGGGACTGCCCCCTGGGACATTGTCATCTTCGAAGGCAAATGAGGTTCTCTATCTCTCAGGATGGAACCCATGTGGAGGAAAAAGGAGAGGTCAGAGTGCCAGAGTAGCAGAATGTGGCGCCAGGGGCTATTCCAAAGGAGGTTTTGGCAGCGGATCAGGAATGGGTGGTGTAGGAAGCTTAAGGAAAAAGTCCCCTCCGGTGTCCTACCTGGTACCCCCTTTTGAATCGGAGCAAGCTGGGGCGTCTCAGGCGGGTATGCCTCTTTCCTCCCTATCCTCACTTTACTCTTCGTTTAGTTTATCACATTCTGCTTCTAAAGAGCCTGATCCCTCCAGGAAGATCTCCCATGATCTCTTTGATTTAAATAGTTTTCATGCTTCATTTGATAGTACCATCTTGTCAGTTCCTCCCCCTTCTCTTACCTGTGGTTCTCCTGTGAAGGAGTCTTCCCCCTCTGCTCCCCCTCAGGTGTCAGTTTCTGAAGACCCTCCTTACAATCTTAGACCCATGGCCACTAGAATGGGGAAAGGGTTCGTTGTTGGGGGACTAGAGAAGGATTTGGTTTCGGTGGGGCCGAGGAAGTTAAGGGGCAAGAAATCAAATCTGTCAAAGGCCCAACTCAAAGTCGTCATTAACATTGTTGATGGGAAGCAGAGGTCTCTTTCTGGGGTGCTTAGAGTAGAGCGGTCACCCCCTCAAGGTCTATGATGATCTTGTTGTCCTACAATTGTAGGGGCGTCGCTAGCCAAGCCAAAAAGCTAGCACTAAGGGATCTGGTTTTGTCCCTTAAGCTGGATGTAGTTATGCTTCAAGAAACTTTGGGGGATGGATATGTAGTGGTCGAATGCCTGACAAAACTATTCCCAGGATGGAAGTTTCATGCCCTTGATGCGAATGGTCGCTATGAGGGGGTGGCCATGGGCTACGACACTTGAAAGCTCAAAGATATTTCCACTTGGGGATCAGAAAGTGCCTTGGAAGTAGAAATGCACTCAAATGAAATCTGTCTTCCTCTTTTGTTGTTGAATGTTTATGGGCCTTGTGTGGAGTGAGAAAAATTCTGGAACCCTTTCTTTTTGAAATCTTTTCTCTCCCATCCTTCTCTCATTATAGGAGGAGACCTCAATTTCTTTTTGGGAGAGTCGGAATCTTGGGGTACCACAGCCAGAGAAAATCCCGTTTCTAATTATTTTATGAACAAATTGGTAGGCTCTCATCTGGTGGATGCCTCGCTGCTCAAAGTAAGGCCTACCTGGAGAAACCGAAGAGTGGGTGTAGACTGGGTTGGGAAAAAAATTGATCGCTTTTTGCTGAATGAAGTATTGGTTGATAAGCTTTTGGCCTTCAGACACTGGGTGGGAGAGGGGGGTTTGTCGTACCACTTCCCCGTCATGTTGGAAATCATTGGTGATTATAAGAAACTGGGAACCCCTTTTAAGTTCAACTCCTCTTGGCTCAAAGAGGAATATTTCAATACACTCTTCCATAACACTTGGAGGAAGGACCATCTCGGGGCAGATGACAACAGAAGCAAGCTTTTCATGGAAAATTTAAAGAGAATGAAACTTGCAACAAAATAATGGGCCTTGGAAAACAAAGTGAAGGAGGAGGAGGCTCTTAAACTTTTTAATACAGAACTGGAACTTCTTGAAAGTCTAGAAAGGAACGACTATGCTTCCTTGGAGTCTAGGGACAGAATCAAAGAACTGAAAAGCACCAGAAAAAGATCCTTCAGAATAGGGAGGAAAGTTGGCGCCTTAAGAGTCGAGCCATCTGGTTGCAAGCAGGGGATGAAAATACCAAGTTCTTTCAGAACTATGCAAAAGGGAGGAAAAATTCTAATACCATTTGGGAAATGCAGAAAGAAAATGGGGAGATGGCAAGATATTTTGAAGATTTAGCATCCTTAGGGGTAAATCACTTTAAAAGGATTTTCAAGCACCTGAGGAAGCTTCCATAGCTGAGGTAATTAGAGTGGCTCAATTTTTTCCCAGATATATTGAGGAAGAAGGGAACGCCTCCATTATAGAACCTGTTACTAAAGAGGAGGTTGAAGACATTCTCAAATCAATGCAGAAGGACAAAATTCCAAGGCCGAATGGCTGGACGGTGGAATTCTTTCAACATTTCTTTGAAACTTTGGGAGAAGAGTTGGTAGCTATGGTAGAAGAGTCCAGATGCACAGGAACCATATTTCAACCTTTCAATGCCACCTTTTTAGCCTTTATTCCTAAGACTGACCATCTGATTTCCTTTGATGATTTCAGGCCCATCTCCTTATGCACTTGTATCTATAAAATAATCGCTAAAGTCATTGCCTCCCGGCTTAAACCCTTTATGTCCAAGAATATCTCGGCTGAGCAGTTTGGGTTTTTGGATGGCAGACGAATCCACGAGGCAGTTGGGGTAGCTCAAGAAAATCTTCATAGTCTCAAGCTAAGAAGGAATAAAGGTGCCATTGTTAAGATTGATTTATCAAAGGCTTATGACAGGCTCAGTTGGATGTACCTCAGACTCTTGTTGACCCATCTTGGTTTCAACTATGAGTTTGTGAGATGGGTGATGGGTTGTATCTCTTCGTCCTCAATTGCTATCCTGGTTAATGGGGCAGCTTATTTATTCTTCAACCCGGAGAGAGGGCTCCATCAAGGATTTCCTCTCTCTCCTTTACTCTTCTTGCTGGCAGCTGAAGGCATTAGTCTAATGATCCACGAGGCCAAGAGGAAAGGTCATCTAAGAGGTATTGAAGTGGCAGTAAACCTTTGGGTCACACATCTGCTCTTTGTGGATGATATTTTGTTGTTTAGCAATGGTAGTATCGAGGATTGTAGAGCTCTCAAAAATATTCTGGATATTTTTCTGAAAGCCACAGGTCTCTGCATAAAAGAGCAGAAATCCACCATCACGATTGAAGGCCTATCAAGGGAGGTTCGATTAAGGGTGGAAGGTATTTTGCAGTTCGAGGTAAAGACTCTTCAGGAAAAATTCAAATACTTGGGCTTCTTCCTCAAACCTGATAAGTATCGCAACCAGGATTGGAAATGGCTCCTTGAAAAAATTGAACTTAAATTGAAACATTGGAGTTTCAAATGGTTGTCCAGAGCAGGAAGGTTGGTGCTCATTAAGTCTGTTCTGATGGAATTTCCTGTGTACTGGGCCAGTCTTACTTGGGTACCTAAACGTATTTTGGCATCCATTGAAAATTTATGCAGAAAATTCCTATGGGCAGGCTCCAGGAATGATCATGTGACCCCCTGGATAGCTTGGGATAAAATTGCTAGGCCAAAAGAATGGGGTGGATGGGGCATCAAAAATATTTTTCCTTTCTCCCAGTCTCTTGCTGCAAAGCTTGCTTGGAGGCTCATCACAGGAGAGAACCTTTGGTCTTCTGTTATCAAAATAAAATACATAGACTCGATCCCTCTGCTTGATTGGATAAGATTGCCTCTGAAATCCACCAAAAATGCGTCTGTGGTATGAAAGGTAGTGGTAGCCTCAGTAAGAATTTTTGAACAGGGACTGGCTTGGAATGTGGGGGATGGAACTAGTGTCAGGCTGGGGTGTGATCCCTGGGTAGGTTGCACACATAGGTTTGCCCTCCCAAGGTACCTGGTTGTTTTCTTAAATAACCAAGGCTTCTTTAGTCTTAACCAAGTGACAGATCATATAAACACTTCTATCTGGTGTCAAGGATGGTTGACTGGATGGGACCTGCATCTGGAAGATAGGTGGCTGGAAGAGTGGGAGAACTATAGACAGGATCTTCTTCGCTCCTTAGTTCGAATTACGGAGTCTAGAGATGAGCTTAGATGGGTTCATGCGCAAAATGGGGTTTACTCTCCCAAGATGGGATATAAGTGGCTAATGGCCTAGAATGGGTGGGAGGCCCCTCTTTGGTGGGAAAAATCTATTTGGAAACTAAAAATTTCTCCAAAAGCTAGACTCTTTTTCTGGTGTATCCTTCAAAAGAAAATTCCAGCCTGGGACTTCTTACAAAGGAGAGGGAAGATTGGGCCTGGTTGGTGTACTCTTTGCAAATCCAGTGAGGAATCAGCAAAGAATCTTTTCCTCTCATGTCCCTTCAATTTAAGCTTATGGAATGAATCTCAAAGGATCCTTAAACTTCCCTATAAGTGGGAAGGCCAGGAGGTGCAGGAAGCCTGGTGTAGGTGGTGGCAGGAAACTCCAGATGATAGAGTGAGATGTCTGACTTTGCTGATTTCCTGGGGCACTTAGATTGCTAGGAATCAGTTGATCTTTAAGGACTCAGTGTTCCCATTAAGGAGATTGGCAGTGGAAGGGGCTGCAATCTATGATATCATTCCTATTCCTGCTGACACCCCTTCAATCCGACCTGTCCAGCAGGAAGTTGTCAGAGAAGGTGTGCCGTGGGCATACTTTGATGGAGCCTCAGATATAAATGGGAATTGTGGTGCAGGCCTGGTTGTACATCTTTCTCCTAGACACTCCCTAAAAGCCGCAGTTGGCCTTGGTTTTGGATCCAATAATTTTGCAGAACTGAAAGCACTACATCTTCTTCTCTGTTGGTTAACCCTAAGGAGTGTGAGAACGGTTCAGATCTTTGGAGACTCTATGAATGTTGTTAAATGGTTTAATGGGACTCAAAACTGCAGGAACTATCTTTTGCTCCCATTACTTAATGAAATTTTCCATCTAAAAATCCAGTTCACTGAGATTTATGTTTGCCACCTTTACAAGGAACGAAACTTCGATGCAAATTGCTTGTCTAAAGAAGGTGTTGAGCAAGATTTGGGGACCTGGCTAGTGTTGGAAGATAAAAACGGGCTTGTTCGTCCTATTGAACAACCAGTTTTTGCATAATTTTGTTGACTGTTTTTAAGATGGGCTTTATTGTATAGAATTTGTTGTTTATTGTCTCTTTAAAATTGTTTCAAAACAACTCTTATATACCTTTTTGTGATTTTTAGAGCTATTTTCCTATATGGAAGCTCTAAATCTCTGCTCAAAACCTGATCTCTAAATGATGAATAGGAATTGGGTTAGTGTTTACTGCCGGTTTCTAGATAGAACTGTTAGCTTTTTGCTATCTTGGCTACGAAATTCTATACCTGGTACATCTCTGTTTTGGACTGTCTTCCTTAAAGGAACCTGGGAGGTGTGCCAGCTCAGAATCACTTCGGCCTTTGGCTGGTTTTATTTTTTGGATGGGTTGTTGATGCAAACACCAGTATGTTTTTTTGCAAAATAGCTGAGACTGCTTTCTTTTCTCATTGTAGAAGGAAAGGAGTGCACCAGAAATGCTACGCATATGCTATGTAACTTTCCATTAATAATAGATGGTTTGATTTTTTTGTGGAAAAAAAAAAAATTTAATTAAAAAAATATATATATATATATATATAACAACAAAATAAAAAATATATATATTTAAATAAATAAATATTAAAAAAATTAATATATATATATATATATATATATATATATATATATATATATATATATATATCGGGCTTGCCCCTTGGTTGCCGTGGGGCCTGGCCACAGGGCGAGTGCAGACTGACGTTGACCCTGCTAGCCAGGCGGCCACGCCCCGTGACCACCAACGGTTATGGAGGTCGATTTAGCAGCTCCCCACCCCCCGTCGGCAATTAGGCACCGCGACCACCAAGGGGAGAAGAGGTTGATTTTGGGAATCGACGTCCCCTCCCTTTGGTGGTCACAAGACCTTGCCTAGTCCGCGGACAGGGAGCAGCCACCAAGGGGTGAGCCAAATTTTGGGTTCTTTCTTTATTTTTATTTTCAAATTTAATTTAATTTTTTAATATTTAATATTTTTTTTTAATTTAATTTTTTATTTTTTAGTTTTTATTTGTTATTTTACTTATTTGTAATTTTGTTTTACTTTTGTTTTAATTTCATTTTTTTTTAAGTTTTTTGTATTTTATTTTTTAATTTTGTTTAATTTTCTAAAAGCTTTTTTTAATTTTTATTTTTTTTATAATTGTTTTAATTTTTTTTAAATTGAATTTTGTTTTTTTTTTTTAATTATTTTAAAATGTTTTTATTTCCAATTTTTAATTTTTTTTAATTTCAATTTTAATTTGAAATTTTTTATTTTAATTTTTCCAAAAAAAAAATTAATACAAATTTTTAAATTTTATTTATTTTAAATTCTTGTATTTTAGTTATTTAATCTTTTTTAATTTAATTATTTTTAAATTTTTTATTTAAATTTTTTTAATGTAGCATTTCTTTAAATTATGCTATGCTATTTTTTTGTATTTTTGTAACTTTACAAAAAAATTGTTTCTAATGTTTGGCTTTTTTTCCATATTTTTCTTTAAATTATGTGATTTTTTGAAGAAAAAAAAAAAATTAACTATTTTGTTTTTCTTTTTTCATTTTTACAAGTAAATTTTGTTTTTTTTACATTTTTTTGAGTTTATATATATATATATATATATATATATATATATATATATATATATATATATATATATATATATATATTAATTTTTTTTGTTTTCTTAAATAATTTTTAATTTGTTTTTTTATTTCTTAGTTTTTTTTTCCGGGTTTAATTTTTTTAAATTCTTTTTTAATTATTTCTTTTAAAGTTTAATTTTGAAATTATTTTTATTGTGTTTTTTATTTTTATTTTAATGTGTTTTTCGTTTGTTTGTTTTTTATCTCATCAATATTATTTATTTATTTTTTATTTTTGTTTTTTTGGGGTCAATTTAAAAATAAAATAAAATAATTGTGAAATTATATTTGTTTGTTTGATTTTTTTTTGGGTGTAATTTTGATCTTTTATAAGTTAATTTAGTTTTTTTTTACATTTCCTTGCTATTACTCTATTTTTATATTTGTTTTTTTAATCAATTTAATATATATATATATATATATATATATATATATATATATATATATATATATATATATATATATATATATATATATATATATATATGTTAATTTTATTTTTATTTTTATTTTTTACTTGTTATTATTATTTTATTTTTTTTCGTAAACTTTTTTTTTACTTTTCTATTGTTTCATATTCTCAATATATTTGATTGGATATATATGTCAAAATAAAAAATATGTAAGTAATAAGTCTCGAGAATTAATTTTTTTGTTGATGAATTGTACTTCCTTAGCGTTAATAAAACGGTGGTAATTTTTTTTACCCTTAATAATATAATTTTAAATAGTTTGATTTATTAAATTCAAAATAAATATTATTTTAATATTAAATTATTATTATAAATATTATATATGAAAATGAAATTATAAAATATATATTTCTCAATAATGAAATATAGTTTTTAAAAAACAATTTGCAAATTTCAAAATCTTAAAATGATTTAAAAATAAATTATTTACACAAATTTCCATTGCTTAAAATTGTTGAAATTTTAAGGATTTTCATAGAGGTGATATTTTATCTTTAACATCATCCTTGTAATTTTAAGGCTTTCAGAGACATGATATTTTATCTCTAATACCATGCCTAAAAAACATTGGGATTTCAAGAGTTTTGATATTTTACCTTTAATGTCATGTCTATCGTTGAAATTTTAAGGTTTTTCAGAGTCATGATATTTTATCTTTAATGTCATTATTAAAAGATGTTGACAATTTACCCCGAAAAAAAAGACGTTATTCCAGCATCAACACTTTTCGTTTTCAATGTATTTTTGCACACAAAAAATTGATGACGTTATTTCAACATCAACACTTTTCATTTTCAGGGTGTTTTTGCCCACAAAAAATTGGCGACGTTATTCCAGCATCGACACTTCTAATTTTCAAGGTGGTTTTGCCCACACAAAATTGGAAACATTATTCTAGCATCAACACTTCTTCATTTTTAGGGTGTTTTTGCACAAAAAAAATTGTCGACGTTATTCTAGCAACAACACTTTTCGTTTTTAGGTGTTTTGCACCCAAAAAATTGGCGACGTTATTCTAGCATCAACACTTTTCGTTTTTAGGGTGTTTTTTCCCATATAAAATTGGCGACGTTATTCCAACATCAAAAATTTTCATTTTTAGGGTGTTTTTTGCACCAAAAAAATTGGCTTTTACTTCCATTTTTTTTAAATGTTGAAAATTTACCTCAAAAAAATGTTATTCCAGAATAACACTTTTCGTTTTTGGGCTATTTTTTCATGCTTTTTGATGTTTTTTTGGTTAGATTTCTCGTTTTGAGGTAATAGTGCTCGTTTGATTGGTAACTTTGTTTTTATAATATATTTTGTCTCTGAGATCTTGAAAGCTAATAAGACTAGTAACAAAAACTTTTGCTAAACCCTTAGATTTTCTTTGCAAATGAGAAACGCATGGAATCTTGTTTCTAATTGTATGTAATCTGCATGTAACTTTGACTAATAAAATTCTCATTGATCCATATATTGGTTCATTTGGTTTCATATAATTGTTTTATAAATATTTTTTCTTTTATGATTGCCTTTATTATTGATATTGAAATTTAAGTTCTACCATGGTTTAGTTAGAAAAATTATATTCCATTTGATTTCCTTGCTAATCTTATTAATTCTTGATAATATATAAATTCTTGACTATTTTTTATGTGAAGTGAATTGTTACCACAATGGGAGTGGTTATGGTTTGATCTAGTGTAGGAAGAAATAAGGTGGAGCTACAAAGATGGGACCTCATCCAAGGTTGAGGATGAGGATAATTGTGCCTTGGCTAGAAAGGAAAAGAAAGGGAAAGCGAAGAAATCCCAATCCAAATGAGATACCAGTCAAGGGGGCAAGAAAAAGGACTTATCCAAATCAATTTCATTCATTGTCATGAATTCGAGCACTATGCCATGAAATTCCCATGCAATAAAACAAGAAAGAATAACTCAGGATGAGGGGCAGGTGAAGCTCTAGCTTCAAAATTTGATCTTGATTTTACCCTCATTGAATGCATGGCAAGCACAGTGATGGGAATTGTTTGGTATCTTGACAATTGTGCCTCATTCCATATGATGGGGAACAGAGATTTCTTTAGCGACTAGGAGGAGAAATACCTCCAAATGCACATAGATATGGGAGATTATGTGTTACATAGCAATTTGTCACCGTCCCTGCAATCCCCATCTCGCACATTGGAGGGCTCATTCCGTGACCTATGAGCAGAGACAAGACCTGAAAATAATTTCATTGCATCCCTCTGAAGATGAGCTTTCATTGCCCTGAAGACATCTCCCTGCAAAAAACCCTAAAAATAGCTCTTTTTCCATTGGCGCGGTTCCACAGTTCAGCCCTCGCGCCAAGGGGGCAAATCCTCCAAAGAGAGCGCATGATGTCGCTCATCCTCAAGGCACTTTTGCGACAAATTAGAGGTTTTTTAAAAATAAAAGGCGGAAGTTTCATCCTAACAAATTTCTGGACTGATTTCTATCTTGAGTTGGGAGGTTTGGCTACGGATTTCCATAGAGAGGAAGTGGTTTGCCACCTCTCATGGAAGCTTCCTTGATGATAGGGCCAATCCCATAATTATGGGGATCCCAACTCCCCTTCCTCCTTCTATAAAAGCTTGCTCTTCTCCATGGCAAGCTAATCTCCAAGTTCCCAAGAGCTTTTATATCCTTATGCTGCAAGAGCCTTCTTGATTCCCTTAAGGCCAAATCCAAGCAAGGAGACTATTGCCAAGTATCCGGAGAGAGAGGCTTGTCCCATCCTTGACAAGCTTTATCGAGACATGTTCTGCTGACGACCCGCCAAAGGAGAATTCGGTGTCGAAGCTTTGGTTGTATTCTTCTTTTTGACTCATTAATGTTAAGCGACTATTGGTTATGGTTCCACTCTTGTTCTTGATCATGTTCATGAGTTATGTCCTCTTCGACTGACATATATTTGTATATACTGGATTTTATGCTTGCGTTTGTGTTGGTTCTTGCATGTGCAGGTGTCCGATCACGAAGATCGTGAGGATTGTGATCTGCCAGGGCAAAGGAACGGGAGCACCACCTCTTCTACAAACGACAGCGTTGGATTCCAGGTAAGCCTTCCTCGCAAGTCGGTTTATTTACGATTAGGAACCTGCACTGTAGCATGTTTGATTGTTGCTAGACCCGATCTGGGCTAGTAGGGATCGCCTCTGTCCGCAGAGGGGATTTACCTCCTCAACAATTTGGCGACTCCGCTGGGGACTCAGCTTGTTGTTTGATTTGTAAGCTATAGACGGAGCCTGAAGCACAGCCAGATAGCCTTCGAAACGCTTTTGCTCTGCATTAGCGGAGTAGATCAACGCTGCTTCAGTCAATCTCCGGTTTGGTTTACGGACTGAACAACTTGGAGTTTTGTCTTCTCTTTCCGGTCAACTTCTTGGTCTTGCTTGCTTGGTCAGCTCTTTGGACTGGTTTTTCCTGTTTGTTTGGCTTTGTTTTAGCCTTGTCATCACTTGTCTGTGTCTGAGGTTGCTTGTTTTTCATTTTTCCATAGTAAACTCGGCTGGCGCACTTTTCAGTGTGACAGTCGCGCCCATTGGCGCAGGTTGCCTGTGTATCACCCGCGCCATTTCCTTTCTGGCGCTAATTTCAAGCTCACAGTCGCGCCAATCCTGTGAGCTATTAGGGTTTGCTGTGTTTCATGCTTTCTGGGACTGACTTGTGATTTTGATCTTGTTTTTTCGGCTGTTTGAGTGCACTGGAGCCTAGTTTGACTGATTGTAACCTCCATCCTTTGGTTGTTTGCCTATTTCTTTCGATTTTGCATTTGAGCCCTAGGGCATCTAGGTGCTTTTGTGAGTCGAGCCTCCCTTGGGAGTTTTTGGTTTTCATTCATTCAGTCGACTTTGGGATTGCTTCCTTGCATTCGTTTGACAGTTGTCTATCATCTTATTGCGCTTTTTGAGTGATTGATTTCGTTTTCATTCGAATTTCGCTTTGCTTCATTTTGGGCCTAGATCACACAGCTCATTAGTGTCTTTGGGACTTTTCTTGGTTTTGAGAGACTTTTGGTCGATTTGAGATCTGATTGTTTGTGCCATTGAGTGAAATCTGCTTGTTTTTGCTCTCTTATCATCATTTCTCGAATTGCTTCTCATTTGTTTTCGGTTTGTTTAGTGCATCTAGCTATCAAACATTGAAAATAAAAAAAATCTCTTTTGCTTTTGATTGATTAGTGCAGATTAAAATCTTTTTGGTGTTATTAACAATTAGTGACTTTGAAAGAAAAGTTTTTATTTTCATTAGCTGCATTAGAGATATCACTGATTGTCTTCTGATCATTTTGTTTGTGTAAAAATCTCTCAACTCTTCTGTAACTAGCTTTCATCGAAGGAAGTGACATATTGTGGCATGTAGTTTTGCATTTAGGAGATTTTTGAGACAACACATTCGTTAGGGCCTGAAAACTAAAACGTAATTGAAGATAAACTTTAAAATTTACTCAATTTACACTAAGGCAGCATTGAAATCTAACGAAACACATTTAGAGGTCTAGGCTAGAGACGTGTTCCGGCGTCTTAAAACCTAGTAGTTGTCGTTCGCCTCTTGGCTTTAGACAGCACCAGTACGGACTTGTGCTCCCCGTATCGTCGCGTATATAAAAGGAGACCCCACTAGGTTTCAATCCTTTATCCATAGGAAGCCGAGTCTGCCGCCCTATACCCGTGATACACCAAACACAGCATTCGAGGAGATTGCCTGCACGTACGGAAAGTCCTTGGTTGATTTCTCTTTCATTATTAAAACCAAGGTGTATATTGCAGTTCACGGTTATTTGGTACACCCTTTGCCTAGTATTCCGGAGTAATCATTTTGATCCTATCTGACTCCCTAAAATTGAAAGGATCACCAAGCGCTTTTCCTTTCACGCTTGTGTCAAATCTGAAAGAGATAGAGTCACCATTTCGACCGTTTCTCGACTCTTAAAACATGAAACGGTGAAGTTTCTTATTTTTCAATGTGGTAAAAATTAATCACCCACGATCACACGCCTTGTTAGTTTTTGCTTGTAGACCGTTTGATTGCGTGTCTTGACTCTTTTTCAGCCCGTGTGTGTGTTTGATCCTTTTCTCTTGTCGTTACTACCACAGTGGCGGAACCCACGGTTTCGTCTACTGGTAGTCCTTATACGGACGATTCATCAGAGGTTTCCCAATCCTCTGTTGAACCACAGCAGCCCATTGTTTCTGAGTTTCCTGACGGGGAACCGGTTCTTTCTGAGCAACCCTTTGGGGGACCAGTTGAGTTCAATTTGCCCTTTTTTGACCCTTGGTCTAAATTAAGGTTAGGATCTGATTTCCTTTCTCTTAAATCGGGTTCGCCTTTTATAGCTGCTATCTTTCCTCCTAGTCCTCGCCGTCTATTGCAAGATCTAGCAGCAGGCTCAAACATGAGTGATTCTGGTGAGGAAATCCCAACGTCTGGTGAAGACTATCAGCTCTTCCCATGAAGATTATTTCCGGGAGACAACTCTGAACCAACTGTTATGTCAGCGTCCAGTCCCTCACTGCCAGCAGGGTATAGATCGTTGGGTCAGATCATTTCCGCCGCAGCCTCTATGGGAGTGTCAGCTCCTTCTCCGAGACCGGCTGCTCCTTCGTCGGGGGTGTCTCCTCAGACACCCATCACTTTTGTACCCTCTCGGCCCACTGTCTGTGTGGCCGCCTCTACACCCGCTGTCATGGCACCCTCTGCGAGGGCTATGCCGACTCCTGAAGACATTTATTTAGCAACTGCTATACCGGAGAACATTTCTCCGGAGGAGTATCAGTTGTCCCTACAACAGCTGAACCCCGAGGTTGGACCATCCTCCCAAGATCCCAACCGCTCTTATTTTTCGCACTATGCATAGGATGGTACACTCGTGTATGCTTTTCCAGATCAGTACGATGAGCACGGGGACATTTTAAGTCTACCCACTCCTGAGGCTTACCTCCATGCTCAAGGTTTACCTTATAACCAGGCTTATAACCCGCAAGGGCAACCTTTCCAAGGCCAACCTTCGGGCCAACCTGGCTATCCTTATGACCCATAGGGGCAGCCCATGCAAGGCTATCCTACAGGCCAACAAGGGCCATCGTACGGTCCGCAAGGATAGTATTACAACCCTTCTGGTCAACCTGTGCAACCTCAGCCGGGGTACCAACCGGGACCGGTCTATGTTCCTGGGGGGTAAATCCAGCCTTCTCAACCGATGCAACCGCAGTATCCCGTTGTTTCCAACGTTTCATATCAGCCAGGACCATCCTATGGTCCTGCTCCAGGTCAAACCGGTTACCAGCAACCACTTGGCCCTATTCCTCCACCAGGCCAACCGGCCCATCCGGTACAACCTGGTGTTCCGCCTCCAGGCCAACCGGCCCATCTGGTACAACCTGGGGCTCCTTTACAGCCAGGTTAACCTGCGCAACTGGCGCAGTCTGTCTATCCGGGTCAACCTGTTCACTCAGGGCAGCCCGCTTAGACGGGTCAACCTGTTCACTCAGGGCAGCCCGCTTGTTCCATTAACCCTGCCCAGCAGCCGATTCATTCGATGCCGCAGCCAAATCAACAGCTGCGCCCTAGTTATTAGGCTCCGCAGGGTTCCACCTATCAGCAGCCGACTCATCCTTAGGGCGATTATTATCCTCATGGTCAATCTCAACCGAATTATAACCAACCCCGAGGCTCTCGGTATTATCCTCATCCACCCGGTTCTACCTATACTCAGCGGCCAAATCCAAATGTTGCTTACAATGGGCCGACATATAATCAGGGTCTGTACTCTGGTTATCAAGCCCCACACACTGGTTACCAGCAGCCAAATCATTCTGGTTATATGACCTACACCCCCTACAGTCATAATCCTATGGGACAGAACCCTTGGGGGCAAGGATATTCCCAACCAGCGTGGAGTACAGGTACCGGTCCTCATCCCGGGCCTGGCATGCGGGTCAATCCGCCATTGTCGTTTCTGGCCACCTTGGAGTTGTCGGATGTTTCAAAATTGACCAATGATCCAATTTTGCATAATCCTTATTGGCCTCCGGTTCCTACCAAGATACCAGGTGATTGCCCCAAGTTTGAGGGTAAAGCTGGGGAGGACCCCCAAGCGCATGTAATGACGTATCATCTTTGGTGTTCGTCTAACTCTTGGGTCGATGATTCAATTCGTCTGTGCCTCTTCCAGCGCACTTTGACTGGAGCTGTTGCTAAGTGGTACATTGAGTTATCCCGTGGCATCTTCCAAGACTTCAATTCCTTAGCCATGGCTTTTCTGACGCACTTTCAGTTACCGGTTCGCTATGAAGCTGGGACGCACCTCCTGACTTCTTTGAAGCAGGATAAAGCCACTCACATTTCTGATCACATTCATGAGTGGCGACGCTATCGTAGACTGATCAAGTTTCATATACCTGACCATATACTAACTCACTGGTTCACCACCTCCTTCATGAACAAAATCGCCCAAGATATTGCAATGGGAGCATGTGTGACGGAAGAACAAGCCATTGCGCGTGCCCAATATATGGATCTTGTATATTCTCAGTCCGACACGCTTTATGATATCTTGCCTGATGCTCCATGGTCTGGAACCTCTAAGGCTCCACCTACCCCTGCAGTGGATGGTGTCATTGGTTCCGTGTCTCAGAATTCGAAGAAATCTTTGAATGGGAAGCAGAAGTCTAATTCTTCCAACAATACTCCTGCTCATCCCGCCCCATCAGATTCTGGCAAAACCGCGGAGGTGAACGCCATTCATGCCAATCCTACGGAGAAAACCTCCAAAGGGAAAAATAAGGGCAAAGTTAAATCCAAATCTGACGCCCCAAATCCAGAATCCAAATCTCGTACTGAGGATGGTTCTCAACGTAAACCGAAGTACCCCTGCCTCATTTTTGAAGGAGACCATTATACTAAGGATTGTCCATGACGATCTGAAGTTAGTCAACTTCTCAAAGGCTCTAAAGGGACTCTGGCAGTTCTTAAAGAGCCATTCCCGTCTCAGCAGACCCAGATGGTTGAACAGTCATCACCATCTGCACCATTTGGGTCCCAAGTTTTTATGATAAATGGTGTTGCACCTATCTCTGTCGCTACGCGTTCGAAGGATTACAACGAATCGTGACAGGAACCCAGGAAGGCAGTTGCGGATGGACCACCTCCTCCACTTGTCTCCGGTTCGTTTGAAATCGAGAAGCCTACTCCTGAACCTGTTGTGAAGCCACCTTCTAAAGGTGTTCTTCGAAGATCTTCTTATAATCCGAATGCCCGTGCCACTCAGCACTACAGTAGTGTTGAGGATTTGGCACAGGCGCCTTCTGCCATGTCTGCACTAGAAGTTCTTCAAAGTTTTCCTTCACAACAGAAGGCTTTATTGTCTGCAATCGATGGCATTGATCCCACCGATTCGAGTCTTCTCACCTTCGATTTAGAGAATTTCACCCCCCGACTTCCACATCAGATTTCTCTTGTTATTCAAGTCAGGATTAACGTCCTTAACATCCATAGGGCCGTTGTGGATGAAGGTGCCTCTACCTGTGTTATGTCGTCCGCTTGCTGGAAGGCCATTGGCTCTCCAGCCCTTTCGTCATCTCCCAATACCCTAGAGGCATTTGATGGTCGGGAATCTAAACCCCTGGGTGTTCTCGAGATTTTAGCGATCACTTTACAAGGGAAGACTATTAACGTAGAAGAAGAGGTGGTTGATGTCAGGCTCAACTACAATATACTTCTCGGCCGCAGCTGGACTCATGCCATGCTATGCGTGCCATCCACCGTTTTTCGACTGCTTAAGTTCCCTCACGAGGGAAAAATCGTTACGGTGGATCAGTTATCCTTCTTCACCTCCACCTCCGAGAACAACGTTCCATACGTGGATCAGATTCTGAATCCCCCTGACAGTATAGGACTCAGTCTCTTCAAAGACCCCGTCCTTATGGGTATTTTTCTCGCACCACCACCGCACACCGCTCAAGTTAACATGATTTCCAGGTCTGATGACCCCTGGCTCATCCCTACGCCTGAGCAGGTGTTTGAGTTTGGAGAATCAATTCCCTTGACTCCAGTAGAGATTAGCTACTGTGAAATTTTTTCCGCATCTGATCCTCCACCTCCTCAGCATGCTCCTTTGAGCACGGCTCTAGATGTCTACTCTCAATCCCCCTGGCTTGGTCAGGCCGATTCGTCTGATCCTCTCAAAGAGACTTTTCCTTCCGATGAAGCCATTGTTGAAACAATGTCTCTTGAGGAGATGCCTTGGAGCGATGGACATCATCGTTCCTCTTTCATGCCTAGCTTGGGGGCAATGTCAGATTTTCTAGAGCGTTATGCATCTCAGGTTCCTACTCCTCCTCTCCAAACGCCCATCTTGACGCACGAGGTTTTTTCGGAGGGAAACCTGAGTAATATCACTCAAACCATCCCGATCAACATCTCCTTTAAACCGGGGATCGTTGAGAATATACACGTGGGAGTGACCTGTTCTCCTGATGAGATTCAAGTCTATACTGATCTTTTTAAAGAATTCAGAGATGTGTTCACCTGGTCCTACGAGGAAATGCCTGGGATCGATCCCAGTATCGTAGTGCATGAGATTCCAACCTACCTTGGTGCGAAGCCCGTGCGCCAACGCTTACGCCCCATGCATCCTCGGAAAGCCACTGTAATTAAGGCAGAAGTTGAAAAACTTCTTAACGCAGGCTTTATTTATCCCATCCCCCTCACAGAATGGGTTTCCAACATTGTCCCTGTCGATAAAATCCAGGGTACTATTAGGGTCTGTGTTGATTACTGCAACATTAATCGCACCTGTCCAAAGGATAACTATCCCACTCCGTTCATAGACCAAATCATCGACGAATGTGCCAGAAGTGAGATTTATTCCCTGATGGATGGTTTCTCAGGGTATAATCAGATCAATATTGCACCTGAGGATCAACACAAGACTACTTTCATCTGTCCATGGGGTACTTTCGCATATAAAAAGCTCTCGTTCGGCTTGAAGAACGCTGGAGCCACTTTCCAACGTGCGATGTCTTACGCTTTTCATGACATTCGCCATATTGTTCAGCCTTATCTGGACGACTTGCCAGCTCATTCAGCTAGGCGAGAGGACCACCCTGAACACCTCCGCCAGATTTTCCTTCATTGTAGGCGCTACAATATTAGGCTTAATCCTCATAAATGCGTCTTCTGTGTCGATTCTGTCCATCTTTTGGGATTCATAGTCTCCAAAGACGGAATTCGCCTCGACCCTTTAAAAGTCGAGGCCATCATCAACCTCCCATCACCCTCCTCATTATATCAGTTGCAGAGTCTGCAGGGAAAAGCGAACTTCCTTCGCCACTTTATCCCGAACTACGCCGAGGTGGCCAAAGGATTCACACGCCTATTAAAGCAGAACGTTCCCTTCCATTGGGACGAAATTTCTCAAGAATCCTTTGAGAAGCTAAAGACGTTACTTGTTAATGCTCCTTTGCTTCGTCCTCCTGATTATCACCGCGATTTCACTTTATATCTCGTCGCCGCGTTTAGCACCATAGCTATGGTTCTGGTGCAGGATGATGATGATGGTAATGAACATGTTGTTTATTATCTATCACGGAACCTTCTTGATACAGAAATGCATTATGCTCACGTCGAGAAGTTGGCGTTAGCTGCAGTACACGCTGTGCAGTGCTTTCGCCACTACATCCTGTTGCGTATGATAACAGTGGTTTCGGATTGCAACCCCATGACATATATTCTCTCTAGAAAATTACTGGGGGGAAAATACTCCAAATGGATCGTTATCCTGTAGGAGTTTGACTTAGAGTTCACTACTGCTAAATCAACCAAATCACTCGTTTTCGCGGATCTTATATGCTCACTCCCAACAGACTCCACTCCTTCACACTCTGGGGATCATATCCCGGACGAAACTCTTTCCTTATTAGTACTCGCGACCCTTGGTACGGCGACATAATTGTGTATCTTCAGACCTCCACATTTCAGTTTGAGTTGACTAAAGATGCCCGACGCCGGATTCGGCATCAGTCCCAACCCTACCGCATCGTAGGTGATACCTTATACCGCGTTGGAGTAGATTCGGTACTCCGTCGGTGCCTAACCTTGGAAGAGGTTGAAAGGGTCCTAAATGACTACCACAGTGGCGCCTGTGGTGGACATATGTCTGGATATGCCACTGCCCAGAAAATTCTGCGGGCAGGTTACTTCTTGCCGTCAATATTCAAAGACTGTATCGTTTCAGTCCGTAAATGTCATGCGTGCCAGGTGTTTCAGCGCAAGATGCGCGCGCCGCCTCTCCCTTTGCATCCTTTTATTATCATCGGCCCTTTTTCGAAATGGGGCGTGGACTTTATGACTTGTAACCCTCACTCAGCCAGGGGGCATGCGTATATAATTGTCGCTGTCGACTACTTCACCAAGTGGGCCGAAGCGATGCCTACACTAGTTGCTGACGGTAAGACAGCTGCCCAATTCATATTCAACCACATCATTGCACGTTTCGAGGTCCCGCAAGCCATCATTACTGATCATGGTACTCATTTCCGAGATTATATGATGGCTGAGCTGACTTCAAGGTTGGGCTTACGCCACGATAGCTCAACGCCATATTACCCTCAGGCAAATGGCCAGGTTGAAGCAGTGAACAAGGTTCTGGTCACTATGCTTCAACGAATAGTTGGTATTCACAAATATAATTGGCACCTACAACTGTTCTTAGCTCTATGGGAATACCGGACGTCTACAAAGAGTGCAACTGGATTTACACCATTTCAATTGGTTTATGGTCTGGAAGCAACTCTTCCAGTTGAATGCGAGATTCCTTCGTTGAAATTAGCTGTAGAACTCCTACCCGACACTTCTGCTGAGGAAGAGCGTCTTTTGTATCAGGAACGGTTAGATGAAAACTGCTGCTTGGCTGCTTTAGTCATTAAAGCACAAAAGAAGCGGGTCAAAGCTCACTTCGATCAATCGGTTTCCCCTCGTTCCTTTGTCGAAGGGGACCTCGTCCTCCTATACGATCAAGCACATGACAAGCTTGGGGCTGGTAAGTTCCAACCTATGTGGCATGGGCCCTACATAGTAAAATGTGTTTTGAAGAATGGGGCTTATGAGCTTATAGATTATGAAGGAGTTCCGCTGGCGCAGCCCAGGAATGGGCTGTACCTGAAGAAATACTACGCTTAAAGTCATTTTTGGTGTGGTGTGTGTACATAAGTGTGTGTTTTTCATTTGTGTGCATGTGTGGTGTGGTTTTCAATGTAAACATCTTTCTGCTGATCGGGTCTTCCTGATTGTGTAGATGTCCATTCATCCGTTTGTTGGTTTCGCAGATGGTGCCTCCCGCAGTACCAGGAATCTGTCTTCAGCAGCCTGGGTAATCTACGATCCTGCTGGTGAGTTGGTCAACCTGCAAGGTGTGTGTCTGGGACGTACTACAAATAACATCGCGGAATATAGTGTTGTATTAGAATTATTAACTGAGGTTGTAAACCTTGGTATCCGTGAATTACTTGTGTATCTAGACTCACAACTTGTAGTATTACAGCTTAATGGTCATTATTCAATCAGAAACCCATCCATTTTACGTCTATATCTGCGTATTCGTTTACTGGAAAGAAATTTTGACTATATTACATATCAACATATACCCAGGCATATGAATACATTAACAGATGCAGTAGCTAATTTGGTGCTAGATAGACATTTGCACAATTTGTAAAACAACATCACATGAAAAAGAAAGATCCATCCAGAAATAGATATGTATATATATAGATATCGAAATGTTTACATAGTGTGCATCGCATTGAATCAAAAAATATATATGTTCGTCTTAATACATCTGGAGATGATATGTCTCTCAAAAAATATGCATGATAAAATCCCTAGGAGTCTAATCCGCATGGTGCTCATGATAACAAGTGATTTCACACACTAAGCGTCTCAGAAGTCGGTGGAGGCGACTAGGCACTCCCACCGTATGTCTCTGGTATGTGATCGGTACATCTGCTAGCCGGGCGTAGTCTGGGAACCCTCGGGCAATACCCTCGAGATTCTGGATTAACTCCCCCCCCTCTGCACCCTCTGCCTAAGGATCAGGTGTGGGAAGAGTTCTCCGCGCGATAGGAGACATGCCGGCTGGTCTCTCTGGGCCCAAATCTGAATACATATAAAATGTGTCACGATGAACATTTATTAACAAAAAAAAATCATAAAACATAAAAATCAAAAAGAGAAGAGGTCATACCCAACTCCTCGTCCCAATCATCTCCCTCCAGCAATGGGAGATCTGGGTCTCCAGTGAAATCGGTTCCTACATATGGCCAATCTTCCACTACGATCAACTGACGCCGCAACCACCCAAAAAAATCCGTCCTCCAGGACATCTGTTGGCCTCCTCCAACTCTGGGAATCAGTGCTGCCCAGCGAGCCATTCTTGGCTCTCGTGGAATCGACTCAGCTACTATGGCCCCTTGGCCCTGGAAGATTGGTAATCGTTCCAGAATGAACGATACCAGGATGGAACCGTAACCAAAATGTTTCAGTTTGGCTTGCTTGCACTTCGTGAGCTGTCTCTTGATATTTATTGTCACGGCTGTAGCCCAGTCGAACAATAGGGGACCCATGCACTCTAAGGCCAGTAAGATTTGGGCCTTTTTTGCCTTGTGCGGTGCCTACGATATCGTAGACCGCGTGATGGTATGAAGCACTACCCTGAGTGCTAGATCAGGAATGGTATGGATGTCCACCTTTCCACTTCCTGATCCTAGTCGTGCCCCTGGGCACACTTGTGCCATCACTTGCTCCATCTTCTCACCAGATGGTCTGCTCCATGTCAATATGGGCATTGGACCTCTGCGCGATAATTTGGTTATAAAGTATACGTCAGAAACCTCTAGTTCTAATACCTGGTCTCGTAACTTGAACACTTATTCATGTTCATCCCATATCCTGATCAAGTACTGTAGGAGCTCAGGCTGAGCTCGTAAACAAGGTGTCAGGAAGAACTTTTTTAGCCCACATTTCTTGAGGGCATTCATGCAAGTTTCATTCTCCATGGCTTGTTCATCCTCTTCACCGTTCTTCCTCTCTTTCCACTCAATGACCATTTTGATCGGTTGCCTGCATTAACATGGTCAAAAAACTCCAATTAGACCTCTGCTATCCTTGAAAATTCATGCAATTCATTCGTTATGTGGAAATTTCAAGCGGAAAATTGTATTGCATCGCTGGCGCGACTGTTTTCCCAACAGTCACGCCAGTTGGCGCGGGCCCTTTGGAAATAGAATTCCATTGGCGCGGGTCCGTGCCGGATACCCGCCCCAATGGGCGGAGCCCTAAAAATTCAAAAATTCCTCATAAGAAGTCTAATATACAATGAAAATCTATGAAAAATGGATTGAAATGGAGTACAAAGAAGCGCCTCTTACCTAGAACTGACGAGAATCTGAATGGTAGCCCGGATCGGTCACAATCGTTGTCAGAAGTTCACACACAAAATGGACCACTGCTGCTCTTCGATGAGGTAAATAGTAAAAAGTAATTTTATTTTTACCATTTGACATATTTATAACTTTTTGAACTCAAAATGGTTATTTTTCTGAATATTTTAATATATTTGTGTCAAAAATGGGTTTTACACTTGCCTTTTTGTGCAGCAACAGGTCTTTTACGCAACTTAAACGGTGAAACGAGTTGTATTTTATACTTTTTCGGACTCGGTAAATACACGAAAAAGTCACTCTGGAGTCATCTTTCAGCTCTTTTCTGACTCTCTAAACATGAAAAGATTGACGAGGCCCTTGTCGTTTCGATCTCGTTAAAGTAGACACGAATCGACATCTACCCAGTATACGTTTACCCCTTTTTCGGGCTGGGATGGATTATTTACGAAAAATGAATACCCTAGCCTATCGCGACTAGGAGGTTTTCTCGGATATTGTTTTCTACCTTTTCGGGTTCGAGGAACTATCTACGAAAAGGGACCGCTGGATTTTACTTTTCTGCTGTCTTTTCAAACTCTCTAAATATGAAAATACACCGAGGTCTCCCTTTGTCAGATTCGTTAAACCCTGATGACATTGGATTTAGTTGAAATGACGTTCTCCGAGTTCCTCCTTCGTAGGGCTCGTTAAATGTACTAGGATGGATTCGCCCGAAGGGCGGACTTATATTACAAGCATATGTTATCCCCTTCAAGCTTGTTATCAAAAATAATTGGGGTACTCGCTAGAAATGGTGGGGGAAAATGGAACCAGCATCATTGTCATGTCGGCAGTATGTCGCCCTTGAACATGGCACTTGTCTGCATTCGTGTCGGGTTGGGGACATCTCATCTCGTTCTTCACTTGCCTCCGTGGGTTTGGATAATCCCTTTTGACCTCTCATCTGCTCATTGCCTCATCACCATGACCTCTGATCCGTTGATGTCAAATACTGCCAAATCCACTATTGTGCCGTTATATGTTCAAGAGAAGTTGACCTATGCAAAATATCAACCTCCCTCTGATTCTCATTTGATCCTGATTCACAAAAAACATCATGTTCCTCTATCTCGTTTCGATGATGTGGGAAACACTATGGCCCACCTTCGATCAAGGTCACTTCCTGTCGACTTCAGCCCATTATCCGGGAAGTTGATCTAAAGACTCCCTTATGGTACCTTGGAGCCTGCATGCCTCAATGGCAGGTTCGTCGCATTCGACGTGAGGTTTTCATCATTGGCCTCCGATCGAGTGATTCTACGGGTGTTCGACACCAGCTCATTGATTACCGTCGTAGATTGCCTGTTACCTTGAGGGCCATTGTCATTATTGGTGGTTCCTCTCGCGTCTGGTATGACTTTCCATCATTGGGCTGTGTCAGGCGATGTTCTTGCATGTTCGACTTCAGCTCACATATTTGCATGCTTGAAATTGTACTTTGTTCGGGTCGAGATGGAGCGCAAGACCCTGGATTGTGTCTGTTGTAATCCAGGCTGCGATTTTGTGGACTATTATTACATGAATCACTGATTGGATGGCTGCGACCATACCTGAGTCTATTTATCAATCCTCACTGGATGGCTGCGTCCATGCCTTGGATCTAGATTATTGTACACTCTGTTATGGATGGCTGCGCCCATACCACACATATATATCATGTATCTGAGAGATCAGTTGTACTTCGCTCCGCAGGTTTTCCGATGGCGGTGTTTTCAATCGGCATGTTCTCGTAAAGCATTTCACCCCTCTCTCTCTCTTGGGCCTCATGCTTTAGGGGGCATCTGTTACACAGCAATTTGTCACCGTCCCTGCAATCCCCATCCCCCACATTAGAGGGCTCATTCCGTGACCTGTGAGCAAAGACAAGACCTAAAAATACTTTCATTGCATCCCTCTGAAGATGAGCTTTCATTGCCCTGAAGACATCTCCCTGCAAAAAACCCTAAAAATAGCTCTTTTTCCATTGGTGCGGTTCCACAGTTCAGCCCTCGTGCCAAGGGGGAAAATCCTCCAAAGAGGGCGTTCCAATTGGCGCTCTGTCATAGAGCCGCACCTACGCCAACCATATTAAGAGGTGTTTTTTAAAAATAAAAGGTGAAAGTTTCGTCCTAACAAATTCCTAGACTGATATCTATCTTGAGTTGGGAGGTTTGGCTACGGATTTCCATAGAGAGGAAGTGGTTTGCCACCTCTCATGGAAGCTTCCTTAATGATAGGGCTAATCCCATAATTATAGGGATCCCAACTCCCCTTCCTCCTTCTATAAAAGCTTGCTCATCTTCATGGCAAGCTAATCTCCAAGTTCCAAGAGCTTTCACATCCTTATGCTGCAAGAGCCTTCTTGATTCCCTTAAGGCCAAATCCAAGCAAGGAGACTATTGCCAAGTATCCAGAGAGAGAGGCTTGTCCCATCCTTGACAGGCTTTATCGAGACATGTTCTGCTGACGACCCGCCAAAGGAGAATTCGGCGTCGAAGCTTTGGTTGTATTCTTCTTTTGACTCTTTAATGATAAGCGACTATTGGTTATGGTTCCACTCTTGTTCTTGATTATGTTCATGAGTTATGTCCTCTTTGACTAACATATAGTTGTATATACTGGATTTTATGCTTGCGTTTGTGTTGTTTCTTGCATGTGCAGGTGTCCGACCATGGAGATCGTGAGGATTGTGATCTGCCAGGGCAAAGTAACAGGAGCACCACCTCTTCTACAAACAACAGCGTTGGATTCCACGTAAGCCTTCCTCGCAAGTCGGTTTATTTACGATTAGGAACCTGCATTGTAGCATGTTTGATTATTGCTAGACCCGATCTGGGCTAGTAGGGATCGCCTCTGTCCGCAGAGGGGATTTACCTCGTCAACATTATGGGAGGTATAAAATGACTGGTATTGGTACAGTTACTCTTTAGAGGGAGTTTGGTTCCCCTCTAAGGCCCAAGGATGTGATGTTTGTTCTAGTTCTAAAGAATAATTTGGTTTTTATCGCGGTGTTGGAATATCGTGGCTACAATGTGATATCCAGGAAAAGAAAGGCATTCCTAAGGAACATCTACACAGGACAAGTGAAGAAGATCGAGGTTCAGGTGAATAACCTCTATAGATTGGATGTGGCATATTGTGTTTCTTTGAGAAAAATGGTGGGGAATGTGCAGAGTCGAGATGTCGATGAATTATTCCATAGAATAATTGGCCATTCTCACCATGGAGCTTTGAATATCATGCAGCAGGTCACCATACGCCTCCCTAATGGAGCACTAGAGCAGCGGAATACATAAAAAGGGTATACTTTGGGGAAGTACACAAAATCCACCTTTAATGATCAGGATAGCAAGGTGCATGCAATACTTGAAAGGATCCACTCTGATGTTTGTGGACCTTTATCGACAACCAGTGCAGCCAGGAACAAGTATTATGTTATATTTCCATATTTTTTCTCACGTAAGTGTTGGATTTTCTTCATGCAAAAGAAAGACTAGAAATTCTCCAAATTTGTTGAATTTAATGCATTTGTTGAGAAATAAATTGGCATGAAAGTGAAGGCTCTCAAGAGTGATAATGGTGGTGAATATGTGTCGAATGAGTTTAAAAATTTATGTGCAAAGGAAATCATTCAACAGGAGTTGAAAGCACCCCATAACCCAAAACAGAATGGGTTGGATGAGACAAAGAACAAAAGTATTGTGGGAGCGCACGGGTGGTGTTACATGAACAGAGCCTACCTCTGCACTTGTGGGCTGAAGAATGAAACAAATCGATATATGTGCATAAAAGCAGTCTTCATCGACTTCTCAGGATGATTACACCAAAAGAATATTTTTTCAGGAAAGAAACCAGAATTTCACACATCAGGATCTTTGGATCATCAGTATATTTCCATGTTTCCAAGGAAGCAAGAAAAAATCTAGAGCTGACAGTAGAGTAGGGCATATTTGTGGGGTGGATACACCTCAAAACTATCGGGTGTACCAGCCATTTCTCAGGATGAAAATTGTTTGTAGAGATGTGAATTTTGATGAAGACAAGGAAATGAAGTGTTCCCTTGAGAGGGAGATTCAATTGCATGCAGATCGAGATTTTTTTACTCTAAAGGAAGAACATCAAGAAGATGTTGAGCAACTACATGCAGAGGAGCAAAGAGTGGAGACAACCACTCAAGCAGAGACATCTAGGGAAGGAAGGAAGTAGTCTAGGGAATCTGAAATTTTATTACAGGATGCTATAGAGAATGTGGGAGTACCCACATCACAACACAGACATAGGAGGTTACCATATCGATACACAGGCTACATGGCTCTGATGAGTGAGCTAGTAGAGACATAACTAGCCTCATTCTATGAAGAAGTAGAGAAACTAATATGGGTTGATGCTATGGTAGAGGAATATGATTCCATTATCAGAAATTGTGTTTTGGATTTGGTCCCAAGATCTACAGACAAGTCAGTGGTGGATTCAAGATGGATTTACAAGGTAAAGTATGCAGAAGATGGAAGCATCGAGAAGCACAAGGCTAGGTTCATGGCCAGGGGGTACTCTCAGGGTAGAAGGGATTGACTATGAATATACCTTTTCTCATGTAGCAAGGTACTCTTCATCATATCAATTCTAGCTTTGCCTGCACAAATGGGGTGGAAAATCCACTAGATGGATATGAACACATCATTCCTCAATGGATTGATTGAGGAGGAGGTGTACATTGAACATCCTGAAGGATTTGAGACCTTCGATAGAGAGTCACATGTGTTTCAACTCAAGTGAGCATTGTATGGGCTGAGGAAAGCATCATGTGCTTGGTACACCAGGATCGATATCTACCTCATTTGTCTTCACCAAAATTGAAGTATATGCAAACCTTTACCACATTCTACTAGAAGATAAATTGTTGATTATAGTCTTATATGTTGATACTTGATTTTGACCAGTGATGAACAACTTATCGAGTATTTCAAGGAGGCCCTTAAAAGAGAGTTTCAAATGAAGGGCATGGGGTTGATGCACTATTTCCTTAGTTTGGAAGTATGGTAGAGAGATGGGGAATTATTTGTCTCTCAGGGAAATTATTTCAATAAGATACTTCAGAAGTTCCACATGGACATATGCAAACCCATGGAGACTCCTCTAGTGACCAACTAGACGAAAGAGAATGCCACTTCAGGTGAGGAAGTGGATGCTACTGTGTACAGGTAGTTGGTGGGTTATCTCATGTAGTTGGTGAACACATGGCCATACATGTGTTATGCGATCAATCAGTTGAGCCAAGCCATGGTTTGAACAACCAAATTATTCTAGAGGGCTGCCAAACATGTACTACAGTACCTCAGAGGCACCACTCAGTTTGGAATTTGGTACAGACAAACATAGGGAGTGAAGCTACAAGGCTTCACAGATGCAGATTGGGTAGGAATTCCATCATATAGGAAGAGCACCTCTAGAGGAATTTTCAATATTGGGTCAATAATAGTTTCTTGGTACAACAGGAAGCAAATATTAGTTTCACTTAGTTTAGCGGAAGAAAAGTACATGGTTGCTAGTCAAGCAACTTCTGAATCTATCTGGATGAGAAATATTCGTGTTGGGCTATCTGATCAGATGATGGATCCTACTATGATTCACTGTGACAATAATTGTTGTATCAAACTCTCTAAGGATCCAATTTTTCACAAACTATCTAAGAACATTTATATCTGATACCACCATCTACGAGATTGTGTGCAGAGGCAAATCATGTTGTTGCAATACATTCCAACAAAGGAACAAGACAGATATTTTTAAAAAGGCCTTGTCAAGAGGAAAATTAAAGTTCCATAGAAGTAGGATTTGGATATATGATTATCCCTTTATTGCTGAGAGGGAGTGTTGAAAATGCAGTATGAAATCCCTAATTTTATTTTTCCTTTGATTAAATTAGGAGAAAATCGAAATCCCACATCAATAGACAACTTGAATGAGTTAAGTGAGTTATTATCACTTATATAGTTTCGCTAATTTGAGATGGAGGATGAACTTTAGTTGTGTTGTGATTCCTAAATTTTAGTAACCTAAGTTGAGTTAATTTAAGTTGTAACAATTTAATTCAGTTAAATTGAGTCAAGGTCAGTTAAACTAGTTCTAATTGTTGGAGGAACTAGTGGGAGGTATAGCAGTGGGGTGCATCTTTAGTGTTTAACCATTTAATTGATCAATCGGCCTAAATTAACTCATGTATGCACAAAATTTGAGTTGCCCAATTGAGATTAGAGTTCAAGGGTAGTGTACTATCAATTGTAAAATATTCTCATTGAGGAATTTCCCAATTAATATGGGCCTAATTCCTCTAGGAACAATGCAAGGAAATAGGAGGTTGGAGGCTTGGAAAATTGGCTAAGTGTTGGCCAAAGTCAGTCAGTCAGACAGATGATATAAAATATTTGTGAATTTTGAGCTCAAGGTTGAGAAAAACATATTGTATTCATCTATATTCTTTGATTAATGCAATATATATAGTAAGGGGCTTTGGATCAGTTTCTTTCCCCTAGATATATATTTATGTATTTGTGTTGAATCTTGATGCATGTTAATTATTTGTGTTCTTGATCGTGAATTTACTTCTTTATATTAGTAGAGTATATTTGAGTCTTATGTTTTAGTACATTACATGAGCAGTTTTGAATCTACATTAAAAATTCTAAAGTCAAAGTTGGATGGTCTAAAAGAATTAGAGCACTAGAAAACATTATTTATGAATGTGAAAGCATAAACATTAGAAGAAGTGATTTCTTTCTCAAGGTGTTACAAATTGTTCAGGATCTAAATGATCCACACATCATATGTGATTCTAAAATAATACTAAGGAAAATTCTAATAGCTGAATTAGAGAGGCTAAGAGAGTTCAAGGAAAGAGAATTTAATCATATAATTGATTTTACTATAGAAAAAAATAGCAAATGGCTAACTACTTTTGTTAGTATCGATGAAGAGAAATATGTCTTGGTTGCTCAATAGAAAAAAGAGGTTATCAAAATTGAGAAACAAATATTCAATGAACATGTTAAGCTAGAGATTACAATCGGTCTAATGAAATATTTCATTAAAGCTATGTTGGAGAAATTCATTCAAGGAATCATGAATCCAAAATACATTTGATAGTCAAACAATCACTATTTATGCTTTCATATATTATGAGTGTATTTAATCTTGGCACATTTATTTTTATGTTTACTAGCATTTGATTATTGATATTTGTTGGTTGTGTTATTTTGACCTAAGCTAATTGTTTGATGTTAGTTCTTGTTTTCTCTTACTGTTACCTTTTTTCTTATTATGGTTCACAGGAGCCCAATCCCATTCATCATTGGGACAAATGCATTTACTTTTGTGATTAAGTAACAATATTTTGATGAGTGCTATAGATTCCAAAGATAAAAGTAGATTCATTTACATAATCCATTCCATTTGCACATGCCTTCCTTTTACTAGATATCTTTGTTTCGGAGATAAATTATAATTTATTGTGTTAACTTCATTTATTAGAGAAAATTTATTGTTATTTTTTCTGAGAATGCAAGAGTGGATAGTTAAAGTGAGAAGATGCTAGGATAGCATAGTGAATGAGCTTATGAGTTGAGCTACTGAGAATTATCATTATTGATATAAGAAGCTTTTGCCATAAACCAGGGTTCTTAATGTTTTGCATAAGATATTTTATGGATTTTAATTTTGTGGAATTACCTAAAAACATTAATAGAACATAATTTTTTGAGGACATTGTTTTAACTTTTATATTATATCTAATATTTTGTTACTGATCACAATGAAAATGAATGCTCCATAATAGTTTGGGATTTCATATTGGAATTTGAATCTTGATACAGTTCTTGTTATTGTAACTCGATTGCTTATTGTTCAATAGTTATGCTTTGAGCTATTTTATTACATCATACACACATATCCCAAGAATACAAGGCTAACATGTTTATGCTCAATAAAAAATTCAATGAAAATACATAATGTGTGACAACTTCTATTGTTTTCATTAACAAAGCTTTGTAGTTCTATTTACTATGAAGTTCAAAAGATGTTACATATTTTAATTTTTAAAATTTGTGTGAATTCTGGAGGTGCAAGACAGGATTCTATTTTGATTCTCTTGTATCTGCACACTTCGAACAATGAAAGATTTTTTTGCACCTCGGAATGAAATTGATATATTTATTTTGTTCGACTTAGATTTCCAGGTATACACTTGCTTGATATATAATATTTCTTAGCGTTTGTATCACTTCCATTTAATATTAATTCTTTATTACTGGATAAATTACAACAACTTTTATTATTTTTATTATTGAACTAAGCGTTTTAATATTATGCGCAATGAAAGCTTCCTCCACTCTTCGCACAATGAAATCTCTTGGCATATTTGTTTTTTTAGTGTTTTGATAAGTTATTTTGAATTTGCAGTTAAATTTAAGGATTATTTTCTTCATGCAAAACACTTAAAGCCTCTAACCTATATCAAATTGACTACAAAGAAAACCAAACTTTTAATTTTGATGGCGCTATTAAAATTATGAAATTTTTAACTTGTTTTTGTTCCTATTCTATGTCCTTTTTCCAACGAAATTTCGTTCAAGAAAAAATCATATTTTCCATAACATAAAAACGTTGTGCGGAGTGCGAAGAATTATATTTTTTGATATTTTAATTTTTTATTGAGTTAATTTCATTGTGTTAAGCTTTTAAATTTTAGTGTGCAAAATAAAGGATTTGTGGAACACGCACATGTGCAATAAAATATTTGTCCCCACCTCCATACTTTGTACAATGAAAGAGTTCATCGCACCTTAGTACTCGGCACAATGAAGTATTCTTCCCTGCCTTCGCACTTCATACAATGAAATTGTTCATCTCACATTGAAACTATGTACAATGAAAGGTGTGTGAATTCAGAGAAACTACTGCAGCAATTGCAAGGTGTGTATGTCTTAGGTTTTAGCTTTCATTATGCAAAGTGCAAAGGTGTGAAGTAAGATTTCATTTATTATGCCTCCAATCTCGGAGTGAACCTAGGGGAAATGTTATAATGATTGCAAAGTGTGCATATCTCAGGATTTGGCTTTCGTTGTGTGCACTGGTAAGGTACAAAATAAGCTTACATTATGTTTTTTCACTTACGTGTAACCACATTTCATCACTCCTTGGAGTGAAATTGATCCATTAATTTTGTGGAACTTAAATTTCAACCTATGAACTTTCTCCTCGCCTCCATTTAATCCAATTTCTCCTTAATTTTTTAATACTAGGTGTGGAGTTTGATGATCTTATGAGCGGTTTTCAAAACTATGTTCGTCGACTTTTATCTATCATTGGATTATCAGATTATATGTTTTAATCTTTTATTTTTAATTGAGTTGATTTCATTGAACATAATGCTTCCTCCGCACTTGGCACAGCAATATCTCCCTCTACACTCCACACTATGCATAGTAAAAGCCTCCTTCCCACCTCTACACTATGTATAATGAAAACATTTGCCACCCCTTTGCACTCTACACAATGTTAAATCCTCAAAGTGAAATTGATATATTAATTTTATGGGACTTGAATTTCTATGTATGAACATGCTCCTAATATGAATTTTAATTGAGATAATTTCTTTTATTTTTAATTGAATTAATTTCATTGGGAAGAGTATGGAGGATTCATAATATAAAATTTCTTTGTACTATGTAGAATCAAGGTTTCATTGTGCAGGATGTGAAAATGGAACTTTCTCAAATAACAACACATTCCAAATCAAAATCAACATTTGGCTTTCATTGTGTGCACAATGGAAATTCTGCAAATTGTGGAAGTGCGGACAAAGCTATGCGAAAGTGGATTTCATTGGAGGGAGTATAGAGGTGTGGAGGAAATCTATGTGAAGGCAAATTTCATCATACAGGGTGCAGAGGTGTTCATCGGATTTTATCCATCACTACATTATTAAATTATATGTTTTATATTTTATTTTAATTGAGATAATTTATTTTATTTTTAATTGAATTAATTTCAGGAGACTATAAGGCAGATTTGTTCCATTATTCTTAGGAAGGCTAAGCCTCCCAAAATAAGTTTGAGCAAACTTGAGTTTCTTTCCCTTAAATCCCTAAGGGATAGCCCTGAAATTTTCGTCCTTAAGGCGGACAAAGGTGGTTCCATAGTCATTATGGATAAATATGACTATGTCAGCAAAATTATTGACCATGTCCAATAGTGGTAGTTATGTTAGGCTTAAAAATAATCCCCTTAAATCTGTTTCTAAGGAGGTTGCCCTCACCATTAAGTCAAATTCTTCCCTTAATGCTCTGTCTAGAAATCTTATTGAGAGAAATCCCCTCACCCCTAGGATTTATGGACTTCCTAAGATTCATAAATCTGGGCCCCATTTAAATTCTTAGCCTAGAAGTTTAAACCTCTTGTGGGTCTCACTGATTCCTATGTTAAGGATTCAACATACTTTATCAAAGAATGGAAGGACATCAAGTTGGAACCTAGGGAGTTATTAGTCAGTTTTGATGTTGTGTTCTTATTTACCAAAATCCCCATCCAAGAAGCCATTGATGTCATTAAGCGTATCTCAGACCAAGACACTTCCAAGTTAGTTGGTCTCTACCTCACGTCAACTTTCTTCAGTTTCCAAGGTGATTTCTATGAGCAAACTTGCGGTGTTGCTATGGGTTCCCCTCTTTCCCCTATAGTTGCTAACTTATTTATGAGGATTTTGAAGCAAAGACGTTAGCCTTGGCTCAATTTTTCCCTAAGAAGTGGAAGAGGTTCATGGATGATACTTGTGTCATATTGCCCCATGGCCATAAAAAGTTACATTTGTTTCTTGGGCACTCGAATTCCCAGTATATTCCATCAAATTCACGATGGAAATGGAGGTGGATGTCTGCCTTCCCTTCTTGGATGTCCTTATTTCTAGAATGGATGATAGTTCCATTTCTCTCCAAGTTTTTCACAAGAAAAATCACACAGAACAGTATCTTCATGTTGGTTCTCATCATTTTTCTGCTCATAAATTTGGTGTTCTTTGCACTCTTGCTACCTGTGCTCTAAGAATATATGATGACAACCACTTAGAGTTGGACAAATCCAATATCCTTGACGTATTTTAGAATAATGGATATAGTATATCTCAAGGCCTTAAGGCCTTTCAAAAATCCTATAAAAGGTTAAGAGGCAATTCTACTCAAGTAGATCCTATCTAAAAAGTTCAACTACCATTTATCGAAGGGACCCTAGTCCTTAGAAATAATAATTTCTCCTCTTCATTCAAACCTCTCTGTACTATTATAAATTATCTTAGATCTATCAAGGACCCTATCGACCCTAAAGACTATGAAAGGTGTTTACATGGTTCCTTGTTCCTGTGGAACTCCCTATATTGGGGAAACAAGTCGATCCATTAGACAGAGAATCCAAGAGCATGCTGCAGGCATTAGGCACAATCGGTCTCGCTCATCAACGCTCGCAAAACATGTGGAAAAATCATGTCACTATGTATGCATTGAGGACTCCAAAGTCATTGCTAAGGTTGATCACTTCCACCATAGGAAGCTCAGGGAAGCTATTGAGATTGAGAGGCATGCTAAGAATCTCAACAGGGATGATGGGTGGAAATTGAGTAAGAGATGGACTATGGCTCTCTCTAGACGATTTCTCCTCCTTGTGTTGAGACTCAAGTCACCTTTGGTCTTTGTTGTTTTCTTTTTTGGTTTTTGACTGTAATTGTTCCTTTAACCTTCTTATTTAGTATTCTTATTCTTTGTTCTTGGTTTTCCTTTATTTTTATTTAGTTATAATATATTATATAATATCTTATGAATTATAATAATAATATATAAATAAATATTTTATTAATATTAAATAATAAAAATTAACCCTCCTATTTAAATATTTATTATTAATTCATATTTTACTCAATATTACCCTATTATAATATTAATAATTTCTAATCATTTTATTATTAAAATATTTATTAATAAATTCTATATTTTTATTCATTGCCCCCTTTAATAAAAATTCTTAATAACTAATATTTTAATATTATTCCCTAATAACTAACTAACTAATAACAGCTATCTTCGGGCAATGATGCATCCATACTATTTATTCATTAAGATCGATTATCTTTTTCACCTTGTCCTCAGGATGAACCACATTAGATGGTTTGAAACATTGACCAAATCCTAATAATGTGATTAATCCGAAAGATATTTATCTAAATTATGGATCACAAAAGTCTTAGATCTAATATGAATTAATTTCATTGTGTGAAATGTGGAAATGCAACATTCTCAAATAACAGCACATTTCACACAATCATGAGTTAGCTTTCATTGTGTATAATGTGAAGGTGCGGAGAAAGCTTTCATTTTGTGAAATGAAAAGGTGCAGAGAAAGCTTTCATTGTGGCACTACAAACATTTTCTGGAGTGTGGAAGTACAAACGTAACTATGTGAACATGGATTTCATTGTGTGGAGTACGGAGGTGCAAAGGAAAGCTATGAGAACGTGGTTTTCATTATGCAAGGTGCGAAAGTGTGAAAGTAGAAATAATAATGGATTGTGAAAATGCATGGATTTTCAAATAACGACAAAGTGTGAATCGTGCACAAATATGCATAGCCTTAATCAATTAATTAGTAATAGAGACAAGGACTATGCTATGTTGCAACTATCAATCTTGTTTCTTTATACACAAAAAAATATAACATTTTTAATAACTTAGCTTTGGAGACCATGAAAATAACTTCACACTTTAATTAGTTGAATTTGGTTGGTCGCAAATGTGTAAATAGATGTTAAATACCATTATATAGATCAAAACATTATAATTTCTTTCTTCTCTATAATTTTCTTTCCGTGAGTGTAATTATTGAACGTGTCACTTTAGGGATGATTTTGTATCTAACACAACGATAATAATTACCTTAGTCATTGAATATTATCCCACAACCACAAATTGAGTTTGATAATGACCCTAGAGGATATGGTTGTAGTTGTGGCCATATGGCAACAATTCATGTATATATATATAATAAATTTATTGGGTGTAGTAGTTATAGTGCTAAGTTCAACGTTAGGGTATTGTATGTGAAGGTCTATACAAGAGTTTTCAAGAATTAATTATATGAATTTTACTTTTTGCAGTAAATAAACTAGTGGTGGTAAAAGACCTTGATATGCAAAGAAACTTCGAAGAAAGGGATTGGCCAAAGAAAGGATCAAATAAATTCTAAGAAGTTGTGATCCATGATTAGGATTAGAAAAAGAAGCTTTCATATATGATAACTAATATAGCTCACGAATTAAATATATGGAATATTTAGAATATAAACAAATATATTTAAGATAGAGTAATATATATAAAATAAATGTAGGAAAAGGATATGATGATAGTGCAACGAAATCCCCATTATAAATATCTATGAGGGCATCCTTTCAATAAAAGTTGTATTTTTTTAATTGATACATGTGTTCTTAATAAAGATGTCTTTTTATTAACTATTAATTTTTATTTTTATTAGATGTTTAATGATTTAGTTTACTACCTATATTTATTTGCTTGTCAAAAATATTTATAATGGGTTTTCATTACACTATCATCATATCTTTTTTCTACATTTATTTTAAATAAATATAGGTAGTAAATTAAATCATTTTTAGATCTTTAATGATTTAGTTGATTATTTATATTTATTTTTATTAGATGTTTATGAATGAATTTGAAAAATATAAAAAAAGAGATAAAACTTTTAAGACAAAAGAAATACAAGTATGAAATATAAAATGTTTGATGTTCAAAGAAAATTAGTTTTCAAAGATGTACTTAGATACTTAATTTATTAAACATTAAGCAAAAATACTAAATAAGGGGTTTATGCATTGCAAAAAAAGAAACAAATAAGTGTTAAACATATGAAATTGATTTTTCTAAGAAAAGAAGGGTAGCCAAATTGTTGTGACTAATGAATTCTAAAAGCATGATCATAAAATTGGGTTCATGCAATAGAAGCCAAGTTAGAGAAGGACCTAGAAATATTATCAATAAAATGAGAAAGCTCAGCAATATGGGAAATATGATCGAGAAAATGAGTAAGCTTAGCAAGATGTGGATTCTTTGGTGAGTAAAACCTTAACAATGTGTTAAGGAAATAAAGCAAAAGAAATAAATGTTGGAGAATTGAAATGGAACCCAAAGAAAGCATGAGTAGTAGATGAAACTTTTTCACAAGTTAAATCACACAAAATCAAAGGAAAGATCAAAGGGGGGAATCATAATTAAGTAAGCACCAACTTAATACTTCTTGGAAAAACTATATGAACTAATAACGTTGTGACACATGGAAACAAGCCTAATGAATGAAAAATGAATAATTTCATATGGATTTAAAAGGGGTAAATTGGGTTGAACCTCATTGAAAATATTCCTAAAACATTCTAGTTACCTTATATATGAAAAGATGAAAATATGCTTATGACCATTCCATGTGAATAATTTCCCCCATGCTTTGGTTAACACATTGTTAACATAAATATTGATCTCAAGGCCTATGCACCAACCTTTTATTAGGTTGTTATTGTGAAGATTTGATCTATATAAGAATGGAATACAATTAGAGTAAATGGACCCCCCAAAGGATTTTGTTCAGTGATGAATGAATGAAACTTCTTTCTTCGTAATGGTGGTTCTAATATTGATGTAACATTTATTTATTCTTTTGTGTGAAATAAACACAATGCATGGAATAGGGAAAACACTCCTCTCAAACATATGGATGAATATTAATGTATTTAATATCTAAGTTTTAAAGAAAAAAGCTACATAATGGAACATATAAATGTCACCATTTTTGCAAGAATTTGTTTAAATGGTCTATCGCAAATCCTAGAAGGTTCATGTCAAGGAAAAAAACATACAAAGTTAGGATTCACAATCCTTGCCATTGTGATGCCAAGGTTATACTAAATTATTTCTTCCGAAAACAATTAGTGTTAAATACCAAAGTTTACATAGTCATCCAATGTGATTGCAATATGATTTGAAAAATAATAAACTAATAAAACCCTTCATATCCATTCTATTTCCTCAATAATTGATAGCTAAACTCACACATGATATCCATTATTCTATGCATGCATCTTGACTACAACAATATTATCACTCACACACAATTTTCACAGAGTAATGAAAGAGCAACAAATGGTTTCTTGGAATATGCATCAAGTCAAAGAGTAAATTCATTGATGCTCCAACAAAACCAAAATAATATCATGTCTTCAAAAGTATATTCCAACAAGATAGTTGTTTCCTTCCATGAATCAAGAGAGGATATATAATGGAATGAATTAGCTTTCTCCTCCTCTTATACACATACTTCCAATCCTTCTCTAGTTCTCCGCATACTTACTAATTTATAAAAATCATTCTAAATCTAAAATAGGATCAAGAATAAGACCCATTATTTTAGTAACTAATTTGGAAAAATCAAAACTAAGACTTTTTCTTTTCCTTTTTATTCTCTAGCCTAATTGATAATATTTCTAGAGTACAACTAATTATTACAAAATTAAAATCATTGCATTAGGAATCCAAAATAAAAATTTCTAATAACGCTTATAGATTTTTTTCAATGCTCCACTTTCGAGGAACAAAATATTCCTGAAGGTATTTAACCCTTTGTTGTAACTTATCTTTGGCTGAAATTTTTCATGATGACATAATTTCCTCTGACATCCAGGGTTCTCCATTAAACAATTCAAATCTATTTTGGTATGATCTTGGAAACTTAGCTCTCTCAATCCTTCTGGCTAATTCCTTCAGGAACTTATTGGAAGGGCTCAAACCTTTACAATTGAAACCATCTTTCATGTGCATGAAACAAAGATTTTAGAATGAATTTGAAAATTTTTCTTTATGGTTCCCAAGGTACTTGCTTTGTTGGCCGTTTCCATTTCTTATCCAAAAGATTTTGCATTATGATTGTCTTCATCTAGAATTTGGTGATTTTCACACATTAAATCTCACTGGTTTCCAAAGAAACATTTTCCTTGGCATTCTTCTGTTGTTCCTTGGCTTCCATCCTCTCATGAATTCTCTGCAATTCTACCTGCAAAGCCACATTTTCCACATACCTTCCCACTCATGCTCCTCGAGCTAGTCCTCTTGATTCTCCTCTTCAATTTGCCATAACTATTGTTGTTACTCTGATACCAAATCGATGCCAAGGTTCTGCCAAATTATTTCTTTAGAAAACAATCAATATTAAACACTAAACTTTACATAGTCATCCAATGAGATTGCAATCTGATTTGAAAAAAAAAAATCTTCATATCCATTCTATTTCCTCAACAATTGATAGCTAAACTCACACATGATATACATTCTTCTAAGCATGCATCCTCACTACAACGATATTATCACTCACACACAAATTTCACAAAATAGTGAAAGAGCAACAAATGGTTTCTTGGAATATGCATCAATTCAAAGAGTAAGTGCGATGCCTCTAAATTCATTTTCAATACTCCACCAAAACCAAAATGATATCATATCTTGAAAAATATATTACAACAAGACAGTTTTTTTCTGGAGTTGTCTAACAAGACGGAGGAATTGCTCGAACGGCCAAGATTGGCCAGAATCCAGGCCAAAAAAATTTAAGAAATATTACAGTAACAGTGTTTGAATCATGATTTTGATGGTGGAAATGGATTCAACACCATAAAAAACCTCTAGGGAACCCAAAATATTAAAGTTTGATAGTTATAACATGGATTTACAAAAATCCCTACCAAATTTTCTTAAAATCTTAATGGAATTTCCATGATTTTTAGGGCAAAAAAGCAGTCTAGTTAGACTACGACAATTTTTCCTTCCATGAAGCAAGAGAGGATTCATAAAGGAATGAATTGGCTTTCTCCTCCTCTTACACTCATACTTCCAATCCTTCTCTAGTTCTCCACATACTTACTAATTTATAAAAATAATTCTAAATCTAAAATAGGATCAAGATCCATAATAAGTGGATAAGACCCATTATTTTAGTAACTAATTTGGAAAAATAAAAATTAAGAGTACATTTTTTTCTCTAGCCTAATCCATAATATTCAATGATAATGTCTCTAGAGTCCAACTAATTATTACAAAATTGAAATCATTTCATGAGGAATCCAACTTCCTCAAAAAAAAAAAAAATCTAATAACATTTATAAAAGTTTGTTGATGCTCCTACATCACATTGGATCTTTTCTTATTTTCTAGAGAAAACCAACTTAGACATTCCATGGGATTCATGTACTTAGACTTTTCGATCTTAGATCTAAATTTGGTATATTAATTGTGTAGTTTTCTTTTACAATTTACAATATATCATAGCCCCAAGGGATAGCTCCATTAGTGAAGTTCATGTTGCTAAGTACCTTTCCAATTGGAAGGTCACAAAGCTCAAATCCCCTAGACACCAAGACACCATTAGGGTTAGGCACAACCAGATAAGTCAGGGGGTAGATCCCTTTGGATGGATCTGTCTAGATTGTTACTAGTGGATGTAGCGGCCATTCAATGACCATGAACCACAGTTGAAAAAAAATTACAATATATCAAGTCTCTAAGGCCTTTAAAGCTAATAACACTAGTAAGAATGGATTTTTCTAAACCCTTAGGCGTTCTTTGCAAATGAGAAATATAGGAATCTTGTTTCTAAGCCCATGTAATTTGCACGCAAATTTGACTAATAAAATTCCCCTTGATCCATATGTTGGTTTGTTTGGTTTCATATAACTGTTTTATAAAGAATTTTTCTTTCATGATTTCCTTTATTATTAATATGAAATTTTAAGTTCTATCATGCTCTAGTAAGCAAAATTATGTTATATTTAATTGCCTTGCTAATCTTATTAATGCATGTATTTTCATTGGAGGTAGTTTTGCCTTTCCTTTTAGTGATTTACAATCTTAATATTTGAGTCCATTGCCCAAATAATGCACACATTGACTTTTTGTAGTACTGATGATTTAGAGTATTCATCATAATTTATATTTTCAACATTCTCACCAAGATCCATTACTAAACCTAGAATGTGTGAGCTTCTTGCTAAATACAATTAGTTTCAAGAAACCGCCAAGATGTCAAAGCAATGATCCTTAAGTAAGATAATCCTTCCCTATGGTAGGAGAATTTTTTAACATTTCCTTTTAAGGACTTTTGTAGTATTACCCTTCCTTTAAAGTCAATATTCCAAGGGTGGATTTGGAATTTATCTTGCAACATATTTGATGAGCTTCTCCCGCCCTTAATTTTGCAACACAAAGTTAGTATGGCTTAAGATTGTTAGTTTTATTGTTAGCCTTTAACATGTTGTGTTATTGTAGAGACTAGTCCTTTCAACAATTTAAGTCATGATATTGATGATGAGTGGGGTTCAAGATATCTCTCCTTTAAGTGGTGAAGTGCATTAGAACTTTATTCTAGATTTAGTGATGAGTTGCACAAAAATTTGCATAATCCTTTGCTCGTAAGCTAATTATTGTTATCTTATTCTTTTTTAATTAGTGATACATCATATTATAATTACTTGAATATAATTTTTATGTTTGGGATTTTTGTACTACAAGGTTGTGTCTTTGCCAAAGACAACTCACATATCACCAAGAGAACAATATGCTTAACAATAAGATAATATCACCAAAATTGCGCGAGACTCAATGGAGCCTACATACCCAATGGAACAATGTAACCCCTCACAATTGAATATGAAAACTACCCTCAACCCCTAATTATGAAATATAAACTTCAGACTTAGTAAAAACTAAAACCCACAGAAACCAACTACTTTACAACTTATAAATTGTTAACAATATATTAAACCTCTTAAATAATTAAAATAATTAACCTTTATCATAAAAATATAACAGGATAAGTTTAATTCATCACTTATACAACCTTTTTCATTATTCATTATGTATATTTTTCTTCTTTACAGAATTCTAAATATTTGTCAACATCATATTTTTAATGTTTCAGTTATCTACTTATATTGTGAGAACGAAGTGATAGGAGACAAAAGTTTTATTGTAATCTTCTTAAAAATATTAATGACAAGATACAAAGGAGGGAAATAAGGTATCTTTTGAGAATAGTGTTAAATATTAATGACAAGAGACAAAGGAGGGAAATAAGGTATCTTTTGAGAATAGTGAGTAATTTTCATAACCACACCCTCCATGGGAGACGGGACTTAGGATTATTTTCTCTCACACACTAATAAAACAACGTCCTTGCTCGGACACGTGGCCATGGGACATGCTCGAAATCCTCCAAATACGTTTGCCACGTGGAGGGGAATAATCTCGCTAGGTGATGCACATCCCAAGCATGCCTATGAATGATGGATGGTCATCACATAAATTCGTTGGCGTCTGCGGCAAGCAAGGTCGCCCACTATTGACCAATAGTAAAGATTCGCGCCAAAAGAACAATGATCAAAATCGTGCCATCACTTTTACCGTCTGCTTCCGGCCAACTGTCATCTCAATCTAGTTGTCAATGATGAGAGCCATGTGGCGTGCCGTGTGGCACTTGTCTCAGTGAGGGGGAGACTTTTGACCGTGGTAATTACTCTCTTTTTACCTCCGCGTATTCATTAAAAATTGAGGTGAATGCTCTTACATTTATGGTGCTCCGCGTGTTCATAAAGAATGAGGTGAATTCCTTCACATTTATGGTGGTGGACATAATGCAGTGAAAGTTATTTAATGTTATCTGAGCGGGTTGTCTCTCGTGATAACATTAAATGTCAGCCGTGCATTAATTCGATTATTGAAATGTGGTCCACTCGGCTTGATCCACAATTGCAACAAACAACCGGATTATGTCTTAATTTAAGAAAGCATTGTGCACTGCGCTACAGACGAGTGTCACGTGTAAAATATACTCATTAATTCCGGGCAAAGCTCATTTTCTAGGTTATTGAGCCATAAATATCCTTGGATGGTGTATTTATTTTAATTTTTCAGTGGGCATATACTGCCCTCGCCTATTTATGGCTCTATAGCCTAGGACATAAGTTTTAAATCAGTAGGAATGACCGATTTTATTTTGGCATTGTCTTTGATGCCATTTTTTGGAGTTTCTGGTTTTAAATCCTCATAAAATTTTGAGGAAAAATTTTGATTTGTGTTATCCAAAATGGTTTTTTGATTATATATATGGATTTAGCACCCTCAAAAACTTATAAGGCACTTTTATTGTGGAGGGTTACACATCAAAATTATGATTTCAATAAATTCACGCCGGCTTTCAAAGAATTTGATCGGAAAATTTCATCAGAAAAGTTTCCAAAAAGTCCCATTAAATACAACTAGTTTTATTTTAAGTTTATTTTTATTTTTTATAATAATTTTTATTTTTATTTTTTATTTTATTTTATTTTTTTCCTGTTAAATCATAAAACTTAGTGATAAATGAGAAAAAATATAATTATAAGGTGTTGACTATGCATAATTCAAATTATTATGCAAATGTAATTATATTTAAAAATATCACTGGCACAACTACATAAATTAAATAGCTAATAAAGACAAATACACACCCATTATTATTATTACATTATTAAATAATAAATATAATTAATATGTAAGTTATATATTTAAAAAAATATAGAGTAGAATTTTTAATTAATGGAAATTTATCTCTATTTTATCATAGAGAATTTTTAATATGTATGTAGATTTTGTTACAATACTATCGCTTATCAATACCACATGCCTAAAATAACATAACTGACTTCATGTCACATTGATTCATATGACATATTTTTTTATTAACATATTTTTCTTAAATTAATCAATTTAATTGAAAAAGCAAAAATGGCAAAACTACTTTTGAGATAAATCTCAACCTTTTATTTTTGTATACTAATATGAATATTTTAAGAAAATTAAATTGCTTAATAATTATTGAATCATTTAAATTAAAATTATAAAAATCCTATTCTAAAATAAATATGTATATCAACATAATTAAAACAAAAAATATATATCATTATCTGTCACCAAAACACATCACTATCTCTAACTAAAAAAAATAATATAACTCACAAAAAAAACCAAAATTTCACTTTAATAACGACCCTTTAAATTCCACATCTTAATAAAAATAATTATATTTATTTTACTTTTTATTCTCTATTTAATTAATTTTTTCAATTTCCTCATTTATATTTCAAAGTCTTATTACCAAGTAATAAATTTCACTCACATTTTAATAACAAAAATTATATTTATTTTACTTTATATTCTTTATTTAATTATTTTTTCAATTTTATCATTTATATTTCAAAGTCTTATTCCTAAGTAAATACATCTATCAACATAGTTTAAAAAAAAAAAAACATCATCATCTCTCATCAAGAAATATCACTTTGTGTTCCAAAAAAAAAGGTAGTATTTTTTTTTTTTTTAATTACTTTAGTAATTATGTTTTTTTGGGTCAAATTGTTTGTGTTTCACTAGGCTTGATCTGTGACTTGAGAAACCATGACCCAAGGACATCTAAGTCGTCAAAGTCACCAGAGAGTCCCACGAGACCTCTGGACACACCAGCGCTAAGTTGACTAGACATTTCAGCCTACCTCTGGGCCAACAACCTCCATGGATTTAATTGTGAATAGCCTTGCTAACAAAGTCCATCCTCAACATATTGTGATAATAAGACTTAACCACCTTAATATCTATGCTTTAAGTTTCACATCACATCTCAGTGAAAATAATGATTTTTTAAAATATTAAATTTATTTCAATTAATTCATGACACCTTCAATCTGACATCTTCATCTTTTCTTCTTTTGGAAAAGTTTCAGCAAACTTCTCTGCATCCGGATGTGTGAACAAATCCCAATTTATCATTCTCTTCATCCAATTGTAAGGGATTAAAGTTCTGGAACAACCATCCATGAGAGTGATAAACTTATGGATCATGAATGGTGGCTTTTCATTGGGGGAGGTGTCTTTGATTCACAGGCCGAATGAACCCATTTGCCCTTTCTTCATAACCCAACCCACATTTGAGTACCCGGAGGTCTCTCGACTCAACAAGAGGTCGTACAAGTCTTTTATCTTCTTTCCAGGGACAGTATGCATCATCAACATGAGGGTCTATTACCCTGCTGGGGAAAGGAATATCATTGTATTTAGGATTAGGACAAGACGTATGCTGTATACTAGAGGCTTGTCCTGCTCTAGAATTATGGTTTTTATAAAACAAAGATATGCAAGACTATGAGATGAATATCGTCATGAGATTGAGGACACTCAACTTTAATCAAGCCTGGGACTCAATTTAGCAAACCCAAAAGAGAAACATGAATGGTACTTGAAACAAGAACTACAACCCGGCATCCACAATCGGCTCATAAATCGGGATAGACTTACATTCAGACCAATTCTTCTCAAGTGCCCGTTATACTTCCTGGGGAAAAGTTATTTCCCTCTAGAGGGATTGATCTCAACTATGTTTGGCAGAGGAAATTCTTGGACTTGCAAAGGATAGGATTTGAACACAGTGGTCTCGGGAAATTGTGATCTCTACATTAATTGCCCGATGCTCAACTTTTCTGGCTTGGCAATTGATATCAGCAACACTGCTTTAATTTGCTTGGGGTACAAGACTGGCAGAAACATTGTGGATGTGTGGCGAAACAAACATTTAATTGTATTAAGATATTTTTCCTTTTTTCTTATTTTATATCAAATCCAAATATTCAGATTTGCAACTGAAGAACATCTTTTCAATGCTTCAAAAATGGGTAACGAGAATTTCAAAAATTAAATAAACGGATTTGCCCATTGGATAGTGGAGCAACTATCCTCCAATCACCAACTAATCGCTGTATTTGTTATAAGGACTTCCAGACAGCTGGCACACGTATGCTTCCACTCCTGGATGAACCAGTGCATTAATACCAACTCGCAAACATCCCAGATGTAAAAACTCAGTTCCCAATCTTTTAGCTTCAGCTTGAAGTTCTTTGGGATCCAATATAGGGATCAACTGGGCTTGATCACTATTCTCCTGGATACTGGATACTGACTCTTTAATGGTTATTCTAGTGGCAGCTTTTAGGTGCCAGACACTTAAGTCAGAATATACTTGAGAGGCTTTTATGTTGGGAAGGACCCAATTGGCTTGTGGCTCAACCTCTTCATACAACAAGTTAGACTCATTAATCACTCGACTACTACTTGATGCAAACATATCCCTGAGAGGATTTTGTTCAGCTTGCTCTTCTTCTGCAAGCTCTCTGAATGAAACAGATTTAGACATAGATGAATCCATTGTTATTAGGAAAGACAGAAAGAAAGACTTTTAGAATATTACTCAAGATCTCGAACCAGGCTACAGCGTAGACTTATTGGCTCCGATACCAATTTCTAGCAGAGGCTTCTCAAAGCTTGCTTGCGGTCGTCAACCAACCGACTTGGCCTTGTCAAATGTCTCTGAACACTACTTGTTATGAACCCAACTGTGAACCCAGGCGAACCTACTATGCCCTCACGCTCTCAGCGGCCTACCACACGGCTTCCACGCCTTCAAACGGCCTTTAGCGATCCGTAGCCTTCGCGAACCCCGGTGAACTTATGGTGAAATTTTTATAGTAGTGCAAGTATTTTGACAGAACAATTTAAACACATAGAGTAATAATGCGGAAACTCAAACACCAAAGTCTTCTCTCTTTATTTATCAGTATGCTTCACAACCAGATTACAATGGATTCTCCGTATCAGAGATGGATTGTAATGGCATTTACTGGACTTCTGATCTTCACGAATGAAGGATCGATACCAGAGGCTTCCTGGCCAATATACAGACTCTGTCTCAGAGATTTATAGACATAAACACATATATATGCAGACACACTAATGAAGTGGCCACTTTAGGTTCTCGCCTGTCACAAGAACAGACGCGCAGGCTTCTCACTTCGACCTAATGACTGTGAGCAAAGTTCTTCGTGTTGCGAGCAGATCGTTGTGATAGCGCAGACGCAGAGCAGGAAGAAACTACTCAGACTTATGAGTAATCAACTCTGTGATGCGAGCAGATCACCAAGATGGCGCAGACGCAGAGCAGGGAAAGACTACTCGGACTCAAGACTCAAAACACTCCAAATGCGAATGATCCACAAATGAACCTTACCTCTTCATTTATAGGAATGAGAGGGGGACAAGCATTACTGTGGTTCGTCCGATTATTGACACTTGGCAGTAGATCACCGTTTTCGGGTAACACCGTGAGGTGACATCCGCACGGAGATCTAACATGCCGACAAAAGTGAAAGTCATGTGAAAACACAGTGGATACCTTACAAAGGCCCACAAGGAATCAAATAATTACACTTTGGATACTTTTCAGACATAGGAAAAGTCCAAGAGAAAACTATGTCACCGTAAACCCGTGACTAGGTATCATATATACACAGGGAAAGCCTTTCATGAGTGGGGCTCCCGAGGACCACTAGTACTGGGTTCATGTGCAGGTTCTTCTAGAATTTTGACACCTGGATATCTAACATGGTACCATTCATCATCCCAGGCTTTTGTATAAATTCGCCTTACTATCATGGGTTTGTTAAGCACTATTTGATGCTTAATTTTCGTCATTACGGCCCATTGATAGTGCATTTGCATGTACATTTTTAGTATGGGATGGTCTAACATTGTATGTTCAATACTGGTCATTTCCCCAACAGTTTTACATGGGTAATGAAAACATTCTCCGGCCGGTCCTGAGATACATTCATCACAAAAATGTCTGTGATAAGTCTGAAATTGATCAGGATCCATACTGTAGGGACTGACCCCATAGTGCCACCCCCAATTTGACAGCCAAGGAATGGATGGCTCTCTTTCATTTATCCAAGTAGGTGCAAACTTTATCTTTGTGTAGTGGGTTTGTTCTGGACCATCTCTGTTAAGAAGATTCCACCACAATCTTTCATAACCTGCAAAATCATAAACTCTGTCAGGAAAAATGAGTTTAGGGTCATCATGTGGCCATGATGTGAATTTACCATAAGTGTAGGGACCCATCTTTCTAACACGGTTTATCACATAATTCTTGTAACTGGATCTGTCATTGCCACCAGTACCAATGACATACAGATCCCAAAAGTCTTCTGAGAGGGATCTCTCAGCTTCTTGTGCGGCAGTCATACTGTGTGAATACATTTTCTCATGTATCCATCTATTTCCTTTTGGGTACACCTTTCTGCCAGGAACCAAGTGTTGTAGATCTGAGTGGTTCTGCAAATTTCCATCCAACACTTGTGTATTGCGGAGGATCCAAGTTGGCCTCCATTTTTCCAAATATACAGGCCATGCCTCATCATCTGCAATAAACCTGAGCTCTTCCTTCTGTTGGGCCTGATTCCATTCTGTCAAGATGACAAAACAATGATATTGTACATGATCTACATTGTCATCTTCTTGTTCTTGATGCTGGATATATTCTCTGCTTAAGAAATCTGGAATACAATTTTCAGAACCCTTAATATGTTCAACATCAAAACTAAAATATGCAAAGAGGGCTTGCCACCTTGCAAATTTTGCATCTTCAGGGTTCTTTATCTCTTTAGATAAGACTCCATCCAGGGCTTTCGCATCAGTTCTGAGCAGAAAATATTTATTGGCCAAATGAACAGAAAACTTCCTCAGACAATACCACGCTGCCTTTACCTCTTTCTCGATGGGAGCATAATTCATCTCTGCTTTGCTCCAGACTCCAGAGGCAAAAAGAACAACTCTTTCATCTTCTTTTGGGTCTTCTGCTTTTGGCTTCTGTTTCAGCACACCTCCCCATCCTATGTTGCTTGCATCTGTCTCAACAATCTTATAGAAATTATCATCAGCAACATGTAAAATAGGCAGAAATCTTACCTTGGACTTTATTTCTTTAACTGCTTGGGTGTGCCTGTCAGTCCAAGGTTTAGGGTTTTTTCTAAGTCTCTGATTCAACAGAGATCTATCAATGGCGCAGTTTGGATAGAAGTTGCTCACATAATTTAGGCACCCTAAGAACCTTTGCAGCTGGGTTTTATCAAGGATAACATCAGGAAATTTATCAGCAAATTCTAGTGCATGACGCTGTAGAGCAATCTGGCCATTCTCAATTTCATGTCCTAAGAATTTTATCTTTGTCAGACACAATTCCATCTTTTTCTTGCTTAGGACAAGTCCATTATGTTTGACCAATTTCATGAAAATTCTCAGATGTTTGAAATGGTCATTCAAATTTTTGGAAAATATCAGCAGATCATCAATATAGGCAAGCAACCAATCAGCATATGGTTTGAAGATTGAATCCATTACCTTTTGGAACTTTGATGGTGCATGCTTCAGACCAAAAGGCATTACATTCCATTCATAGTGTCCATGGGGAACACTAAATGCTGTCTTCCATCTATCATTTTCTGCAATAGCAACTTGCCAGAAACCGGACTTTAGATCAAACTTTGAAAACACTTTGGCTCCAGAAATTCTCCTTATCAAATCTCCTTTGTGGGGGATTGGATAAGTATCATCTGCTAATACTCTGTTCAGGGGTTTATAATTTATCACCAACCTTGGAACTCCCCTGACTTGTTCACTTCTTTTATTTACGTAGAATCCATAGCAGTTCCATGGGCTATGGGATTCTCTGATCAACTTCTTTTTAAGAAGCTGTTCAATCTCTTGCTGGCAGTGTTGTCTGTCCTGAACAGACATAGAAATGGATCTGGACTTACAAGGTCTGCCAGTGTATCCTTCCTTGTAAGGCAGTTGTATACTGTACTGCTTTCTGTGCCAGAAGGCATTTGGCTCTTCTGAACAACAAGTATCTTCAAATTATTTCTGGAAAGCAGCAATTTTTCTTTTTATTTCTGGGGAACTCAACTGTTCTTCAATTCTGATGATTTCTTTGTGATTTTTGAGTTCGTCCAGACTTTTCTCAGCCTTCTGAAGTTTCTTTACTTTCTCCTGCATTATCTGCACCATGGGTGAAATTTTGTTTCTGGAAACATAAGGTAATTCAATTCTTCTACCAGAAACAGTAATAAACATCCCTGAACCACCATCAGGAAATCTGACTGACCCATGAGGTTCTACTGCTGCTAAGAAGATATTACCCAAAATACAATCAACAGGAATGTCTGAGACTGCTAAGGATAATTTCACACAACTTGGACCAAAGCAAACAGTAGCTTTAGAAACTTCAAATTTTAATTGTTTCACCCCTAATCCCTAGACTTCTCTCTCTGCAGTAGTCCAATATCTGGAAGGGATGATATGCTTAGAAATCAGGTTAAGATCTGAACCAGAATCAATAAGTGCAATAACCTGATAAGTATTACCAACAATAGAAAGATCGACTAGAACATGATGTTGCTGGTACTGGACTGTGAGGACCTGCATATCCCCAATATCTCTGTAACCTGAAGACACAAATTTAGTGGGGGCTTCAGGTCTAGTGTGCAGTGTATAATTTGTCTGCTGTGTAGAAGTGGGAGAAGCAGACTGATTGTTTTGAGCTTTCAAGACATTTAGCTCATTTTTTATACTGCACACTTCAGATTTTAAGTCCTGTATCTCCTTATTCACCTCCCCCAAAGTGAGGCCACGAGCTTTGTTATTCTGCTGGAGATACGGCTTTGTATTGCGGTCATAAGAAGCATCAACAAAATTAGGCTTCTTATAACGAGAAGATGAGGAAGAACTAGAGGAACCAGGAATATTCTTCAGATAAGTATCAAGAAGGGCAGTCTTGAGGTCACTTTCATCCATGGCACGGATTTGGGCAAAAACCTTAAGATCATCATCTGTCGAGGCCATGAGGACATGAGGAGAATCTTCCACAGCCGAAGAATAGGAATCAGAATCAGAATCTGAAGAGGAATCACATTTACAAGCATCAGGATCTGAACAATGACAATGCATATTGACTTGTTCATCAGAAGAGGATGATGAATAGTCATCAGAAGAGGACTCAGCAGCAGACGAAGGAATGGCATGTTGCATAATGGCTTGACGGCGACCCGGGTAAGAAGGACATTCTGAAATCTTGTGAGAAGTAGAATGGCAATAAGAACAGGCATCAGGGTCACGTTTGACAGTGGTATGAGAAGAAGTGGCTTGCTTACCCTTATCATACTTACTAGACTTTTTACCCAGACCTCGTTTGGATTCTAAAGCAGTAGGACACATATTAGAAGTATGCCTTTTAGCACCACATAGCCAACACTCAACTTCCTTCATTCTATTTAACTTGACATCTTTAGGCCTGATGTCTTGAGGTTGATAATAGTGGGTATTAAACCCTTACACTATTTTCCAAACATTTAAAACAATGCAGAATGTAAATTTACTGGTATCACGAGCGATAGCGGACACTAAATTTTGTCCCCCCACCATAAATGATAAAAGCGTTCGGCTATTTTAATAAAACACAGAGGGTGAAGCCCGGAAGGCATTAATGAGCAGGCTCAAATGTCATTGTCGCGCCGAATCAGTTTGAACGGCCATATGAACCACACGGTAACCTATGCGGCTTTGGCAGTTAGAGTATGGCCACAGTTGGCGGGAAACAGAAGGTTAATAGTGGGCCACATTTTATTTATACTTCTTTTGGCGCGAATTCAACACGCACGGTAATGGCTTCTATGCCATGGCATGCATCACTTTGTCCATCCATCATTCATGTACATGCATAGTAAAATTTGGCATAAATCTCTGAATTTATGTCCAGAGTAAAATTTGCATCCATATTTGAATTTATGTTTGTGAGGTTACTGTTGTGCATTAATTTTTAACTTGTTTTAAAATTTTGTTAAAAGATGAGTAAATTCAATTTTGTGAGGTTGTTGTTGTGCATTAACTTTTAACTTGTTTTAAAATTTGATTAAAAGGTGAGTAAATTCAATTTATTTTGTTGTTTAGATGGCTATAAATCATTTGAATTTGTGCAATTTTTTTCAAAAATTTTGACAATAATAGTGGAATCTTGTATTTTTATGATGGAAATGGATTCAGCACTATCAAAAATGGTTGGGCACCCAAAATCTTGAAACTTCACAAATGTAACGCAGATTTCCAAAAATGGTTACGAAATTTCTAGCTTCCACTATTTTTTATGTGAGATTAATTTTAAATATTTATTTGGAACGAGTGAGTTTGGGTAATTTTTAAATGAGTGATTATTTTTTTAAATGAAATTTTATAGCTAAAAATATCTAGATTAATTAAATATTTTATTTTTTTTATTTAATTTAAAATTAAAAATTAAAAAGTATTCCATTATATATATATATATATATATATATATATATATATATATATATATATATATATATATATATATATATATATATATATATATATATATATATATATAAACTAAGTAGGTATGTGTGTTGCTATTGATTCAATCTGGTTTGAAAGCCATTTTACATTTGCTTTGAGATCTTCATTATTCAAGTTCAAAAATGTCCAAAAAAAATACCTGAAGTACTAACTCTCTGACTACATTCTTCTATTCTAAGGTGACACTTTATATATCCTCCAAAATACCACTGATATAACTACAAACTAGCATAACATGGATTAAACTATGTGCATTGTTGGCTTGAGTATATTAGTAATTACTGGCTGATTGCCCAATTTTCTATTATGTTCTGCTTCTATTTCTCAACTTATCTTCTTGAATGACCTTCCTTTCTTTTTCTTGTTGCTTTATGTCTCATGACTACTGCCCCAATTCGCCCAAGTTAGGGTTTATGCCATGTTGCAAGTGATTACCCCCATTGACAAGGGACCACCTTCTGCATTACTAGACTTGAGCGGGGAATTTCCTTTATTATTCATAGGAACATTTTAGGTTTCCATAGGGGGTCGCTCCATGTGTTGTTGATCTAAATTATTCTCGAGGTTTGGAGTCTCCTCTTTTTCATTTATCTCCCCATCTTCTTGCTCGATTATTATTTTGTATTCTCCATAAGCTCCTTTGTTCAAATTAGGGTTTGGATCCTCCTGATCGTTCGGAGTGTGATTTTGCACAATATCAACTTGATTTGCAGGTGATGAAGCCCCATTTTTATTGAGTATTTTGATTCTTGCTCGTTGATTCCCTGCTTCTATTTGTTGAAAAATGTTGTAGAAATTTTAATATAATTATGTATTGTTGGATTCTCCTGATCTAACAACTATATGTCACTGTTAAATACAAAATCCTACTACTTAAATCTTTGTGGAAATTTAATCGCCAATTGCAAACACATGAAGAAAAATTAATTGCTCATAACACAGAATTTTTTACCAAGAAAGCATCAAGCTAAAAACCCCAACTATCATATATTATGTATATCATGGATCATGAAACAATCTCATACAAAACTCTACTCCAAGAGCTCTCAGTACAATATACAATTGTCTCACACTGTCATACAAAAATTGGCATAAACATGCACCAATTTACTGCCTCCTGACAACCTGCCTCCACTGCGCAATCCCTGATGATGAAGATCCCTAAATGAATTCGATCTTGCCTTGCCTTCACTATGCAATCCTCATTGGCATCTCCAATGTGTGTGTAGATGCATTGAATGCACCATTATAGTCACAATTGATTGTTAAACAGGCCATTTCACCTATTTTTAACTAGGTGAAAAATCGACATGCATTCTAATTTTAGACATGCATTCCACGAAACAACTTCGCACATGCATTCCAAACTTAGACGTCCATCCATCCATATAATTTTCTCAACCATCTATAAATAGATTACTGCTAAAAATAGACTTTGATCCAAATTCTAAAAATAGACATATCACCTAAAAATATCCTGCGAGCCCCACCTAGTGTAGGTGCTTAATTTTCACTAGGATCATCATCTTGTTGAATCTCAACACTCCCTCTCAACAAGAAAGGGATTATCCTTCACCCCGATCTTGTCTCTATGGTATTCGAATTTTCTCCTGGTGAGCACCTTCATCAGAATATCTACATCTTGATCTTCTGTAGGAATGTACTGAAGCAACATGATCTTCCACTGCACACAATCTCTGATATGATGATACCAGATATCTATATGTGTAGATCTATCATGAAACATGGGATTAATCGAGAGTTTAATGCAACTTTAATTATCACAATGAATTATTGTAGGATCTAAATGAGAACCGAACAAACCAACTAGGATCTTCCTCATCCAAATAGCCTCACATGCAACTTGACTTGCTGCCATGTATTCCACTTCCACTAAACTGAGTGCCACAGATCTCTGTTTCCTGCTATACCAAGAACCAACTGTAGATCTAATACTGAAAACCCCTCCTGATGTACTCTTTCTTTCCATTGGGCTGTCTGCCCAATCTGAATCCGTGAATCCATGCAACTTCACCTCATCCGTCTGTCTGTACCATAAGCCATACTCAGATGTGCCCCTGATATATCTCAGGACATGCTTGCCCACCTTCCAAAAGAGATTAGTAGGCTTAACCATCGCTTGACTAAGTTGGTTCACCACATAGCATATGTCTGGTCTTGTATTAATTAAATACATGAGCGAACCCACCAACTGTCAATAGACAGTAGCATCCACTACCTATGCCGATGTAGCATCCTCTTTCCTCCAGTTTCCTGGAAGAGGAGTATCCATGGGTTTGCAGCCCTCCATGTGAAACTTACCGAGTATCTCCCTTGCATACTTGCCTTGAGACACAAACAGTGAACCTTCTCGCTGCCATATTTCCAATCTAAGGAAATAGTGAAGGAGGCCCATATTCTTCATCTCGAACTCCTTTGCAAGGTCCTCCTTGCATGAGTGTATCAGCTGCTCATCACCAGTTAGTATTAAATCATCAACATAAAGAACAATGATTAATAGTTTACCCTCCACCAAAATCTGGTATAGTTTTGCATCCGCCTCACTCTTGGTGAAGCCAAGTCTAGTGAAATAGTTGTTGATCTGAGTATACCAAGCACCAGGTGCTTGCTTCAGCCCATACAACGCTCTTTTGATTCTTCACACATGCGACTTGCCGTTGAAGATCTCAAATCCTTCAGGCTGCTAAATGTACACTTATTCCTCAATGATCCCATTAATGAACACAATCTTCACATCGATCTGATGAATGTGCCAACCCATCTGCACTGAGAGAGCAAGGATGGTTCTTATGGAAGAATACCATGCGACAGGTGCAAAGGTTTCTTCATAATCAATCCCCTCGATCTGTGAGAAGCCCCAAGCCACAAATCTTGCCTTATACTTCTCAACACTCCCATCAACAGCTTGCTTTACCTTGTAGATCCATCTTGAACCTACCACTGATTTATCAACCGGCCTTGGAACAATTTCCCAAGCACTGTTTCTGACAATGGAGTCATACTCCTCCACCATTGCATCTACCCATGTGGGCTCCTGCACTGCTTCCTGAAAGGAAGATGGCTCAGTCACAATACTTTTTCTCATGAGAGCCATGTATCTAGTATATCAATTAAGAGACTGTTTCTATCTGTGCTGTGAAGTAGGAACTACTACATTCTATGCCGCATCAAGCTTTAACCTATCAGCTTCTGTGGTACACCTTATGCCAGTTATGATGTTTGGCTCTGCATGAGTGGACTCCTCCACTCCATGAACCTCCTCTTGTGGCTAATCCACATCTAGAGACTCATCTTTGGGAACAAGTAGTTCCTCCTTTGCATGCAATTCTAGCTCCCTCTCAAGCGACAACTTCATGGCTTTCTCCTCATTTAATTTTATATCTCGTCGCACCATAGTCATTCGACTGTTTGGAAAATACATGATAATTATGGGGTGTTTCTATGTACCCCACAAATATCCCAACTTCAGTAGTCAGCTCCAGCTTCTTCTTGGCATTCTTGGTCACATGAGCATAAACATATGAGCCAAAAATATTAAAGTGAGAAACATTCGGTTTCTTACCAGTAAAAGCTTCTTCAGGTGTACTCATGCCAAGCACTCTATAAGGACAACGGTTTTGCACATAAACCGCAGTGTTGCATGCTTCCACCCACAAGTGCATTGGTAGGCCCTGATCATGTAGCATAGCTCGTGCAGCACCCACAATCGTTTTTTTCTTCCTCTCCGTGACCCCATTCTGTTGTGGGTTATGAGTCACTATGAGTTCTCTTCGAATTCATTTTCTGCTACAGAAGTATTTGAATTCATTCAAGATATATTCACTACCATTTTCGCTCCGTAGAGCCTTCACTTGTTCCCCCTGATTCTTTCTCCACGAATGATTTAAACTCACAGAACTTTGAGAATGTTTGATATTTCTTCTGCATGAAGAAGATCCAGCATCTACGAGAATAGTCATCAACAAAAATAACATAATACCTGTGTTTTTCTGTTGAAGCAACCAAGAATGGTCCACACACGTCTGTGTGAACTCTCTCCAGGATTACCGAAGCACGGTTCTCCTTTTCATGAAAGGCGGTCTTCACAAACTTACCCATAGTACATCCCTTGCACTAATATATCTGCGCGAGTGTACCCTTGGGAAGTATAATAGAAATCTGTTGCAATATTTTTAGGGTGCCATGGTGAAGATGGCCCAATCGCCTGTGCCATAATTCGCCCTCATCCCGGCTCACCACTTCTTCTTCTTTTACCACCCTTGCAGCGCAACCATCTACCTCCAATTTGTAGAGATTCTTGAATCGAATATCCATCCTCTTGGTTTGAACCGTTGTTTTATGTCGCAAGAAAGATTTTCCATTGCTGAAACGACGTCATAACCTTTGTCCTCCAACATCATGACTGAGACCAAGTTTTTCTTCAGACCTGGAACATGCATAACATCTTTCAATAGAAATGGTTTACCTTACTCCCTCTCAAAGGTAATCGTACCAATTATAGTTGCATCTGGAGATCTTTCTCCTCCAAGTCACTAAAAAGCTCCTTATCTCCCGTCACGTGGATGAAAGCACCAATATCAAGATACCACACCGATCCCATTGCGCTTGAAACCAAGCATGCGATCAAAGAGAAATCAAGTTCGAATTTCAAGGCAAGGGCCTCACCAGCTGCAACTCTAGCAACCTTCTTGTTCTTATTTTTCTGTGGGCAGTTAGTGGCGAGATGCCCATGTTCGTGACAGTGAAAACACTTCACCTTGGACAAATCCAGCTTCTTGTCTTTAGCCTCAGATTTTGAGTGGAATTTATTCCTCTTCCCTTTCTTTTCTTTGGCAGCCAAATCGCAATCCTCTTCATCATCATGCTTTAATGAAATATATATGTATATCAACATAATTAAAACAAAATATATATATCATTATCGATCCCCAAAACACATCACTATCTCTAACTAAAAAAAATAATATAACTCACAAAATTTCACTTTAATAACTACCCTTTAAATTCCACATCACATCTTAATAAAAATAATTATATTTATTTTACTTTTTATTCTCTATTTAATTATTTTTTTCAATTTCCTCATTTATATTTCAAAGTCTTATTACCAAGTAATAAATTTCACTCACATTTTAATAACAAAAATTATATTTATTTTACTTTATATTCTTTATTTAATTATTTTTTCAATTTTATCATTTATATTTCAAAGTCTTATTCCTAAGTAAATACATCTATCAACATAGTTTAAAAAAAAAAAAAAAACATCATCATCTCTCATCAATAAATATCACTTCTGTCTTCCAAAAAAAAAGTAGTAAATTTTTTTTTTAATTACTTTAGTAATTATGTTTTTTTGGGTCAAATTGTTTGTGTTTCACTAGGCTTGATCTGTGACTTGAGAAACCATGACCCAGGGACATCTAAGCCGTCACGAGACCTCTGGCCACACCAGCCCTAAGCTGACTAAACATTTCAGCATACCTCTGAGCCAACAACCTCCATAAGTTTAATTGTGAATAGCCTTGCTAACAAAGTCCATCTGGGCCAACAACCTCCATGAGTTTAATTGTGAATAGCCTTGCTAACAAAGTCCATCTTCAACATATTGTGATAATAAGACTTAACCACCTTAATATCTATGCTTTAAATTTCACATCACATCTCAGTGAAAATAATGACTTTTAAAATATTAAATTTATATCAATTAATTCATGACACCTTCAATCTAGTAAACCCTTACACTATTTTCCAAACATTTAAAACAATGCAGAATGTAAATTTACTGGTATCACGAGCGATAGTGGACACTAAATTTTGTCCCCCCACCATAAATGATAAAAGCGTTCGGCTATTTTAATAAAACACAGAGGGTGAAGCCCGGAAGGCATTAATGAGCAGGCTCAAATGTCATTGTCGCGCCGAATCAGTTTGAACGGCCATATGAACCACACGGTAACCTACGCGGCTTTGGCAGTTAGAGTATGGCCACAGTTGGCGGGAAACAGAAGGTCAATAGTGGGCCACATTTTATTTATACTTCTTTTGGCGCGAATTCAACACGCACGGTAATGGCTTCTATGCCATGGCATGCATCACTTTGTCCATCCATCATTCATGTACATGCATAGTAAAATTTGGCATAAATCTCTGAATTTACGTGCGGGGTAAAATTTGCATCCATGTTTGAATTTTTGTTTGTGAGGTTACTGTTGTGCATTAATTTTTAACTTGTTTTAAAATTTTGTTAAAAGACGAGTAAATTCAATTTTGTGAGGTTGTTGTTGTGCATTAACTTTTAACTTGTTTTAAAATTTGATTAAAAGGTGAGTAAATTCAATTTATTTTGTTGTTTAGATAGCTATAAATCATTTGAATTTGTGCAATTTTTTTCAAAATTTTTGACAATAATAGTGAAATCTTGTTTTTTTAATGATGGAAATGGATTCAGCACTATCAAAAATGGTTGGGCACCCAAAATCTTGAAACTTCACAAATGTAACGCAGATTTCCAAAAATGGTTACGAAATTTCTAGCTTCCACTATTTTTTATGTGAGGTTAATTTTAAATATTTATTTGGAAGAATGAGTTTGGGTAATTTTTAAATGAGTGATTATTTTTTTAAATGAAATTTTATAGCTAAAAATATCTAGATTAATTAAATTTTTTATTTTTTTATTTTTTTAATTTAATTTAAAATAAAAAATTAAAAAGTATTCCAATATATATATAAACTAAACAGGTATGTGTGTTGCTATTGATTCAATCGGGTTTGAAAGCCATTTTACATCTGCTTTGAGATCTTCATTATTCAAGTTCAAAAATGTCCAAAAAAATCCCTGAAGTACTAACTCTCTACTACATTCTTCTATTCTAAGATGACACTATATATCCTCCAAAATACCACTGATATAACTACAAACTTGCATAACATGGATTAAACTGTGTGCATTGTTGGTTTGAGTATATTAGTAATTACTGGCTGATTGCCTAATTTTCTATTATGTTCTGCTTCTATTTCTCAACTTATCTTCTTGAATGACCTTCCTTTCTTTTTCTTGTTGCTTTATGTCTCATGACTACTGCCCCAATTCGCCCAAGTTAGGGTTTATGCCATGTTGCAAGTGATTACCCCCATTGACAAGGGACCACCTTCTGCATTACTAGACTTGAGCGGGGAATTTCCTTTATTATTCATAGGAACATTTTAGGTTTCCGTAGGGGGTCGCTCCATGTGTTGTTGATCTAAATTATTCTCGAGGTTTGGAGTCTCCTCTTTTTCATTTATCTCCCCGTCTTCTTGCTCGATTATTATTTTGTATTATCCATAAGCTCCTTTGTTCAAATTAGGGTTTGGATCCCCCTGATTGTTCAGAGTGTGATTTTGCACAATATCAACTTGATTTGCAGGTGATGAAGCCCCATTTTTATTGAGTATTTTGATTCTTGCTCGTTGATTCCCTGCTTCTATTTGTTGAAAAATGTTGTAGAAATTTTAATATAATTATGTTTTGTTGGATTCTCCTGATCTAACAATTATATGCCGTTGTTAAATACAAAATCCTTCTACTTAAATCTTTGTGGAAATTTAATCGCCAATTGCAAACACATGAAGAAAAATTAATTGCACATAACACAGAATTTTTTACCAGGAAAGCATCAAGCTAAAAACCCCAACTATCATATATTATGTATATCATGGATCATGAAACAATCTCATACAAAACTCTACTCCAAGAGCTCTCAGTACAATATACAATTGTCTCACACTGTTATACAAAAATTGGCATAAACATGCACCAATTTACTACCTCCTGACAACCTGCCTCCACTGCGCAATCCCTGATGATGAAGATCCCTGAATGAATTCGATCTTGCCTTGCCTTCACTATGCAATCCTCATTAGCATCTTCAATGTGTGTGTAGATGCATTGAATGCACCATTATAGTCACAACTGATTGTTAAACAGGCCATTTCACCTATCTCTCAACTGGGTCTCCATTGGATCTGACATGCATGTAGTTAACAGTAGTATTAATTTAGTTGCATGTGAGACCACTACTTGTGAATTAATTAAATAATTAATTAACTGATCTCTGACTAGTGTATCTTTAGTTACAACTAGTTACAACTAGCATAACTGAGTTTAACTCACTTAACTGAGTTAAACTAAATAACAACTCACATAACTACACATCCAACTCTGTTACAACTTTGTATCACTCAGTTACAACGAATTCCAATACATGATCTACCAACCAACCACTTCAACTCGAAATCCACTTAGCTAACTGATTTGCCACTTCAGTTAACTATTTCCAAGTGCTCATTGAAACTAGATAATTATTTATTGTCTAATTTTGTTAAGGGCTTAACAAAAATCGACATGCATTCTAATTTTAGACATGCATTCCACGAAACAACTTCGCACATGCATTCCAAACTTAGACACCCATCCATCCATATAATTTGCTCAACCATCTATAAATAGATTACTGCTAAAAATAGACTTTGATTCAAATTCTAAAAATAGACATATCACCTAAAAATATCCTGCGGGCCCCACCTAGTGTAGGTGCTTAATTTTCACTAGGATCATCATCTTGTTGAATCTCAACACTCCCTCTCAACAAGAAAGGGATTATCCTTCACCACGATCTTGTCTCTATGGTATTCGAATTTGCTCCTGGTGAGCACCTTCATCAGAATATCTACATCCTGATCTTCTGTAGGAATGTACTAAAGAAACATGATCTTCCATTGCACACAATCTCTGATATGATGATACCAGATATCTATATGCGTAGATCTATCATGAAACATGGGATTAATCGAGAGTTTAATGCAACTTTGATTATCACAATGAGTTATTGTAGGATCTAAATGAGAACCGAACAAACCAACCAGGATCTTCCTCATCCAAATAGCCTCACATGCAACTTGAATTGCTGCCATGTATTCCACTTCCACTAAACTGAGTGCCACAGATCTTTGTTTCCTTCTATACCAAGAACCAACTGTATATCTAATACTGAAAACCCTTCCTGATGTACTCTTTCTTTCCATTGGGCTGTCTGCCCAATCTGCATCCGTGAATCCATGCAACTTCACCTCATCCGTCTGTCTGTACCATAAGCCATACTCAGATGTGCCCTTGATATATCTCAGGACATGCTTACTCGCCTTCCAAAAGAGATTAGTAGGCTTAACCATCGCTTGACTAAGCTGGTTCACCACATAGCATATGTTCGGTCTTGTATTAATTAAATACATGAGCGAACCCACCAACTGTCAATAGACAGTAGCATCCACTACCTATGTCGATGTAGCATCCTCTTTCCTCCAGTTTCCTGGAAGAGGAGTATCCATGGGTTTGCAGCCCTCCATGTGAAACTTACCGAGTATCTCCCTTGCATACTTGCCTTGAGACACAAACAGTTAACCTTCTCGCTGCCATATTTCCAATCCAAGGAAATAGTGAAGGAGGCCCATATCCTTCATCTCAAACTCCTTTGCAAGGTCCTCCTTGCATGAGTGTATCAGCTGCTCATCACCAGTTAGTATTAAATCATCAACATAAAGAACAATGATTAATAGTTTACCCTCTACCACAATCTGGTATAGTTTTGCATCCACCTCACTCTTGGTGAAGCCAAGTCTAGTGAAATAGTTGTTGATCCGAGTATACCAAGCACCGGGTGCTTGCTTCAGCCCATACAACGCTCTTTTGATTCTTCACACATGCGACTTGTTGTTGAAGATCTCAAATCCTTCAGGCTGCTAAATGTACACTTATTCCTCAATGATCCCATTAATGAACACAGTCTTCACATCAATATGATGAATGTGCCAACCCATCTGCACTGAGATAGCAAGGATGGTTCTTATGGAAGAATACCATGCGACAGGTGCAAAGGTTTCTTCATAATCAATCCCCTCGATCTGTGAGAAGCCCTGAGCCACAAATCTTGCCTTATACTTCTCAACACTCCCATCAACAGCTTGCTTTACCTTGTAGATCCATCTTGAACCTACCACTGATTTATCAACCGGCTTTGGAACAATTTCCCAAGCACTGTTTCTGACAATGGAGTCATACTCCTCCACCATTGCATCTACCCATGTGGGCTCCTGCACTGCTTCCTGAAAGGAAGATGGCTCAGTCACAATACTTTTTCTCATGAGAGCCATGTATCCAGTATATCGATTAGGAGACTGTTTCTATCTGTGCTGTGAAGTAGGAACTCCTACATTCTATGCCGCATCAAGCTTTAACCTATCAGCTTCTGTGGTACACCTTATGTCCTCCTGTGGCTAATCCACATCTAGAGACTCATATTTGGGAACAAGTAGTTCCTCCTTAGCATGCAATTCTAGCTCCCTCTCAAGCGACAACTTCATGGCTTTCTCCTCATTTAATTTTATATCTCGTCGCACCATAGTCATTCGACTATTTGGAAAATACATGATAATTATGGGGTGTTTCTGTGTACCCCACAAATATCCCAACTTCAGCAGTCAGCTCCAGCTTCTTCTTGGCATTCTTGGTCACATGAGCATAAACAGATGAGCCAAAAATATTAAAGTGAGAAACATTCGGTTTCTTACCAGTAAAAGCTTCTTTAGGTGTACTCATGCCAAGTACTCTATAAGGACAACGGTTTTGCACATAAACCACAGTGTTGCATGCTTCCACCCACAAGTGCATTGGTAGGCCCTGATCATGTAGCATAGCTCGTGTAGCACCCACGATCGTTTTTTTCTTCCTCTCCACGACCCGTTTCTGTTGTGGGTTATGAGGCACTATGAGTTCTCTTCGAATTCCTTTTCTGCTACAGAAGTATTTGAATTCGTTCAAGATATATTCACTACCATTTTCGCTCCGTAGAGCCTTCACTTGTTCCCCCTGACTCTTTCTCCATGAATGATTTAAACTCACAGAACTTTGAGAATGTTTGATCTTTCTTCTGCATGAAGAAGATCCAACATCTACGAGAATAGTCATCAACAAAAATAACATAACACCTGTGTTTTTCTATTGAAGAAACCAAGAATGGTCCACACACGTATGTGTGAACTCTCTCCAGGATTATCGAAGCACGGTTCTCCTTTTCATGAAAGGTGGTCTTCACAAACTTACCCATAGTACATCCCTTGCACTAATATATCTACACCAGTGTACCCTTGGGAAGTATAGTAGAAATCTGCTGCAATATTTTTAGGGTGCCATGGTGAAGATGGCCCAATCGCCTGTGCCATAATTCGCCCTCATCCCGGCTCACCACTTCTTCTTCTTTTACCACCCTTGCAGCGCAACCATCTACCTCCAATTTGTAGAGATTCTTGACTCGAATATCCATCCTCTTGGTTTGACCCGTTGTTTTATGTCGCAGGAAAGATTTTCCATTGTTAAAACAACGTCATAACCTTTGTCCTCAAACATCATGACTGAGACCAAGTTTTTCTTCAGACCTGGAACATGCATAACATCTTTCAATAGAAATGGTTTACCTTACTCCCTCTCAAAGGTAATGGTACCAATTATAGTTGCATCTGGAGATCTTTCTCCTCCAAGTCATTGAAAAGCTCCTTATCTCCCGTCACGTGGATGAAAGCACCAATATCAAGATACCACAACGATCCCATTGCGCTTGAAACCAAGCATGCGATCAAAGAGAAATCAAGTTCGAATTGCGAGGCAAGGGCCTCACCAGCTGCAACTCTAGCAGCCTTCTTGTTCTTCTTTTTCTGTGGGCAGTTAGTGGCGAGATGCCCATGTTCGTGACAGTGAAAACACTTCACCTTGGACAAATCCAGCTTCTTGTCTTTAGCCTCAGATTTTGAGTGGAATTTATTCCTCTTCCCTTTCTTTTCTTTGGCATCCAAATCGAAATCCTCTTCATCATCATGCTTTAATGAAGAGTCATACCTAGTGTTCTTCTTGCACTAGATCTGAACATAGTCGTTCCTAATCTCACAATTTTTCCCGTCTGTTGATAGAGTCTTGATAACTCTGGAAACTCTTAGGAAGTCCCAAGAGAGCCAATCTCACCAAATCATCATCAACAACAATGATTCCCACACTCCCCAACTCATCCCTACATTGGACAAACTTTGTGAGATACTTAGGAATGTTGTTGCCCTTCTCCATTTTGATTTTTCTGAGTTTATTCTTCAGTGCTAATTTCCTATGGTCGCTGCTACTTTGGAAAATATCTATCAAAGCCTTCCACATTGCAAATGGAGTGGCTTTCCCATGAAGGCTTAAGACTGTATGGTCTCTCACACCTTCCAACAGAATTCTTCTCGTCTTCGCTACTTTCTTTTGCCATGCATCAACTAATGCCACATCCGTCGAAGTGGGCTTAGGAACATCGCTATCGATGAACTCCTTCAAGCCAGTATCTTCAAGCACCACCTCCATCCTATCCTTCCATGCAATGTAGTTCGAGCTACCCTCGAGTGCATACTCTAACCGCAAACCATTGAAATCTATTTCGATGTTTACTCAACTATCACACCAAGAAATTCTTGCAGCAAATTCGAATTGTTTCCACCAACAAAACTCAACTACTACTTCAATATTGCAATATTCTTTGCTCTAACACCATGTAGAAATTTTAATACAATTATGTATTGCTGGATTCTCTTGATCTAACAATTATATGCCATTGTTAAATACATAATCCTTATATTTAAATCTTTGCGGAAATTTCATTGCCAATTGCAAACACATGAAGAAAAATCAATTGCACATAACACATAAGTTTTTTCCGAGAAAGCATAAAGATAAAAACCAAAACTATCATATATTATGTATATCATGGATCATGAAAAAATATCATACAAAACTCTACTCCAAGAGCTCTCAGTTCAATATACAATTGTCTCACACTGTCATACAAAAATCTACATAAACATGCACCAATTTACTGCCTCCTGACAGCCTGCTTGCACTGCGCAATCCCTGCTGATGAAGTTCCCTGAATGAATTTGATATTGCCTTGCCTTCACTATGCAATCCTCATTGGCATCTCCAACGTGTGTGTAGATGCATTGAATGCACCACTATAGTCACAACTGATAGTCAACCAGGCCCTTTCACCTATCTCTCAACTGGGTCTCCACTAGATCTGACATGCATGTAGTTAATAGTAGTATTTCTTCAATTCCTGTGAGACCAATACTTGTGAATTAATTAAATAATTAATTCACTGATCTCTCACTAGTGTATCTTTAGTTACAACTAGTTACAACTAGAACAACTGAGTTTAACTCACTTAACTGAGTTAAACTAAATAGCAACTCACATAACTACACATCCAACTCTGTTACAACTTTGTATCACTCAGTTACAACGAAGTCCACTGCATGATCTACCAACCAACCACTTCAACTCGAAATCCACTTAGCTAATTGATTTGCCACTTCAGTTAACTATTTCCAAGTGCTCATTGAAAATAGATAATTATTTACCGTCTAATTTTTGTTAAGGTCTTAACAAAAATCGACATGCATTCTAATTTTAGACATGCATTCCACGAAACAACTTCGCACATGCATTCCAAACTTAGATGCCCATCCATCCATATAATTTTCTCAACCATCTATAAATAGATTATTGTTAAAAATAGACTTTGATCCAAATTCTAAAAATAGACATATCACCTAAAAATATCCTGCGGGCCCCACCTAGTGTAGGTGCTTAATTTTCACTAGGATCATCGTCTTGTTGAATCTCAACAAATGCAGCAAGAAATTCCCAATTTAAATTTGCCTTTATTAAATTGAGAAAATTTGAATTTCCACATCAAAATACAACTTGGATGCAGTTAACTTGTGTGACATTGCGTGTGTCACCCAATTTACTTAGTAAATTCGAGTTGGAGGAGTTAGAGTTCAGTTAAGCATGTGTGATTGATATTTTGTAGCAATCAAGGTCAGTTATCTTAGGTTTTTTCAGTTAAACTAGCTCTAATTGTTGGAGAAACAAGTGGAGAGTTGGTTGTGCAATGGGACTTCAGTCAAACTCAGTGATCATCTAGTTAACTAATCAATCAACCCAAAATAGATAGTGCATGCAAACAATTTGAGTTCCCTAGGATTGGTGGAGATTCTGAGGCAATGTAACATTAGTTGTAGACTAGTCTTGATTGTATAGGTGTTGCATGAAGTCAGATGATCATCCTAAGGAATTTCACAATCCATTATGAAGAAATTCCTAAATAATATGATCATCCTAAGGAATTGCGCAATCCATTATGAAGAATTGCGCAATTTCTCAAGGAACAACGCTAGGAAATAGGAGCTCAAGTAGAGATAGAAATTGACTAAGTCTTGATGAGAGCTTCTCAATGAGAAAGAGATAACTTATGCACTTGCAGGTTGTGCTCAGTTGAGAAAAGAATTTGTAATACATTTATATTCATTAAATTAATGCAAGCAGGCATTGTGAATTTTTGCAGATTTATTTCCCCAAGAAAAATAATGTTTACATGTGTGTGATTTCTTATTGCATGTCTCAGATTTTTGTTCTAAATTGTGAATTAATGTCGGCAGAGCAGTAGGGTAGGTTTGTGTATAGTGATTTTGATTAAAATTTCATGAGAAGTTGCAAATATACATCATAATTTCTACATGGTATCAAAGCGAGATTCACATTAGAGTAGAAATTTCGAAGTTGTTTCTCAGGAGGTTTGAATTTGGAGTTAATTTCTACAAGATCTCTTTAGAATAGAGAAGATGGCCTTCAATGGACTAAGGCTAGAGTATGCCTTGGAAGGTGCCTTTAATTTTGTTGCATGGAAGGATCGCATGGAGGCGGTATTGGATTACAATGGATTGCTAGAATACATCAAGACAGATGTTGCAAAACCACCAAAATTTGATGCCTATAACCTTGCTCAGTGGTAGAAAGATGTAGCCAAGGCGAGGAGAATAATATTGGAGGGAGTATGGGATAAAATTTTCTCAAATCTCCACCGAAAAGAAACTGCGTTGGCAATGTAGAAAACACTGACATAATTGTTCGAGAATAATAGTGACCACAGGAACTTGGTGCTCAAGGATAAACTTCGAAGTATGAAGATGCAAAAGAATGACATTATTTCGTAGTATCTGAGAAAGTTCACACAATGTCATGATGAATTTGGAGGGGCTGGGTTAAATGTTCCTAAATAAGACATGGTAAGCCTAGCCATTATGGGCCTTCCCAAGAGCTATCATAGCTATCAAGATCCAAGGAACGGGAGGGAAAAAATACTGAATTGGGAACGCTTATGGTACAATTTGGTATAGGAAGAAATAAGGCAGAATACCAGATATGGGACTTCATCCAAGGGTGAGGATGAAGAAAAATTTGCATTGGTTGGGATGGAAAAGAAGGAAAAAAGGAAGAAATCTCAATCCAAACCAGAATCCAGCCAAGGGGGCAAGAAGAAATATTTGTCCAAAATTAAATTCTTCCATTGTCATGAATTTGGGCACTATGTGATGAAGTGTCCACACAAAAAGGCAAACAAGAAGACCTCATGAGGAGTAGCAAGTGAAGCCTTGGCTTCACAGTTCGAGCTTGACTTTGTAGAAATTAATGTGTTTATTCTAAACTGCTAATGAAATTTACTAAATCACAAGGCTAGAAGCTACTCTATTGATCTGTGGAAGAAAATTCATGATCAAGAACACATATCATAAACATGCACAAAGATTCAAAACACATACATAGAGATTTATATAGGGGAAACAAATTTCTCAAAACCCCTTACTATATGCATTGCATTAATCAAAGAATAGAGATGAATATATATGTTTGCTCAAGCCCGAGCACACCCTACACCTATATAATCTATCTCACTGCTTCACTAAATAACACAAGCCAATACTTAGCCAATTTCTCAACCTGCAAATCTCATATTTCCTTGTGATGTTCGTTTGGGAATTAGGTCCCTATTAATTAGGAAATTCCCTCATATGGATTGTGTAATTACTTTAGGGTATTCCTATGACTGCATGCACCATTTGTACACTCTAGAATAGTCTACAACTAATATTACACTTCCTTGGAATATCCATCTCAACCAGGTAATTCAAATTTTTTTCATGCATGAGCTAATTTAGGCTGATTGATTAATTATATGGATGATCATTGATTGTGATTAAAGTTACATTGCACAACTTGACCTTCCACTAGTTCCTCCAATAGTTAGAACTAGTTTAACTGACCATAACTCAATTTAACTGAATTAAATTGCTACAACTAAAATTAACTCAGCCTGGGCTCCTAAAATCTAGGAACCCATTGTACACAACTGAACTTCATGCCCCTAACTTGAATTAACTAAGCTAGACTCCTATGTTTAGGAATCAACTCAGGTAAACTAAACGTCAACTCATGAACTCAAATTAAATATTCTTAACTAGGTGAAAAGTGCTATGCCACCTCAGGTAACTCCAAGTTGTCTGCTAATGTGGAAATTCGAATATTCTCAAATTTAATAAGGCAAAAATCAAAATTGAGACTTTCTTGTTGCATTTTCAACACTCCCTCTTAGTAAGAAAGGGATTATCATCCACCCCAATCCCGCACTTTTGGAATGTACTGCATGTAACACCTCTCATTGTTGTTGTTGCTACTTTAACATCTGCAACTAAGAAGCATCCAAAAAAATAATAATTGAATACACTATGTCTAAAACTACCTATTGGGAAAATTTTGCTGCTATTGACTCTGCTACTGAGCCTCCTACTTTGATGTCAACACTCCTCTGCACTCCTTATTATCTGACTAACACTGATCCTCCTGCTACTGAATATTATGGGCCCCTGTATCAAGGTAATGATCCATGAGGAGAATGCCTCAATGGACCCTACCCAAATTTCTGAAACTCTTGGACTATGTATCTACATCGCTCCATCTCACTCCTGGAGGTATAATTGCATGTGCTCCCTCTTCCCACTTTTCTTGAGCTGTCCCCTGCTAGAGGTCTCTACTTGAGTGGATGTCTCCTGTGTGCATCCTCTTTACTTCTCCATTTGTGGCTGCTCCACAACTTCCTGAGGCTTCTTTTGAGGCTGCATGTTGAGAGGTCTAACATGCTCCCTCTCAACCACCATATATCTAGCCTCTGCCTTGCTCCCCAAGGCTTTGCATGCATCTTCTACCTCAAGTGCATAGAGGTTCTTAACCCGAGCACTGATCTACTTCACCTGTCCCGTGGCTATGTGTCTCAGGAATGTCTTTCCTTTGCTGAATATCACATTGTAGCCAAGGCCTTCCAACACAACGAAGGAAACCAGATTCTTCTTTAGACTCGGTAAAAACATCACATCGTTGAGCCTGAGAGGGGATCTTGGCTCCCTATGAAAGGTGACTGTGTCGATCTTGGTCGCATTGTACCTTCTTTCATCTCCCATATTGATGTGCATCTAGATATCTTTCTCCTCCAAGTCACTAAAAAATTCTTTGTTCCCCATCATGTGGAATGAAGCACCACTATACAGATACCACATGCTTCCATACATCACCTCCATGCATGCGATAAGAAAAAATTCAAGCTCGAACTATGAAGCCAAAGCTTCACCTACTACTGCTACTACAATATCCTTCTTGCTTATCTTCTTTTGTGTAAATTTCTTGTTATAGTGCCTGTATTCATGACATTGAAATAAATTGATTTTGGACAAGTCTTTCTTCTTGTCCTATTGGCTGGAATTAGCCTCACGTTAGGACTTCTTCCCTTTGGCATTCCTTCATTTTCTAACTAATGCAAAGTCAACTTCCTCTTCTTTGGATGAGGTCCCATCTCTGGTATTCTTCCACTATTTATTCTTACACCAAGTCGGACCATAGGTGCTCCAAACTTGGTAGTTTCTCTCTACCATTTACCGAATCTTGATAGTTATGCCAACTCTTTAGAAGGCCCAAAAGGGCTAGAGATACCAAGTCTTCTTCAGGGACATTAACACTGGCCCCACCAAGTTCATCAAAATACTATGTAAACCTAGTCAAGTACTGCAGAATTGTGTCATTCTTTTGCATCTTGATACTTCGAAGCGTGTCCTTTAGTGCTAGCTTCCTGTAGTCACTATTATTCTTGAACAATTTTTTCATTGTTTTCCACATCATGAATGGAGCCTCTTTTCCGTGGACATCTGAGACAATATGATCCCGTACTCCCTCCAATATGATTCTCCTCATTTTGGCCACATCCTTCTTCCACTGGGCATCATATGCTTGTGGTTTTGCTACATCTGTCTTGATGTATCCTAACAAACCATTGTCATCCAATAGTTCCTCCATGTGGATCTTCCATGCCACAAATTTTGTGGTGCCTTCCAAAGCATACTTGAGCTTGAGTCCATTGAAATTCATCTTCTCAATCCTAAAGAAAAATTGTAACACTGATCTTCAAATTCGAATCTTCTGCAATGAGAACTTCAAAATCGCTTCTCTACTATTAATATAGCTCTGATACCATGTAGAAATTAATGTGTGGATTCTAAATTGCTCATGAAATTTCCAAATCACAAGATTATAAGATATTCTACTGATTTGCAGAAGAAAATTAACGTTTGAGAGCACGTATCATAAACATGCACAAAGATTCAACACACATACACAAAGATTTATCTAGGGGAAAACAATTGATCAAAACCCCTTACTATCTGTATTTCATTAATAAAAGAATAGAGATGAATACATATGCTTTTTCAATCCTGAGCACACCCTATACCTATATAATCTATCTCACTACTTAACTGAATGACACAGGCCAATACTTATCCAATTTATCAGCCTTCCAAGATCCTATTTACTTGCATTATTCCTCTGGTAATTAGGCCCCTATTAATTAGAAAATTCCCTCATATGGATTGCGCAATTACTTTATGGCCTTCCTCTGATTACATGCACCATCTATACACTTAGGAATAGTCTACAACTGATAGTACACTGCCTTGGAATCTCCATCTCAACTTGGTAACTCGAATTTTCTACATGCATGAGCTAATTTAGGTTGGTTGATTAGTTATCTGGATGATCACGATCACTGAGTCTGATTAAAGTTACACTACACAACTTGACCTTCCACTAGTTCCTCCAACAGTTAGAACTAGTTTAACTAACCATAACTCAATTTAACTAAATTAAATTGCTACAACTAAAATTAAATCAACCTAGGCTCCTAAAATTTAGGAACACGCTGCACACAATTGAAATTCATGCCCCTAACTCAAATTAATTGAGCTAGACTCCTAATTTTTAGGAATCAACTCAAGTAAATTGAACTTCAACTCATTAACTCGAATTGACTATTCTTAATTGAGTGAAAGGTGCTAAGTCACCTCAGTTAACTCCTCCAAATTTTCTGCTAATGTGGAAATTTGAATTTTCTCAATTTTAATTAAGGAAAAAAGTAAAATTGATACTTTATTGCTGCATTTTCAGCAGAATTTACCCTTATCACATGTAGGGCCAACACGGTGATGGGGAGCATGTGGTACTTGGAATCAGGTGCGTTGTTCAACATGACAGGGTGTAGAGAATTTTTCAGTGAACCGGAAGAAAAATATTTGCAAATGCACATCAATATGGGGGACGACAGAAGGTATAATGTGACCGAGGTTTGTACAATCACCTTTCAAAGGGAGTTAGGCTCCCCCCTCAAGATCAAGGATGTCATGTTCGTTATGGGCCTAAAGAGAAATCTCATATCTGCTTTAATTTCGGAAGCTCATGGTTATGGTGTAGTATTCAACAAAGGAAATGCAGTCATGAGACACATAACTATAGGAGGGGTGAAGCAGATTGTGGTTCATGTGAAGAACCTGTATAAGCTAAATGTGGAAGACTATGTTGTATTAACCAAAAAGGTAGAGAAGGTGTAGAGCCGTGATTTCAGTGAAATTTGGCATAGAATACTTGGCCATTTGCATCATGGTGCCCTGAAGATTATGAAGAAAATAACCAAAGGCCTCCCCAAAAGAGCACTTGAGTAGTAGGATGTGGTGAGCCCTGGTATTCCACCAAGAGTGCTGCAATTCCAGGGGCTGCCCTACTTTACTTTATCAACCCATGATTCATACAAACTTGGAGGTGATAGTTCTATATACATAGCAGATGCATTATGTTCACGACATCCTCTTCTGCTCTATGAAAGGGTGCTATTTATAAGGGTTCTCAGTGAAGTCTACCACACTTCAATGAAACTAGAATAAATTGCAGAAAGGAAATGACAGAAGGAAACTAAATTAAATCACTGAAAAGAAATGACAGAAAGGGAACTAATCTAAATTTATGAAAATAAATGACAAAAAGGAAACTAATTTAAGTTGTATAAAGAAAACTAATTTAAACCATACTTAACTTTTCCAATTAGCTAAACACACCCTACTCTATCTATCATGCTCCTATCTATGTAGCTATTCATGACCTAATTATAATTTGAAGAAGTGTGCTTGTATTTTGGGGGAAAATAGGCTAAAGGTGCTAATGGAGGACTTAAAGCATGAAACAAGGCTTAGAAGTGGAAAGAGGGGGTTAAACCTTATTAAAACTTTTTTATAGCGCAAAAATGCTTCGGAGCGGAATGAATTGAAAAGTGCGATGGAAGAGAAGCGAGAGTCTAGTTCGGGAGCGGGAGTGAAATGCAGTTTTCAAAAGGGAAAAGGTTGTGATCTGTGATATGCGATATCACAATATCGCAATCGGAAAAAAATGAGCGATAAGTGTTAACAGGGAGCGGATAAAGATCGTGAAATTCGATTTGTGATGGGATAAAGATTGCAATTTGCGATGGGTGACATGGTGGTAGGACCAGTGGCAGAGTGCAATAACAATATCGTAATCAGTGGATAAGAAGTGGTAAGTCTTAAAAGAAAACAACAGAAACTGTGATTTTCGATTTTTGATTTTGCAATATCGCAATATTGCAAGGTTGGTGGAAAAGCGATAGTGCCATCGGGAGGAGAGTGCGAAGTGCGATTGTGATGTACGGTAGTTATCGCAATCAGAAAAAAAAGGGAGTGGAAATGTTAAAGGAAGAGACTAAACACTGTGATGTGTGATTTACGATGTACGGTAGCAAGGAGTTTGAGGAGGAAAGGCACAGGTCTAAATCCAGTGGGTTCCAAGAATTTTGCATTAAAAAGGTAAAGGTGAGGTGAAAAAGGGAAAATCATTGAGATGTTGAAGAATGACAAAGGAAAGGGAAGGGGTTCTTCGATGGTCGAGATGTGATAATTGAGAAAGTCCAAGGTAAAAGATCTCATGCGAAATTTTAATGGTTTCTATGAAAAAAAGGTGCGGCAGCTGATAGGAAGAGAAAAGAAGGAGGGAAATACTTAACACTTTCGCAGAGTTTCACTAACCAACCTTATGCATTCAAACTTTACAAACCTTGATTTTAATTCAAAACAAACCCCAAAAAACATTGGCGTCCGTTTGGGTCCCACAACTCAATATAAACATACCTTGGTTTAACTTCCCCGCAACTCTACTTCTGATCTGATGGTCAACCCGCTCTTGCACTCCAAACCTCAATTGAGTGTCCATCCGACGATTGTAGTGTAACTAAATTGCACGGGCATTAATCTTCAAAATTTGTGCGATGAAAATGGTTTTTCCAAACCAATTATTTCCACATGTCAACCAAATGCATATATCGCGTTCGAAAAGGTGTTACAACTTACCACTTGCAAAGGCGCGCGATACTGCCAGTTTTACTCCTCAAAATTGTCTTTAATGTTTATTCAAGGTTCCACCTTTGCTCACAATTCCGCATCCTTCGTTTATTAAACTCTGCCTTCAGATTTGTAACCTTAACTTGGATTCTGAGTATGGTTCAATTCCTCTATCCTTCACTCAAGGATCCACAATGCAGCCTCTGCAATAGCTTTGTAACCTTAACTCGAATTCTAAATATGGTTCAGTGATCGTTGATTGAGCCCAGGAAATAACACATCTACTCAACCTTTCTAGGTGTATACATGCATTCAAATCTGTCTACAGTAATTATGTCAATTTCTCCCATTGTATGCAGAGTATCATCTTAGAGCTCTACCACAAAATTCGTCATATATTCATCCACAGAAACTCAAACATTCATCATACAGAATTCAATCAAAGAACACATATACCTTAGAACCAATTTCCTTCATTCATATATATGAAATCAAACACAATAGCATTCTCGTCTTTGGCCAGATTTTCAAATTCAAATGGCCTTCTATCCTCACTACTCTGCACAACTCTACAGATCTCCCCCAGGTCCCCCTTCTGAATGCCATTGAGGCTTACATTTATACAAATTGATAATCAATCGATTCATCTCCTTCAATGACTCAAAAAAACTCTTGGAATTCTCAATTTAGCCTAAATTTAGCCTAACTCCCTAAATTTACTGAACTAACTCCTCACATTCTTAGCTAATCGACTTCCCCTCATGTTCTCCAATGATTTGAGAACATTTACAATTCCTCACTATATTTAATCAAAATCACTCTAATTATTCAAGGATTACATGAGAAATTAAAAACATCAGACCCCCCTATGTTTATGAAAATACAAAGTATTTTATTGGAACCTAATGCTCCCGCATCAGACTCCCAAGGTTAAAATTTATCATGATCTCCTGATCATGTGCTTTCAGTCCTTGCCTTCCTGGATCCCACACTTTGTTCTGTAGCTAATCATCCGTTGCAATATTCTTCTTCTACACTTCTCCAGGCTTCCACACTTTATGTTGCATCTCTCCGCTTGCTAAGCTTTCATAGTCTGTGACTGTCTTCTTCTTGTTGTTGTTGTTTCTCTGCTTTCTTGCTGATATCTTCTTCTGAGATACTTTCACCATCAACCTCCTCATAATTTCAATTTATATGTCTAATATGTCTTCTGACTACTGGATACTACTCCATCTTGATTGTTGAACTTCTACTTCTGCTTCTGCTTGCTGAGTTCTTATTTGCTGAACTCTCACTGCTGCTTTTTCTTGCTGAGCTCCTACGCTAGCTCTCGTTCTAGTTCCAACTTTAACTTGCTAAAATCCTACTCTAGCTGCCACCTTTGCTATAGCTTTAGCCCCAGCTTTCAATTTAGCTCTATCTTGATGAAATCCTATGTTTCTACCACCCATCATCCATACCCTCTTGTTTTCTGCAACAGTAAAACTCTTCATGACTGTCACCCATGACAATTTCTTCATTCTCTGACTTCAGCAATTTCTTGGACTAGTATTTAAATTGCCAGTCACTGTCATCATCTATTTTCTTCTCCTCTGGGACCAAACATTCTTTATTCCTTCCATCAGTACTTGCACTCATGAAACAAACACCAAAATTACAAAATCCTTGTGTCTCTTCCTCCTCTGGCAACACTTCAAATTGTTGCTCTAACATTTCCTCTGGAAACACTTCAATCTGCTGCTTTGTCACTTCCTCTTCAACTTTTATCAGAATAGAATTCTGATCTTCCACCTCTGCAATAATTTCAGTTACCTGTCCATCACTTTTCACTCTAATGTCTGCAATTTCATTCTCTTCTCCAAATGTTTCCAACAAACAATTCAGCCATCTATTTTCAAGCATTTCATCAATATGCTGCGAACTTGTTTCAGCATATTCTTCTTCTTCTTCCTTGACAATCTTCAGTAATTGTCTTCCACCTTCTTGATTGATTCTGGAAATCAATTCAAGTTCTTCAAGTACTGTGTCCTCATCTTCTATCAGAGTAAAATTTTGATTCTCCACCACTATAGCAGTTCCAAAAATCTTCCCTCCAGTCTTCTCTTTGTCCATAAGACAAATCAGCTCCTTCTTGTCATCAATAGTAATAACAAGTTCCTTTACATGAGGTATGATAGCCTCACCTTCCTTCTTCTCCAATAGTTCATCTTCATCCAAGACAACTCCGAGAGATGGATTGTCTTCTGCCATGCCTGTAACCATAGTCAAATTGTCAGTTTCAAAATCACAAGACCCAATGGCCTCAATTGATGATCTAGTCACCAATTCTTCTTTCTGCAGTTCTAAGTCTCTTCCAAGACCCAGAAAGACTTCACTGTCTTCATTCCCTTGTATCTTCACATTCTGTAATCCCCAATTTTGAAATTGAGGTTCTCCTTCCTATATTGAATCCTGGTTGTTCAGCACAATATCCAGCAATCCAATTTCTTCATTCCATGGATTAAAGTCTACCACAGAATCTTCCTCCTCCTTTATTTGGTTGTCCAGTGGTGTCAAATTTTCTCCATCACCAACAAAACCTGCATTCACATGACAATTATTAAAACAAAAATCATAAGGCCTTAGTGCCTTTATTTCCTCTGCCATCATTTCAGTATGCTGTCCCGGAATTCCTTCCTCCTTTATCAGCACATCAGTATGCTGATTCACTTTTCCCAAATAATTCTCTAAATAATTATTAAGAATGTCACCAAGTCTTCCATTCACACCATCTGTCTCCATGATGTTTTCCTATTCACTGTGATGAACCCTACCTTCTGCAATCTCTCTTTCATGCTCTGAATTCTCCAACAAGTATTCCAACAATGCAATTTCTCTCTGGCATTCTTTAAGAAATTCATCATCACTTATAGTCCCTGCATTCATACACAAAATTTCAGTTTGTAAACCACAAACTTTAACAGCCTCAACTGGTGTTTCACATATCAGTTCTTCAAACTGATCCTCTCCTTCTCCATTCACAAGAATTTATTCTTGCTTTGTAACAGCTTCAATTATATCACCGCTTCCTTCATTCAAGAGACATTCTCCAACATTGCATTTTACTTCAGAGTATTCATCTTCTGAGAGATACTTCTTCCTACTTGTGACAGCTTCAGAAGATGGCTCATTCTCCTTTGTAAAACCTGTAATCACCTCACAATTGTCAGATTCAAAAATACAAGGTTCTACATTATCCAACTAATCTGGACTTGTCCAATAACTCAAGAAATCATCAATGATTTTCTCCTCTTCAGCAAGACAAACTTCTTGTTATCTTAAACATCCACCATGATTCACAAGATCTTTTGTAGATCTCCATTCTTCATCTGTACTCTGTTCTGCTTCACAAACAAAAACTTCTCTTCTCAACTCAGCTGCTCTGAATTCTGCATATTCCAACTGTACATCCATCCTCTATTCAAGATTTCTTAGCTTTTCTGAAAACATACAAAAATCATCAGATGTAAAGTCATTTGACCTCTTGGTCTCACTTGAAGTTTCGGTCTTCAAGTCCTTCTCCAAATACTCAATCATCGTGAGTAGTCTCTCTTTCTGTTGAGCATGCATCGTCTACTCTTTCTTCATCTGTAGCCCATGCGACTTTACTTCCTTCTTCATGAGCCAGCCAACCCTCTGGATTTCATCTATCATCTTTTCCAGTTTATTAAACTATTCTCTGATCTCAGCTACCTCTTTCCAATGTTCTGCATCAGTCAATTTCTTCCTCATGCCATTTTTCCTGGAAACTTCTTCCTCTTTTCTGTGTGGCCTCTCTCAAAACCCCCGCTATCTCTTATATGACTTTCAGTAGTCATCCTTTCCTCTATCATGAGTTCCTCACTCATCAGCTGCACCAAGCCTCTGCAATAGCAAGCTCTCCTGCTGCCACTTACCTCACCAATCCTTTCCTCCGGATCTGGGATTTTGGCAAGTACTGGTCCCCTATCTGCTGGAACCTTCTGAGCACTCTCTTCTGCTCTCTCTAGGCTTCACTCTGCAACTTTTCAAGAACACATCTGTTCTTCTTTCTTCCAAACGCTGTTGTAAATTCTCCAGGTTCTGCCACACTTTCTTCTTCACTTTAGAATCCTTTGTTGGACTCTTTCATCACTGCTCTCAAAGCTGTGATCTGATTTTGCTGAGATTTCTTCAATTGCCTGCAATCTGAGTTCTACAAACAATACTTCAAACCAGAGTTAAATAATGCTCATCAACTCACCTTCAAGATTCTGTATAATCTTGCTTCTTCTTTTACCTGCACAGTATCTTTGTATGCTGCAATCTTTATCAGTTTTTCAAAAATCTGATTTCTTTTCATCACACATGCAATTAATAAAAACTTTGAACCTTCAAAGAGCTATTCTAGCTTTGATACCACTTATTCAGGATTCGAGTTAAGGTTACAAAGATGAAGGCGGAGTTTAATAAACGAAGGATGCGGAACTGTGAGCGAAGGTGGAACCTTGAATAAACAGTAAAGGTAGTTTTTAGGAGTAAAACCGACAGTATCGCGCGCCTTTGCAAGTGGTAGGCTATAACACCTTTTCGAACGCGATATATGCCTTTGGTTGACATGTGGAAATAAGTGGTTTGGAAAAACCATTTTCATTGCGCAACTTTTGAAGATTAACGCCCGTGCAATTTAGTTCGGCGACAATCATCGGATGGATGCTCAATTGAGGTTTGGAGCACGAGAGTGGGTTGAGCATCAGATCAAAAGTGGAGCTGCAGGGAAGTTAAACCAAGGTACGTTTATATTGAGCTGTGGGACCCGAATGGACCCCAATTTTTGTTGGGGTTTGTTTTGAATTAAAATCAAGGTTTGTAAAGTTTGAATGCATAAGGTTGGTTAGTGAAACTCCGTGAAAGTGTGATGTAATGTGGCCATCGTTAATATGGTCAAGATATATAAGTGTGGGCTCGAATGACTAGTTATGTATGAGTTGATATATTAAATATGGATATTAATATGTGTTGGCACCTTGAGTTAAGTCAAAGCGATACTCCATGTACAGCAGGAATGTCAATGAGGCTTACATTTATACAAATTGATAATCAATCGATTCAGCTCCTTCATTGACTCAACAAAACTCTTGGAATTCTCAATTTAGCCTAAATTTAGCCTAACTCCCTAAATTTACTGGACTAAATCTTCACATTCTTAGCTAATCGACTTCCCCTCATGTTCTCTAATGATTTGAGAACATTTACAATTCCTCACTATATTTAATTAAAATCACTCTAATTATTCAAGGATTACATGATAAATTAAAAACATCAGACCCCCCTATGTTTATGAAAATACAAAGTATTTTATTGGAACCTAATGCTCCTGCATCACCTGCCCGGAGGCTGCCATGTGGCCCCAAGCCAAAGGTTAATGGCTATTTGAAAAATTAAGTTTGTGGGTAGCTCAACCTGAGCTGAACGCATTCGGGTCAGTCGGGCACAACCTGACTCGAACATTCATGGGTCACCTTATAGTGGGCTCATACAAAAGTTGAATGTGAACGAAGATGGGTGGAGGTCGACTCGACCTGCACATGGATAGGTTAGAAGTCGGGTCGACGATTGAGTGTTGAACAGTGGAGCGGGGTTTTGGATAAGCCCCAAGGCTAAAGATTATCCATATGACCTCCAACGCAGAACCGGGTGTTAATAGATTTCCGGTGGAGTTTAAAGGCGGCTAGCCCCTAAGGGCCATCCCCCATACCATACGTCCCAGGTCTCAGGACTAGGAGCTAAGGTATTTTGAAACTGGCGGAGACTTGGGCTAGCCTTTCTGGTGCTAGCCCTCGTTGCATAGAACCACGAGCAGTGACCATGGGCGAGGTTTTAAACTTATCCACCAGCTCACAAACTGTCCAAAAATCCAGCATGTGAACGTGCCTCCACCTAACCGCTACATTTAATGTTCCTGTTAAAGTTGGGCATGGTTCTTCCATTTCAGGGTGGACCGCCATTTTTGGCACTCTTAACTGGAGTTAGCCAAAATTGGTGGATTTTTTTTAGTGACATTAGGAAAAACACTGTTTTTTCCATAACTACTGGAATATTGAACCTTTTTGGACGAAATCTTAGTCAATTTAGACTATTCTGAGCATTCTGGAGCCATTGGAATAGGTTGCAGAGCCAACTGAGGTGTCTTTCTACCATTTTTTCTTTAGGGAATCTTGGAGAGCCATAAGGGCCATGAGGGAAATGGAGCTGCATTGGGCTACACTTCACAGTTTTAGGTGAAATAAAAGCCATACTTAGCTTATTTATGTCTTTCGAATTCATTTCCATAGCTGTTTCAGCCTGTTTAGGCTTCTTTTTCACTGTAAAACCAATTTGAGCATCATAATATATCAAGGACATGCCCATTGGGAGCCTTGGACCCGACAAATGTAGCCCAGGAGGGGTGAACAACCTCATCATGTTGCTATGTGTTTATGGTGAAGTTGTTCTACTGTGTATTTCAGATTCAAGTTGTTAAACAGTAAATTTAAATAACATTACCTCACACTTAAACTCATAAACAGTTACCAAGAACACTTTGTTTTACTTTCAAGACCTTACAAACTCTTTGCACACTTAATTTAATGGAAATGAATACTTTGAACAACAGTACAAATAATTTCATTTTCATATCGGATGGTATCAGAGCCAGGTTTTGAGCCTCAGGAGCTAGAGTTTTACTCAACATTTGTTTTTTGCAAAGATATAGTTGATTGTTTGCAAGTTTTGAAGCTTACTAGGCTTAAACTCAAGAGAAGTGAAGGAAACTTGGTTAGTGCACAAAGTAATCCAAAACCAAGAAGGGTCAAAGAGCCACCTCCAAGAGCAATAGAAGCAGCTTCAAGCATGTCTTCAAGAGAGGGAGAAGCTCTTGAAGATATGGATCCCAAGGAAGAAGAATGGGTATTCCTAAAAGCTTTCTTGGATATGACTGAGATGGTGAGGATACTCTACCAAGAAAGGAATGATAGGCTTGTTGGAGAAGAGTCTAAAAACCAGAAAGAAGGAGAGGATTATTTAGGAGGAAAAAAAAGTGATGACAAGTCAAATAAAGGACATGGAGGAAATGGTGATCCTCCATCTCCATCTTCATCCTCTTCCTCTACATCGTCATCCTCAACTTCGGTGAATCAATCTCAAAAGTCTAGAACCACTGGTAAAAGTCAATTTTTAAAGCTTGATGTCAAATTTGAGTTGTCTATGTTTAATGGTGAAGTCAATGTAGAGAAACTTGACAATTGCATCAAACAGTTGGAAGTTTACTTGAGGATACAGAACCTTCATGATGACGACACCAAGATACAGTTAGCCTTGTTGAGAATGGATGGAGTAGCATTGGTATGGTGGGATGCCAAGACCAAGGATGAAATTAAAAAACATGGTAAGATCACTTTATCATGCGCTGATTTTATTACTGCAATTAAAAAGCAATTTTATCTATTAGCTCATTTACAAAAGGCTATCATGAACTGGCAAAACTTCAAACAACTTAAGGGACAAAATGTACAAGACTACACCCAATATTTTAGGAGAAGAGCACTCTTGTTAGGGGTAGACTTACAAAGTCAAGATACTTTGCTGAAATATATAGGTGGTTTGCACAACTACCTTAAACATACTATCCTTTTGTTCAATCCTACTAGTCTAGAAAAAGTTTGTGTACAAGTTACACATTTAGAGGCTAGAGGAAAAAACACTTTTGATGAGGGTAGAAACAAGTCTCTTAAGGGGAAGAACAAAGATAAAACCTTTAAGGGAAAAGGCAAAATAAATGCATCTATCAAACAAGAGGGTGAAAAAGTAATATGTAAACATTGTTCAAGAGAAGGCCATGAAGAGAAAAATTGTTGGAAATTACATCTTGAAAAAAGAACTCAGTTTAACAAAAACAAAGGAAAGAAGAAAACTGCAGCTACTACAACTACACCACAAGACTTAGGTGATTATTCAGGTGACGAAACCAAAATTTCAGCCATGGGTTTGAAAAGTATGAAGGGAAAGGAAATTGAAACTAAAACAAGCACTAGTACTTCAAACTGTCATGTACAAGCTCCAAATGAGGAAGAAAGAATTGAATTGTTCCATGTGAGGGTAGTCTCAAAACATACAAAAATTGACACACTGTTTGACAGTGGGTCACAAGCAAATCTCATTTTAGAAGAAGTGGTAAAACAACTTAAACTTGAGACCATTCCACATCCAAAGCCTTATCCACTTGGGTGGATATGCAAGGATGCAAATTTACAAGTCTCAAGAAAGTGCATATTGTGATTCGCAATTACTACACACTTTATTGACATAGTTGAACTTGATGTAGTACCTCTTGATATATCAGGAATTGTTTTGGGGAGTCCTTAATTATTTGATAGGAAAGAAATATTCCATCGTCATGAAAATAAGTATCATCTCTTTAAATATGGCAAGGAGTACACTGTCAGAGCACATCACAAGAAATCAAATATAGCGATGGTAAATGCGGGACAGGTAAAAAGGCTAGTGAATTCTAGTAAGAGTTTTGTACTTCTTATGGTTAAACCCAAGGTTGATGTGAATCATGAGTCATTTGAAAATTGCGATTCCAAGCTTAAATCAGATTTATATGATGTAGTTGATGCACATCATGAGATTTTTCGAGAACCAACAGGTTTACCTCCTAAAATGGAGATTCAACATGAAATCCATTTACATCAAGATTGTCCTCTTCCTAACATAGGCATGTACCGCATCTCTATCATGGAGAATGCTGAAATCAAGAGGAAAATTAAAGACTTGTTGGACAAAGGATTCATAAGACCAAGAAATTCGCCATGTGGGTCACCGATAGTGTTGATTCCAAGGAAAGATGGAACTTGGTGCATGTGTGTGGACTTCAGGGCATTGAACAAGATAATGGTAAAGAATCGTTACCCACTTCCAAGGATAGATGATTTGTTAGATCAGTTGAAAGATGCTAAATATTTCACTAAGTTGGACTTACGTCGTGGTTATCATCAAGTTAGAATTGCAGAAAGTGACATTTGGAAGACAACATTTAAAAGCAAACAGGGGCTCTTTGAGTGGCTTGTTATGTTGTTTGGTTTATGCAATGCACTTGCAAATTTCATGTGGGTAATGGATGATGTCCTACGTCCTTTTCTTGATGATTTAGTTATTGTCTACTTAGATGACATCTTAATTTTCAACAAGACTAGAGAAGAGCATGTCATGCATGTTAAGAAAGTACTTGATATTTTGAAGAAAAATCATTTGTGTCTTAAAATGTCAAAGTGTGAAATTGGAAAGACTTCTTTGGTTTATTTGGGACACATAGTAGGAGGAGGTGATTTGAGAATTGATCCTTCTAAGATAGAATCCATTGTGAATTGGCCTACTCCTAAATCCATTACAGAGGTAAGAAGCTTTTTGGGTGTAGCTCAGTATTGGAGGAAGTTTATTTCTAACTTCTCTGCCATAGCAACTCCTATGCATGCAGTGACAAGTGTGAAGCGTGTTTTCCAATGGGGAGGCAAGAAACAGAAATATTTTGAGTCTTTGAAAGAGAAGATAAGCTCAGCTCCATTCCTTGCATTACCGGACTTGAGACAGCCATTCGAGATTCAGACCGATGCTGGTGATTACGCCATGGGTGCAGTTCTCTTACAGCCTGGTAAGCCTATCACATTTCATTCTGAGACATTTAATGGTGCTGTTGTGAATTATCCTACATAAAATAAGGAGTTGTATGCATTGGTACAAATCGTCAAAAAGTGGAAACACTATTTGATGGGCAAAGAAATAGTTGTTCATACCGACCATCAACCTTTACAGTACTTGCAGTCACAAAGTAAATTGCAGCAGTCACGACATTTCAGATGGATGGGTTTCCTACAACAATTTCACTTGGTAATAAGGTACAAGAAAGGTATTTACAATAAAGTTTCTGATATGCTTTCAAGGCCTATTATTAGTGCTACTACTTTACTTGAGAATGATTCTCTTGTACATGAGAGTTACATAGAACAGTATGAATTAGATGTTGATTTTAAGGATGTGTATGCTAACTTGAGTGAAGGGAATCATGTTGAGGAGAATGATTATCATTTGCATAATAATTTGCTGTTTCATATGGGAAATTTATGTATACCACATGGGGAGAGACTAAGCATCATGAGAGAAGCTCATTATTCTCTTATTGCTGGACATTTCGTGGTAAGAAAAACGGTGGTACATTTACAGGGGTATTGTTATTGGCCTCACATGGTAGATAGTGTTTCACGTTTCATTAGAGGTTGTTCATTATGTGCTACAAGTAAGCCTAGAAATAGGAATTTTGGTTTATATATGCCATTTCCGGTACCTCCTAGACCATGGGAAAGTGTTTCTATGGATTTTGTTGGAGGTCTACCATTATCTAGAAAGCATCATGATTATCTTTATGTAGTAGTTGACCGATTCAGCAAGATGTGTATTCTTATGCCATGTAAGAAATCTATAACTGCTGAAAAAACTGTTGATTTATATTTTCAACATGTATGGGTTCATTATGGCTTGCCTACTTCTATTGTTAGTGACAGGGATTCCACATTTGTTGGGAATTTTTGGTCCAATCTATGGAAGATGATGGACACCAAGTTGATGAAGAGTATTGCTTTCCATCCACAAACAGATGGCCAAACAGAGGTAGTGAACAAAAACATTGTACATTTTTTGAGAGGTTATTGCAGCAAGCATCCCAAGCTTTGGGATGAGCACTTGCATTACATTCAGCATGTTTACAACTGGGCCAAGCGCTCTTCTACAAATACTTCACCTTTTGAATCTTGCTTTGGGTATTTGCCTAAGTCACCTTTAGATTTCATTCTTGAGAAGGATGTGGCCATTAATGGGCATAGTGACATTGAAAAAGCTCACATGTTCATTGAAATAATTCAACTCGTACATCAGCAAGTTCAAGAATAGCTGAAAAAAGTCAAGGCAAGTACAAGGAGAGGCATGATAAACACATAGTTGATCATAATTTTCAAGAAGGGGATGAGGTATGGCTGCGTATTGGTAAGGAAAGAATGCAAGGAGAACATAAAAAGCTGAAGCCTATTCATTATGGTCCATTCAGGATCCTTAAACAAGTTGGAAATAATTCTTTTCAACTAGATTTTCCTTCATATATGCAAATGTATTCCATTGTGAATGTGGAAAATTTACGTTTGTATGAACCTCCTTTAATTGCTAATTATGAAAGTGACATTCAGATGCCATCCATAGAGGATTTCTCACCATAATTTTTGGATGAGTTGAAAGAGGATGCTATCCTTGACAAAAAGGACACGCACTTCGAGGAGGGGAAATGTTGATTATGTTCGGGTTGGTCTTAAAGGCAGCAAACCAAGGAAAAGTGAATTGAGGTGGAAAAGGTGAGGGATCTGTACCCTCATCTCCTTAACAGGTAATTGAAGGCTTTTGGGGTCCAAAAGCTTCCCAATGGGGAGGTGTGATCAGGTGATCGTGTCCAAGAGGAAAAAAATGTTCAAAATTGGAACTACTCAGAATTGGTTACAAACTGAACAACCAGATAGGCCTCGTCACTGCAATTATGGCGCTAGGAATGGGATGCAAATCCGATGTCGTATGAGGAAGATATTGAAGTTTTAAAACACCCAATAACCTTCAAAACAGGACCTTTGAACTCAAAATTTTTTGTCGTTTTCAGGGAAAAAAAAAGTTATGAAAAATTTCATTTTTTAAAGGTAATTTGGTGGCCTATGAAAGGGTGCCATGTGGCCTGCTTGGAGGCTGCCATGTGGCCCCAGGCCAAGGGTTAATGGTTTTTTGAAAAATTAATTTTGTGGGCAGCCCAACCCGAGCTGAACACATTCGGGTTAGTCAGGTACGACCCGACCTGAACGTTCATGGGTCACCTTATAGCGGGCTCGTGCAGAAGATGAACGTGAACAGAGATGGGCGGAGGTCAACCCGACCTGCATGCGGATGGATCAGCAGTCGGGTCGACGATTGAGTGTTGAACAGTGGAGTGGGGTTTTGGATAAGCCCCAGGGCTGAAGACTATCCATATGACCTCTAATGCAGAACCGGGTGTTAACATATTTCCGGTGGAGTATAAAGGGGGCCAGCCCCCATACCATATGTCCCAGGTCTCGGGACCAGGAGCTAAGGTATTTTGAAACCGCTGGAGATTTGGGCTAGCCCTCGGGTGCTAGCCCTCGTCGCATAGAACCACGAGTGTGGTCTTAAACTTATTCACCACCTCACTAACTATCCGGAAATCCAACATGTGAACACGCCTCCACCTAACCGCTACATTTAATGTTCTCGCTAAATTTGGGCATAGTTTTGCCATTTCAGGGTGGACTGCCATTTCTAGCACTCCTAACTGGAGTTAGCCAAAATTGGTGGAGTTGTTTTAGTGACATTAGGAAAAATACTGTTTTTTCCATAACTTCTGGAATATTGAACCCTTTTGGACGAAATCTTAGTCAATTTCGACTATTCTGAGCATTCTAGAGCCATTGGAATAGGTTGTAGAGCCAATAGAGGTGTCTTTCAGCCATTTTTGCTTCAAGGAATCTTGGAGAGCCATCAGGGCCATGAGGGAAATAGAGCTGCATTGGGCTACACTTCACTGTTTTAGGTGAAATAAAAGCCATACTTAGCTTATTTATGTCTCTTGAATTCATTTCCACTACTATTTTATATTTTTTAGGCTCCTTTTTCACTATAAAACCAATTTGAGCATCATAATATATCAAGGACATGCCCATTGAGAGCCTTGGACCCTACAGATGTAGCCCAGGAGGGGTGAACTGCCTCATCATGTTGTTGTGTGTTTATGGTGAAGTTATTCTGCTGTGTATTTCATATTCAAGTTGTTAAACAATAAATTTAAATAACATTCCCTCACACTTAAACTCATAAAAAATTACCAAGAACACTTTGTTTTACTTGCAAGACCTTACAAACTCTTTGCACACTCAATTTAATGGAAATGAATACTTTGAACAACAGTACAAATACTTTCATTTTCATATCAACAATATTATACAAAAATAACCAATATTAAGCACAAATATGCAATTACCTTTAAACCTTCCTAAGAAAATATTAAAGCATAAGAAAACAGTGTTAAGTGCAGAAGGAGAGATTTAATATATATTTTCATGTGCATAAGGAAGGTAGATGAGTCTAAGAAAGGTTATATGGGCCTTAATTTATGTCTAATTTAGTGGCCCATCATCACCCCCTACTGAAACTGTTTCTCATCCTCTGAGCAAACTATTCATCCTCCCTGTCTTATGGTTCTTCCTGCATGTTGGCTTATTTCATTTTTTGTTTATTGACCCATACGTTGCTCCTCCTGCTAATATTCTTGCTATTATTCTTGCATTTCTTCTCGTAGGTGCTTCATGCAGGTCCTCAGATGCCTTAATAAAATCTCTTTTTCATGCCAAGATCCACCTTTTATTTTATTTTATTCTTTTCTGTTATTTCTTTCTTTCTTTTTTCTCTTTTTTTTTTTAAAATTTGCATGCAAAATAAACTCACAATTATTTTTTCTGTGAACTAATTTCACCCTTGGTTACCCCTTGGTACTCATTGTATTCCATTACAATGAACTTCTTACTACCCACTTTCTCAAGTCCTTTGTACTTTTGTCTTGTTCCTCTTCTTGGTGGAAAAAGTGAGGCTAGTTGCTAGATAAGGCCGAGGTTGTTCTGCTACTGATTTCGGCTATATAAAAAAATTCCTTCTCACACTTTTTAATGTTTTCTTAAGCTAAAATAGATTTGAAGAAAGGGTTAGATGATTGCATACCTAAGCCTTACCATTTATTTGTTTTTTTTGTAGGTGATATTGAAGCTACTGATATGGTTGTTGAAGTTGTCTTCGATGGTTTTGAAGTTGCTCTGAAATTGCATGTGATAATCTACTTGAGTTCCTTTTGGAGCTTCTAAGCACAGGAGGAGGAAGTCCAAGTTTGACTGCCTTTGACCAGGGTGTTGACCAAAGTTTATTTTTGTGCCAAATTTTTGTTTTTATGCTTGCAAAGGTTGGAGAGCACCTGCATTCATTAGAGAGAGATACATGGAGAAATGCATTTTTTTTTTAAGGTCTACTAGCTGCCTCAATGAGGTTTTCCACTAGTAGGTTTGCCTAGGTGCCACAAAGGGGGTTTTCACCTAGGATCTTTCATTTTTCTCTTTATTTTCTCAACCCAATGAACGTCTCATGGAGGTTTCCAGTTAGTGGGCCAATCTCAAACACCTCAAAAGAGGTTTTCACCTGAGATTTTATTCTTTCCCTTTTTTTTTCTTTTTTTCATTTTTCACTTTCCTACTCTAATTGAAAAAAAAAAAACCTTTTTCAAGTATAGGAATACTTCCAATGGAGCCATGTACACATCAAGATGACATATAAAATCAGGTGCACACTTGGAATACATGCTCTGGCATATACCTGAATATAAGAGATGAATTTCTTTGACTGGGATTGTATCAAGTACTGTTGGAGAAGAGTGTGTTGCTGCAACTCAATGACTGTTTGGAACCATATGTCAATATAGTTGTGATGCCTTTGGTCCACTGATCCGGATTTATGAAGGAACGCAACATAATAAACACATAACCATAAATACAGAGATGCAGCGGAAATAACACTTCATTTCATTAATATCAAATAACAGAAAGATGCTTACAGACATAATGGAAATAAAATAACTAGGGTGCTGGTAGCGAATCTATGAGAAGAGATGTGGTGGCTACAGACCTCTGAACTGCTTTACAATGAGGCGCGAGGGCCTATTTATTATTGAGAGACAATGGAGAACCCTAAACATCCCAAAAACCTAACCCTAGGAGATGAAGCGCCAAAACTATGGGCCCCGTTTGGGTAAATTGGTGTTTCAACTTCCTAGGGACGTAACTTTGGCATACTATCTCCGTTTGACGCATATGATACATCATTAGAAAGCTCTATCCGAGGACTACAGCTGTTGGGACGAATTTTATCAGAAAATTCGCTGGCGCTTTCGTACCCAAAAAACGTCGTTTAGGGCCTCAAAACGGCTCCGGAAGTTCAGGACCCGAAAAACTGCTAAAAATAGTAAGTTATGCCAAAACGGAAAAACGGAAAGAGACAATGGTGGGGGCCCAAGTGGAATAGGCGGGTGGCCACCAATATCCACCTGGATCATTCCTCCCCCCTTAGGAAGCAATGGTCCCCATTGCGTTAAGTTCCTCCATGAGATGAGGAAATTTCTGCTGAACTTGGTCCCCGGTGAACCACTTTCCTTGGTGCAGGAGTTGGCCAGCTTTGACAACCCGATACAGTTGGATCTGCTGTTGACGAGTGTTCTTGATTTGCATGTCCATGATACAACCTGTGGTGGCCTGTTCCATGCAGTCTGGGTTTAACTCTGTTGGTGTGAGTTGTTCTGCAATGTCCGAGGTGTCCAGTAGAGGTGGGAAGTAAGGACGAAGGCGATCCACATTGAAGACTGGGTGCAGACCAAGGAATGGTGGAATACTGAGCTCGAAGGCATTGTTCCCTACAGCCTTGGTGATGGTGTACGGTCTATATCGGAGTGAGCGAAGCCTACGGTGGGGTCCAGTGAGGCGCTCCTTCTGCAAATGTAGCCATACTGTGTCGCCCACCTGGAAGTTGTGTGGCACTCGGTGTTGATCATGGCGCCTGCTGCACTTCTCGCACACTGGCCTCAACATATCATGAACTCGTTGGCTGACAAAGAATGCGCCGATGAAGCCATTGCTTTGTCAACTCGATCGACATGAGCCGACCGGCCTCGAACTGCAAACGGTATGGCTATGTCAATGGGACATAGTGGTTGGAATCCCAAGCCCACCGAGCAAGCAGGCTAACAACCGTGGAGAGCCCTAAGCAACCGTGTTGTACATAAGGGAGGCGCTCGTCCCATGTGCGTGGATGCTTTGAATTGTACATGCGCAGAATGTGTACAATCATTCTGTTGACGACCTCTGTCTGGCCACGACCTCTGTCTGGCCATCTGTTTGGGGATGGAAAGCTGTGGACTTGGTGAGCTTTGTGTCCAACATCGACCAGAGGCTGGACCAAAATGTGCTGAGGAACCTGCTATCTCGATCTGATATGATAGACTGTGGGATCCCAAAGTGCACCCACACTCGTTCAAAGAAGAGTTTAGCAGTGGCTTCCGCTGTGATATTCTTCTTGCAGGCCGCCATAATGGCCATCTTCGAGAATCTGTCGACGACCACAAAAACACAGTCATTTCCCTGCTTAGTAGAAGGCAGGTCCGACATGTAATCCATGGAGATGGATTCCCAAGGTCGACTAGGGGTAGGTAGAGGAGTATATAGGCCTTGCTTCTTGATGGTCGGTTTGGCAATGGCACAAGCAGTGCAGGATCTGATGTGCTTCTCGACATCCTTTCGAAGGTTCGTCCAATAGAAATACTTCTGCAGGATTGCTACTGTTTTCTCGACCCCGAAATGCCCAGCGACTCGACTGTAGTGTGCTTCCCATATCATCTTGGCACGCTCGCTTGAAGGAACACAAAGGTGTCCCAGGTGACATAAAAGTGCATCTTGGAGGTGAAAATTTGGAACTTGTGTGCCCCCCAAGAGTGCCTTGTAAGTGTGGCCGACTTCTGGGTCACTCTCATAGAGAAGCGGCCAATCAGAAGTCTCGTGCCCACAAGAGTTGAGCACGGTGGTGAGCGCCACGATCGGTGGTCAGTTGAGGCAGTCTGCAACATTATTGGTGCTACCCTTCTTGTACTTGATGTTCAAATGAAACTGTTGCAGATATGTGGACCACTTCTGATGGCGATCATTCTGCACCTTCCCTTGTGTCTGTATGAACTGCAGGGGCCGGTGGTCTGTGTGGATGATTGTTTCCTTCCCCAAAATGTAATGCTTCCATTGTCGACAGGCTTGCACAATGGAATACATTTCTTTGTCATAGGTGGGATACTTGCGAACTGTCTCAGACAATGTCTCACCGTGATATGCCACTGGATGTCCCTGTTGAGTAAGAACTGCCCCAATAGCATAGTCAGAGGCATCTGTCTCGATCTCAAATGGCTGCTGCAAGTCTGGTAAGGTGAGCACTGGGCAGAACAGAGGCGATTTTTCAATTCTTTGAATGCCTTCTGTTGAGGTTCCGACCAAAAGAATTTTGCTCTCGCTCCTCCTTTGGTGACTTGACTCAAGGGCCAAGTGATATGAGAGAATCCCAACACGAATCTGCGGTAGAAATTAGCAAGACCCAGAAAGCTGCGAAGCTCTGTTATAGTGGTCGGGGCTGGCCAATCCTGAATGACTTGGATCTTGGCCGGATCCACATGCACCCCCCTTTCATCAATAATGTATCCCAGATATTGAACCTGGGTCATGCCAAACGTGCACTTCTCCAAATTGGCACACAACTTGTGTTGCCGCAGTGTTTGGAGGACTTGTCTGATGTGATGAAGGTGCTCTTCCCAAGTCTTGCTGAAGATCAGAATGTCATCCAAGTACACCACTACGAATGAGTTGGTGAATGGCCGCAAGATGTCGTCCATCATCCTCATGAAGGTTGCGGGAGCAGTCGTCAACCCGAAAGGCATGACCAGCCATTCAAAAAGGCCTTCCTTAGCTTTGAAGGCAGTCTTCCACACATCAGAGGGTTCAATTGGTACCTGGTGATACCCAGACTTCAGGTCGATCTTACCGAAATATTTTGCACCTTGGAGTTGGTCCAGAAGGTCATCAATCCGTGGGATTGGGTACCTATTCCGGACAGTGATCTTGTTCAGCGCCCGATAGTCAATACAGAGTCTCCACGTCCCATCCTTCTTCTGTACCAACACGATCGGCCTCCCACAGGGCGATGAACTTGGTCTGATGTGACCTTTCTGCAACAGCTCCTGAATCTGCCTCTTGATTTCATCATTTTCCAGAACAGAGCGTCGATAGATCGGTCCATTAGGTAGTGGCGCACCTGGGGTCAGATCAATCGGGTGCTTGACCTGGCAGTGCAGAGGAACCCCTGTGGGTGAGGTGAAGATGTCCTCGTACTCCTCCATGACCTTATCCATTTGTTGTTGTCGTGCAGAGGGGCCCTGTCTGGAGGTCGTGGCCACAGTCTTCTTCTTGCCCTGGGGGCGGATCATCAGAAAAACGAATTTCCCGGTTTGGGAAATGAGCTTACTACATTGTTTTGCAGTAACCAAAGAGATAGTCGTAGGAGGTGGTACCTCTGGTATCCTGTACAACTTATTTCCCAAAGTAATAATAATAGCACGAGGTCGAGACTCATACACAGCATGACGCTTCCACAAGTATGGTTGTCCTAATAATACATCAGAAACATCAATAGGAGCAACGCCACATAATACCTCATCCGTGAAGGGCTTGATGCTATAGGGAAGGCGGCACTGCTGGCTGACGCGGAGATCTCGTCCTTGGTGAAGCCACCCGAGGGTGTATGGATGTGGGTGAGCTGTGGTCGGCAAGCCCAACCGCTTCACGGTGTCTGCTGAAATGAGGTTCTTTTGGCTCCCATTGTCGATAATGAACTGTACAGGGGAGCCCTTTACCCACATCTGGGAGTGGAAGAGACGTTCCTCCTCCTCTGGATCTTCCGGTTCCTCCTTCTGGACCTTTGTAGTGGCAACAATGGCGTTGGGCTCCGCATCAATAATCTGTTTCCCTTTTTCATTCCCCTTTTCAGGTTCTGATTCGGAGTCGGAGCATGCATCTGACTCAGGAGCCCTCATCTCGGCCACTAGCGACTGCTTGGCCCGACACTCACTTGTGTTGTGAGTGGAGCTCTTATGGAACTCACACCACTTTCCCGTGTCCTTCTTTGGCTTTACGCTGTTGTTCTTGTCTTGTGGCTTTGATGGGTTGTCTTTAGCCGCCATGCTCTGTCCTTTGTTTTGCGGTTTGGAAGCACCTTTTCCTTGCTTTTGATTCGCAGATCCAAAGTCTCGCTTCTTCTGTTTGAATTTCTGCTCAATCTTGGCAGCATACCGGTATGCCGTACTAAGCGAGGAGATGTCGAGGAACTCCATTTCCTCCTGAATGTATCTGTGCAGACAGCTGCGATACTTTAGCACCAAATGTTTCTCCGAATCTTTGATACCCAACTTTGTGCGCAGGGTATGGAACAGATTCGTCAGCTCATGCACATCTTGATCCCTTTGTTGTCGCAGCGTGGTCCATTGTATGTACTTGTCCTCATAGCTCCCCACGGGATAGTACTGTTCCTTGACGACATCTCGGAAAGAATTCCAAGTTGGTACGGCTGAGAACAGAGAGGGTTCTGTCTGGTCCTTGTTCTCACAGTAGGTTTCCCACCAGTCCTTAACATGGGGGGTAGCTTTGAGGAGTGCAAAATAATCTTCTCCCGGTCTGAAAAGTCATGAACAGAGAAATATCCTTCTAATAGATTCAACCATCTATCTACGGCATCTGCGTCTATTTTACCCTCAAATATGGGAATGTCAAAATTTACTTGTACCTTAAAGGGAGTCGCAACTCCAGAGTGGCTACTGGATGCAGATGCGCTGCCGGTGGGCAGCCGTTGAAGGATCTGAGCAAAACTATCCATCATCGCGTTCCTTTGTTTTTCGAGGGCCTCCTCGAGCAATATTTTGATAGGATCTCCTGCTCCCTCATCTTTCTTTTCGTCCCCCATGGGCGTCCGTCGAGGTTTACGAGGCCGATCTTGCAAAGGTTCCACCAGATCAAGCCCTAGCTCCTTATACCCCGACCTCGTTGGGGACATGCAAAGAAGGATCGAGAAAAAGCAGACCGCTCTGATACCACTGATCCGGATTTATGCAGGAACGCAACAGAACAAACACATAACCATAAATACAGAGATGCAGCGGAAATAACACTTCATTTCATTAATATCAAAGAACTGAAATTTGCTTACAGACAGAATGGAAATAAAACTAGCTAGGGCACTGGTAGCTATCTCTGAGAAGAGATGTGGCGGCTACAGGCCTCTGAACTGCGTTACAATGTGGCTCAAGGGCCTATTTATTATTGAGAAACAATGGAGAACCCTAAACATCCCAAAAACCTAACCCTAGGAGATGAAGCGCTAAAACTATGGGCCCCGTTTGGGTAAATTGGTGTTTCAACTTCCCAGGGACGTAACTTTGGCATACTATCTCCGTTTGACGCATATGATACATCATTAGAAAGCTCTATCCGAGGACTACAGCTGTCGGGACGAATTTTATCATAAAATTCGTTGGCGCTTTCATACCCAAAAAACGTCGTTTAGGGCCTCAAAACGGCTCCGGAAGTTCAGGACCCGAAAAACTGCTAAAAATAGTAAGTTATGCCGAAACTGAAAAACTGAAAGAGACAATGGTGGGGGGCCAAGTGGAATAGGTGGGTGGCCACCAATATCCACCTGGATCATCCACTTGCTGAGTTGGATCACCTTGGATGTCCTCTTCTATTATGAAATTCAAATCTTCCTCTTTTTGCTGATTGTTCTCTTGAACACATGGAGGAAATGCTTGTAAACACGATGAAACTTTCTCAACATCTGATTCGAATTTCGGCTCTTCATCAAGTGTGGCCCTTGATCTTTTTATCTCCTCATTTGGATCTTCTTCTTCTTGATGTTGTCCTTTAATGACATTAAGAAACTATATTCTTTGCAATACCTTTCTTGAACTAAGATGAAAACCATTTAGATCAAGAGGATATGTTTGGTAGTGTTGTACCTTAGCATTGTAAGTGAGTTGATATACTTCATGGTGTGTGTTAACATTGGAAAATCATACAGTAGAAGATGGCATTAATTAATGTAAAGCCTAAGGATTTACAAGGCAGGAACACATTATGGAATCAAGAAAGTATTTAAAATCTATAAAGTTTTGAGAAAATCAGATTTGAACTAGTCATAAATGCTGGATTGCACGCTTAATCCTTCGAGAAGAGCACCTTCTGCACACCTTTTTGCTCGATAAGCGCACATTCCTGGAAATGGCAAAATGTCGCTTTCTGAGACCACACCAAGTAAAGGACAGTTACTCCTTATATGAAGCCACCTAAGGATAGCCACCAACACCTCCTTAGACACTATGTGAGCACACAAAGGAATATTTGAGCACACAATGGAATCATACCTCTCCCTTGGGTCACCATTTATCATGTACCAAGGGAGGGAAGGAGGATTTGAAAATCCCCTATATAAAGCCACTAAGAGATGAAGATATGGTGATCACATTGTTATGCTGGCCAAAGTTTCCCAAGCAACACCAGCAGTGTGTGACCCGAAGCTGGAGCTGAAGAGGACTCGATCGTTGGCCACCCAACAATCCTAATCCACCATGGCAGAGGGAGAGAGGGAGACTGCATCAGAGGTAGAGCTTGGAAGGCAACATCCTTGCATCGGGACCTAGAGCCATTGCCTAGGTGCCCTTTGGCAAGTGGCTAAAATTTCTTCTCCATTTAAAACGTTCAATAAGAAGAGGCCTTTGAGCCGTCGTTGGTATTATTATCGTTTTGACTCTCTTTGATAGCTTCTGTATATTTGTGTTTTAGTTTTATTTTAACCAGAGCATACTTTAGCATACTGTTTCCACTAAATTTTATGCTTTTGAGCTCCACCACATTCTGCCTGTTACCAATAGTTTAAAGAGTAGACCACACTCTTTAAACTGGTACGATTTCATACACCCATGCAAAAAATCCACCACTACAAGATTGGTGACTCCACTGACATGTTCCAAGTTCATGTGGTTGTGCCATCTTTTGCAGGAGACCCTTTGTCTATGCTGGAGTGGAGCTGACAGTCCTCTGACCCATCTTATATTCCCTAGATTCACTAGAGTGACATACTGAAGAAGGCAACTCCTAATTGTTTTTTGCTTGTAGGATTTTTGCGTGCAGTTTTTTCTCACAGATGCACAGTGCACACGTTCAGGATTGACCCACGTGTAGGAAAGCGCACCTATCAAAGCCTTTTCCGCGCAAATTATAGAATGAGATTTTTTTCTCTATATTCTGCATTTTTTTGCTTGTAGTGTGCTGGGCAGCCCCTAATGTATCTACCAGCACTTATGTTGATACCCCATAGCTTCTGAGAACTCACTTTTTTCTGCTTTCTCTAGGCATAAAGTTAGTTTCTCTTTAAGTTGATTTTTTGCAAAAATCTTCACATAGTTTAAGTAGGGGGTGAATTAACCATTGCTTTCCGAACGATTTATGTTTTGAAAATTATGGTAGGCACACTTATATTAACTAGCCCAAGTAAGCTAGTTTTATTTTCTAGTGTAGAAATTGTTTAGTTTAATTCAATTTTTGCATTTAGGAAATTGCGGGACTAGGTCTGAATCGTCGATTAGAGCAAGTAATCTTTGCTACCTTTGCACCCTTCAGTGATCCTAGGCAAGCATATGAACGCTCTACTTTTGCGATTCAACATCTCCCTTTAGTTAGTCACATAGGTTAACTAGGAATATTTGAAAGCGACCCATTATCCGCACACGTTTTCCATTTTGAGCCAGGAACAAGATAACGTAGTTTAACTAGGGGTTTTTTCGTAAAGGATCACCAATATCAAAATGTTTAAACTATGAGCTTGTTCACCTTATGATCACACACACTCACCCACTAAGCAAAGAAAGCCACCTAAAACTAACTTAAACCAACTTACTAAATTCTCCCCACAGGGGCCACAAGACAATTTATAGATTAAGCTAGGATCAAGGGGGTAGGCATCCAACAAGCCACCTTGATCACTATTCATATTGAAACATAGAAATTCTGTATTTAGGGAGCTTCAAAATCCACCTATCATCCCACGAAAAAGAAAACCCGAGCTCGGTGGAGACCCGATTCAGAGGGGGTTAGGCTTAGGCGTAGTGTGTGCGGTATCAGTTGGGGCTACCTGACCAGGTTGATACTCGGTACTGACAGATGACTACCAAGAAGCCCAAGATTGGAATTCTCACGTGGGACAATGGTTCTTAGTGGCCAAAACTAGGACATCCTTTACCCTATAGGTGACGATGCAGGCAAGCGCTAGACCCTCTACCCTTACCTTGGTGGATTCTCTTCGGCTGACTGGGGGCGTTGCCAGCTCTTACAGGACGTTGTGCCAGCACTCACAGGAAATATTCTCAAGGCCCAGTTACTTTTGAGTGTGTGAGGACGCATAGGTCTTCTATGATTTTGAGTCTCATGCGCAAAACAAACAAAAACCATATTTTTACTTGATTGATCACATAGATTAAAGTTAAAGGGAAAATCATTTTATTTTTTCTTTCTTTTATATATGTGGCCATAATTTTTCTTTGACGTAGATTCTATCCCCTCAAATTTTTCCAAAACATAACCTGGTCGACACCCAAATGGTCTCAACGGAACCTCGTTGATCCATGCATCTTTTGTGTAGAAATTATATAACTAATGTGTTATACATCCAATATTATCTTGATCACACACTATTTTAATTCATACATAATATAGAATCTCTTCTAATATTGATCATTACTTGCGGAAATTAAATCAATTGCATGCACACATTGAAACCATAAAAATTCACACATATGAACACAGTGTTTTAACGAGAAAGCCTGAAGCTAAAAACCCCAACTATATGTATATAATATATGTCATAGAGATCATGTAACAATCCTCATACAAAGCTAATCATGTCAAGCTCTCAGTACAATACAATCGCTACACACTAATCAGGCCCGATCTAGCAAATCCATGCATCGATCTTTGCCACCTACTAGCCTGCCTCTACTGCGCAATCCCTACTGAATATTAGCTTTAAATGAAATCGAATTGGTCCAGCCTTGCTCACGCAATCTTCATTGGCATTTCCAATCACTGGGTGTTGCAAATCATGCAACACTATAGTCACAACTGGTAGTCAACCTTCTCTTTCACCTACCTCTTCACTGGTCTCCACTGAAACTGTCCATGCACTATAGTTAACTGATTAATTCTTCAGTTGATTAATGAGTTAATAATTAGTGAATTAATTATTAATTAATTCACACCACCCTCACTAGTGTATCAATCAGTTAGACTAGATACAACTAGCTCAACTGTGTCTAACTGAGTTAAACTGAACACAACTCCACCAACTACCTCAATAACTCCACCAAACTCTCTCACATGAGTTCTAACTGAAGTCTCCATGCAATATCTCCACTTAACCCTCAGGAATAGCGTAATTCCTTCTGTCAGCTCCTGTGCCACATTTGTGCACTTAACTGAAGTGCTCCAAGAGAATAAGATAGTGTTTATAGTCGAAATATTATTAAGAGCTAATAATATTTGACATATCTATTTTTAGATTGGCAATCTAAAAATAGATTCCGCCCAGTATGTCTAAAAATAGAAGTACATCTATTTTTCCAACTTTACCAAACATCCACAAATAGCATCTTGCAACTCATAAAATATGATCGACATGTCTAAAAATAGACTTGCGCCATAAATAGCCTACGGGCCCACTTAGTGAAGGCGAATATTTTCACTAAGCTCATCATATTGTTGCAATATCAACACTCCCTCTCAACAAGATAGGGATTATCTTCCACTCTGATCCTGCCTCTGTGGTATTCGAATTTTCCCCTAGTGAGCGCGTTCGTCAAGATATCAACATCCTAATCCTCTGTAGGAATGTAAGAAAGTAACATGATCTTCCGCTACACAAAATCTCTGATATGATGATACCGGATGTCAATGTGTTTATATCTATCATGAAATACTGGATTAACCGAGAGTTTGATGCAACTATGATTATCACAATATATCACAGTAGGATCTAAGTGTGAACCGAACAACCCGACCAGGATCTTCCTCATCCATATAGCCTCGCATGCAGCCAACCTTGCTGTCATGTACTTGACCTCTGCTAAACTGAGTGCCACGGATCTCTGCTTCCTACTGTACCAAGAAACTGCTGTCAAACTGATACTAAAAATCCCTCCAGATGTGCTCTTTCTGTCTGTTGGGCTCCCTGCCCAATCTACATCCGTGAAGCCATGCAGCCTCACCTCATCTAACTATCTGTACCATAATCCATATCCCAATGTGCCTCTGAGATATCTCAATACATGCTTCCCCGCCTTCCAAAAGAGCTTGGTAGGCTTAACCATAGCTTGTGAAAGCTGGTTAACAGCGTAGCATATGTTAGGTCATGTATTGAATAGATACATAAGGGACCCCACCAACTGTCGGTAAACAGTGGCATCCACTACCTCTGCCAATGTAGCATCCTCTTTCCTCCAACCACCAGGAAGAGGAGTGTCGATAGGCTTGTAGCCATGCATGTTGAACTTCAACATTCCATACTGCCTTGGAGACACGTGGCGTTGATCACCGCGCTCTACAAATTTCCAATCCCAGGAAATAATGAAGGAGGCCCAAGTCCTTCATCTCAAACTCTTTTGCAAGATCAGCCTTGCATGAGAGTATCAACTGTTCATCACCCATCAGAATCAAATCATCTACATAAAGTACAATGATTAGAAACTTACCCTCCACCACAATCTGGTATAGGTTTGGATCCACCTCACTCTTGGTGAATCCAAGACCGGTGAAATAACTGTCTATCCATGTGTACCAAGCACGAGGTGCTTGTTTCAACCCATACAACGCTCTTTTGAGCCTGCACCCACGCGACTAGCTGCTGAAGATCTTGAAACCTTCAGGCTGCTCTATGTACACCTCCTCCTCAATGACTCCATTGAGGAACACAGTCTTCACATCCATCTGATGAATGTGCCATCCCATCTTCACTGAGAGAGCTAGGATGCTCCGTATGGAAGAATACCTTGCAGCAGGTGCAAAGGTTTCCTCATAGTCGATCCCTCAATCTGTGAGAAGCCCCGGGCAACAAATATTGCCTTGTACTTCTCAACGCTCCCGTCAGCTGCTTGCTTCACTTTATAGATCCATCTCAAACCTACTACTGATTTCCCTTTTGGCCTTGGGACAATATCCTGTGCACTGTTTCTGACAATCGAATCATACTCTTCCACCATGGCATCTACCCATGCAGGGTCCTCCATAGCTTCCTCGAAAGAGGATGGCTCTATCATGATACACTTGCTCATCAGAGCCATGTATCTAGTATATCAGTTAGGTGATTGTCTCTGTCTGTGCTGTGATGTAGGTGCTCCTACAATATTCTCTGCATCAAGATTCAGTCGCTCAACTTCTGTAGTGCACTTCCACCCTCTGCTGGTTGGTGCTACATGAGTGGTTTCTTCCACTCCATGAACCTCCTCTTGTGGCTAATCCACATCATGAGGCTCATCCTTAGGAACTAATAGCTCCTCATATGCATGAAAGTGTGGATCCCTCTCAAGCTAATAATTCATGGATTTCTCCTCATGAAATTTGATATCCCGTCACACAACAGTCTTCCGATTGTCTGGAAAATACACACGATAGTTGTGGGGTGTATCAGTGTACCCCAAAAATATCCCAACCTCTACGGTCGGCTCTAGCTTCTTCCTGGCATCCTTCGTCACATGAATGTAAACAGGTGAGCCAAAAATCTTCAAATGAGAAATATCAGGCTTCTTACCAGAAAATGCCTCTTCGGGTGTACTCATGCCAAGTACTCTGTGAGGACAACGATTTTTCACATAAACCGTAGTATTGAATGCCTCAGCCCACAAGTGTATGGGAAGGCCTTGATCATGCAACATCGCCTGTGCAGCACCCACGATCATTCTGTTCTTTCGCTCTGCGACCCCATTCTGCTATGAGTTATGAGGCACTATGAGCTCTCTTCGAATGCCTTCTATGTTGCAAAAGTATTTGAATTCACCAAAGATGAATTCACCACCATTGTCACTCCTAAGAGCCTTCACCTGCTTCCCCTATTATTTCTCAACCAGTGCCTTGAACTCACAGAGCTTTGAATATGTCTCGCTCTTCTTCTGCATGAAGAAGATCCAGCACTTAGGAGAAAAATCATCAATAAAGATCACATAATACCTGTGCTTTTTTATTGAAGCTACTAAGAAAGGTCCACACACGTCTGTGTGAATTCTCTCAAGGATCGTCGTGGCGCGACTGTCCTTCTCATGAAAGGTGGCTTTCACAAATTTTCCCAAAGTACATCCCTTGCACTGATCTGACTGCACAAGTGTACCCTTGGGAAGTCTGGTAGAAATCTGCTACAAAATTTTCAAAGCACCATGGTGAAGATGGCCCAATCTTCTGTGCCATAGCTCACCCTCATCCTGGCTCACCACTCTTTCTGCCTTGCCTGCCATTGTTGCGTAGCCATCTACCTGCAACTGATAAAGGTTCTTAACTCGAACCCCTATCATCCGAGTTTCACCAGTTGCCTTACTGTGCAGGAAAGCCTTTCCCTTGCTAAAGACAACATCATATCTCTTGTCTCCCAACATCGCCACAGAGATCAGATTCTTCTTCAATCCTAGAACATGCATGAAATCCTTCAAGATGAAAGGTTTTCTAGACTCCCTCTCAAAGGAAATGGTCCCAATACCAGTCGCACTATATCTACCATCATCGCCCATCTCGATGTGCACTCCAAGATCCTTCTCATCTAGATCAGTAAACAAATCTTTGTCTCCATTCATATGGAAAGATGCACCACTATCAAGAAACCACACTGAACCCATCATACTTGAGACCAAGCATGCGATCAGCGAAAAATCCATCTCAAACTGCGAGGCTAAGGCCTCTCCAGCTGCAGATCCAACAACCTGCTTATTTTTCTTCTTCTGTGGACAATTAGTGGTGTAATGTCTGTGTTGGTGACAGTGAAATCACTTCACCTTGGACATGTCCTGCTTCTTGCCTTTCGCACCGGATTGAGAAGCATTCTTCTTGCTCTTCCCCTTCCTTGCTTTGGCAGCCAAAGCGCAATTTTCTTCATCTTCATTCTTCGATGAAGATCCATCCCTGGTACTTCGCCTTATCTCCTCTTGCACAAGATCTGACCAAAGTTGCTCCCATCCTGGAAATTTCTCCCAACCATTGACACAGTCCTCATAGGAATGCCAACTCTTCGAAAGCCCGAGGAGAGCCAAGCTCACCAAGTCCTCTTCATCTACAGTAACCCCCACACTTCCCAGATCATGCCTGCACTGGAAAAACTTTGTGAGGTACTTGGGTATACTGTCGCCTTTCTCCATTTTTATCTTCCTGAGTTTATCCTTGAGCGCCAACTTCCTTTGGTCGCTCTTGCTTCGGAACAAGTTTGTCAAAGATTTGCACATCAAGAATGGAGAAGCTTTACCATGAATTCTGTACACTATGTGATCCTTCACACCTTCCAATAGAATCCTTCGACACCTTGCTACCTTCTTTTGCCATGCGTCAAGTGCGGCTGCATCGCTAGAACCCGGTTTAGGAATATCAACATCTATGAACTCCTTCAACCCATTATCCTCCAACACCGCCTCCATCCTGTCCTTCCATGCAATATAATTTAGCAGGTCTTCAAGGGAATACTTCTTCCAATATCAATACGTTTAAATACATCTCAATCTTTACAGAATTCAGCAGAAAAAAACATCAATGACCACCAAAGACAAAACTCAACCGCTTCAATGATTTGGAATTGCTCCAATGATCAATATCGCTCTGATACCATGTAGAAATTATATAACTAATGCGTTATACATCCAAGATTCTCCTAATCACACACTATTTGACTTCATGCATAATACATAATCTCTTCTACTATTGATCATTACTTGCGGAAATTAAATCAATTGCATGCACACATTGAAACCATAAAAATTCACACATATGAACACAATGTTTTAACGGGAAAGCCTGAAGCTAAAAACCCCAACTATCTGTATATAATATATGTCATAGAGATCATGTAACAATCCTCATACAAAGCTGATCATGTCAAGCTCTCAGTACAATACAATCGCTACACACTAATCAGGCCCGATCTAGCAAATCCATGCATCGATCTCTGCCACCTGCTAGCCTGCCTCTACTGTGCAATACCTACTTAATATTGGCTCTGAATGAACTCGAATTGGTCTAGCCTTGCTCACGCAATCCTCATTGGCATATCCAATCACTGGGTGTTGCAAATCATGCAACACTATAGTCACAACTGATAGTCAACCTGCTCTTTCACCTACCTCTCCACTGGTCTCCACTGAAACTGTCCATGCACTGTAGTTAACTGATGTATTCTTCAGCTGATTAATGAGTTAATATTTAGTGAATTAATTAATAATTAATTCACACCACTCTCACTAGTGTATCAATCAGTTAGACTAGATACAACTAGCTCAACTGTGTCTAATTGAGTTAAACTGAACACAACTCCACCAACTACCTCAATAACTCCACCAAACTCTGTCACATGAGTTCCAACTGAAGTCTCCATGCAATAGCTCCACTTAACCCTCAAGAATAGCGTAATTCCTTCTGTCATCTCCTGTGCCACATCTATGAACTTAACTGAAGTGCTCCAAGAGAATAATATAATGCTTATAGTCAAAATATTATTAAGAACTAATAATATTCGACATATCTATTTTTAGAATGGCAATCTAAAAATAGATTCCGCCCATATGTCTAAAAATATAAGTCCATCTATTTTTCCAACTTGACCAACCATCCACAAATAACATCTTGCAACTCATAGAATATGATCAACATTTCTAAAAATAGACATAGTCTAAAAATAGACTTGCACCATAAATAGCCTGCGGGCCCACTTAGTGAAGGTGACTCTTTTCACTAAGCTCATCATCTTGTTCCAATCTCAACATTTTGGACCTCCCCCCATTACAGGGAGGGGTTTTGATTAATGAGTTAATAATTAGTGAATTAATTATTAATTAATTCACACCTCTCACTAGTGTATCAATCAGTTAGACTAGATACAACTAGCTCAACTGTGTCTAACTGAGTTAAACTGAACACAACTCCACCAACTACCTCAATAACTCCACCAAACTCTCTCACATGAGTTCTAACTGAAGTCTCCATGCAATATCTCCACTTAACCCTCAGGAATAGCGTAATTCTTCTGTCATCTCCTGTGCCACATCTGTGCACTTAACTGAAGTGCTCCATGAGAATAAGATAATGTTTATAGTCGAAATATTATTAAGAGCTAGTAATATTCGACATATCTATTTTTAGACTGGAAATCTAAAAATAGATTCCGCCCAGTATGTCTAAAAATAGAAGTACATCTATTTTTCCAACTTGACCAACCATCCACAAATAGCATCTTACAACTCAGAATATGATCGACATGTCTAAAAATAGACTTGCGCCATAAATAGCCTACGGGCCCACTTAGTGAAGGCGAATATTTTCACTAAGCTCATCATATTGTTGCAATATCAACACTCCATCTCAACAAGATAGGGATTATCTTCCACTCTGATCCTGCCTCTGTGGTATTCGAATTTTCCCCTAGTGCGCGCGTTCGTCAAGATATCAACATCCTGATCCTCCGTAGGAATGTAAGAAAGTAACATGATCTTCCGCTACACAAAATCTCTGATATGATGATACTGGATGTCAATGTGTTTATATCTATCATGAAATACTGGATTAACCGAGAGTTTGATGCAACTATGATTATCACAATATATCACAGTACGATCTAAGTGTGAACCGAACAACCCGACCAGGATCTTCCTCATCCATATAGCCTCGCATGCAACCAAACTTGCTGTCATGTACTTGACCTCCGCTAAACTGAGTGCCATGGATCTCTGCTTCCTGCTGTACCAAGAAACTGTTGTCAACCCGATACTAAAAATCCCTCTAGATGTGCTCTTTCTGTCTGTTGGGCTCCCTGCCCAATCTACATCCGTGAAGCCATGCAGCCTCACCTCATCTAACTATTTGTACCATAATCCATATCCCGATGTGCCTCTGAGATATCTCAATACATGCTACCCTGCCTTCCAAAAGAGCTTGGTAGGCTTAACCATAGCTTGTGAAAGCTAGTTAACAGCGTAGCATATGTTAGGTCGTGTATTGACTAGATACATAAGGGACCCCACCAACTGTCGGTAACCAGTGGCATCCACTACCTCTACCGATGTAGCATCCTCTTTCCTCCAACCACCGGGAAGAGGAGTGTCGATAGGCTTGAGGCCATGCATGTTGAACTTCTCCAGTATCTCCCGGGCATACTTGCCTTGAGACACAAACAATCCATCACTGCGCTGCCAAATTTCCAATCCCAAGAAATAATGAAGGAGGCCCAAGTCCTTCATCTCAAACTCTTCGCAAGATTAGCCTTGCACAGAGAGAGTATCAACTGCTCATCACTCCATCTCCATTTAATCAAATCATCTACATAAAGTACAATGAGGGGCAACTTACCCTCCACCACAATCTGGTATAGGTTCGGATCCACCTCACTCTTGGTGAATCCAAGACCGGTGAAATAACTGTCTATCCGTGTGTACCAAGCACGAGGTGCTTGTTTCAACCCATACAACGCTCTTTTGAGCCTGCACCCATGCGACTAGCTGCTGAAGATCTTAAAACCTTCAGGCTGCTCTATGTACACCTCCTCCTCAATGACTCCATTGAGGAACACAGTCTTCACATCCATCTGATGAATGTGCCATCCCATCTTCACTGAGAGAGCTAGGATGCTCCCTATGGAAGAATACCTTGCGACAGGTGAAAAGTTTTCCTCATAATCGATCCCCTCAATCTGTGAGAAGCCTCGGGCAACAAATCTTGCCTTGTACTTCTCGATGCTCCCGTCAGCTGCTTGCTTCACTTTATAGATCCATCTCGAACCTACCACTGATTTCCCTTCCGGCCTTGGGACAATCTCCCGTGCACTGTTTATGACAATCGAATCATACTCTTCCACCATGGCATCTACCCGTGCAGGGTCGTCCATAGCTTCCTTGAAAGAGGATGGCTCTATCATGATACACTTGCTCATCAGAGCCATGTATCTAGTATATCAGTTAGGTGACTGTCTATGTTTGCGCTGTGATGTAGGTGCTCCTACAATCTTCTCTGCATCAAGATTCAGTCGCTCAGCTTCTGTAGTGCGCTTCCACCCTCTGATGGTTGGTGCTACATGAGTGGTTTCTTCCACTCCATGAACCTCCTCTTGTGGCTAATCCACATCTTGAGGCTCATCCTTAGGAACTAATATCTCCTCATATGCATGCAAGTGTGGCTCCCTCTCAAGCTAATACTTCATGGATTTCTCCTCATGAAATTTGATATCCCATCACACAACAGTCTTCCGATTGTCTGGAAAATACACACGATAGTTGTGGGGTGTATCAGTGTACCCCAAAAATATCCCAACCTCTGCGGTCAGCTTCAGCTTCTTCCTGGCATCCTTCGTCACATGAATGTAAACAGGTGAGCCAAAAATCTTCAAATGAGAAATATCAGGCTTCTTACCAGAAAACGCCTTCTGCAGCTTGCCAAGTACTCTGTGAGGACAACGGTTTTGCACATAAAATGTAGTATTGCATGCCTCAGCCCACAAGTGTATGGGAAGGCCTTGATCATGCAACATCGCCTGTGCAACACCCACGATCATTCTGTTCTTTCGCTCTGCGACCCCATTCTGCTATGAGTTATGAGGTGCTATGAGCTCTCTTCGAATGCCTTCTATGATGCAAAAGTCTTTGAATTCACCAAAGATGAATTCACCACCATTGTCACTCCTAAGAGCCTTCACCTGCTTCCCCTATTATATCTCAACCAGTTCCTTGAACTCACAGAACTTTGAATATGTCTCGCTCTTCTTCTGCATGAAGAAGATCCAACACTTACGAGAAAAATCATCAATAAAGATCACATAATACCTGTGCTTTTCTGTCGAAGCTACTAAGAAAGGTCCACACACGTCTGTGTGAATTCTCTCAAGGATCGTCGTGGCGCGACTGTCCTTCTCATGAAAGGTGGCTTTCACAAATTTTCCCAAAGTACATCCCTTGCACTGATCTGACTACACAAGTGTACCCTTGGGAAGCCTGGTAGAAATCTGCTGCAAAATTTTCAAAGCACCATGGTGAAGATGGCCCAATATTTTGTGCCATAGCTCACCCTCATCCTGGCTCACCACTCTTTCTGCCTTTCCTGCCATTGTTGCGTAGCCATCTACCTGCAACTGATAAAGGTTCTTAACTTGAACCCCTATTATCCGAGTTTCACCAGTTGCCTTACTGTGCAGGAAAGCCTTTCCCTCGCTAAAGACAATATCATATCCCTTGTCTCCCAACATCGCCACAGAGATCAGATTCTTCTTCAATCCTGGAACATGCATGACATCCTTCAAGATGAAAGGTTTTCTAGACTCCCTCTCAAAGGAAATGGTCCCGATACCAGTCGCACTATATCTACCATCATCGCCCATCTCGATGTGCACTCCAAGATCTCATTCGTACGCAAACAAATCTTGTCTCCGTTCATAGAAAAGATGCACTCACTTTACTGAAACCACACCGAACCCATCATACTTGAGACCAAGCATGCGATCACTGGGTATCCATTCAAAATGCGAGGCTAAGGCCTCTCCAGCTGCAGATCCAGCAGCCTGCTTATTTTTCTTCTTCTGTGGACAATTAGTGGCGTAATGTCCATGTTGGTGACAGTGAAAGCACTTCACCTTGGACATGTCCTTCTTCTTGCCTTTCGCACCGGATTGAGAAGCATTCTTCTTTCTCTTCCCCTTCCTTGCTTTGGCAGCCAAAGCGCAATTTTCTTCATCTTCATTCTTCGATGAAGATCCATCCCTGGTACTTCGCCTTATCTCCTCTTGCACAAGATTTGACCAAAGTTGCTCCCATCCTGGCAATTTCTCCCAACCATTGACACAGTCCTCATAGGAATGCCAACTCTTCGAAAGCCCGAGGAGAGCCAAGCTCACCAAGTCCTCTTCATCTACATTAACCCCCACACTTCCCAGATCATCCCTGCACTGGACGAACTTTGTGAGGTACTTGGGTATACTGTCGCCTTTCTCCATTTTTATCTTCCTGAGTTTATCCTTGAGTGCCAACTTCCTTTGGTCGCTCTTGCTTTGGAACAAGTTTGTCAAAGATTTCCACATCAAGAATGGAGAAGCTTTACAATGAAGGCTGGACACTATGTGATCCTTCACACCTTCCAACAGAATATTTCGACATTTTGCTGTCTTCTTTTGCCATGCGTCAAGTGCGGCAGCATCGCTAGAAGCAGGTTTTGGAATTTCCACATCTATGAACTCCTTCAACCCATTATCCTCCAGCACCACCTCCAACCTATCCTTCCATGCAATATAATTCGAGCTGCTCTCAAGGGAATACTCCAATCTCAATCCGTTTAAATACATCTCAACTTTTACACCAAGAAAACACTGCTGCAAATTTGAATTCCACCAGCACAAAACTCAACCGCTTCAATGCTTTGCAATTGCTCCAATGATAAATACTACTCTGATACCATGTAGAAATTATATAAATAATGTGTTATACATCCAAGATTCTCCTAATCACACACTATTTGACTTCATGCATAATACATAATCTCTTCTACTATTGACCATTACTTGCGGAAATTAAATCAATTGCGTGCACACATTGAAACCATAAAAATTCACACATATGAACACAATGTTTTAACGAGAAATCCTGAAGCTAAAAACCCCAACTATCTGTATATAATATAAGTCATAGATATCATCTAACAATCCTCATACAAATCTGATCATGTCAAGCTCTCGGTACAATACAATCACTACACACTAATCAGGCCCGATCTAGTAAATCCATGCATCGATGTTTGCCACATGCTAGCCTGCCTCTACTGCGCAATCCTTGCTGAATATTGGCTCTGAATGAACTCGAATTGGTCCATATTTTCTCACGCAATCCTCATTGGCATCTCCAATCACTGGGTGTTGCAAATCATGCAACACTATAGTCACCACTGATAGTCAACCTGCTCTTTCACCTACCTCTTCACTGGTCTCCACTAAAACTGTCCATGCACTGTAGTTAACTGATGTATTCTTCAGTTGATTAATGAAAGACAATGAATTAATTATTAATTAAATCACACCAACTTACTAGTATAAATTAGTTAGACTAGATACAACTAGCTCAACCGTGTCTAATCGAGTTAAATTGAACACAACTCCACCAACTACCTCAATAATCACCTCCAACCTCCGTCACATGAGTTACTCCGTCACATGAGTTCCAAATGAAGTCTCCATGCAATAGCTCCACTTAACCCTCAAGAATAGCGTAATTCCTTCAATACTCGTGCTACATCTAAGAACTTAATTAAGTGCTCTAAGAGAATAAGAGAATGTTGACAACACACAGAGCTAATATTCGACATATCTATTTTTAGAATGGCAATCTAAAAATAGATTCCGCCCAGTATGTCTAAAAATAGAAGTCCATCTATTTTTCCAACTTGACCAACCATCCACAAATAACATCCTGCAACTCATAGAATATGATTAACATGTCTAAAAATAGACATAGTCTAAAAATAGACTTGCGCCATAAATAGCCTGCGGGCCCACTTAGTGAAGGTGACTCTTTTCACTAAGCTCATCATATTGTTCCAATCTAAACATTTTGGACCTCCCCCCATTACAGAGAGGGGTTCCAGGTATTTTTCCATTTAAGCGTAAAAGATGGAATGCTGCCACCATCATTGGTTCATCCTTCATTGGAGCAACCATAGTTGGGAACCTGTTGAAGCCCCGAAAATCGGGTCTACAACAAGGGGGATACCCACCTGGTCCGGACCTTGGTTAGCAACTCCTTTTTCGTTTGGTGTAGTGGGTCCGACTGGGGATAATGGGACCAGTTTCCCAATATGTGTGTGTGTGTGTTGAAAATAGATATTTCCTCTCTAAAAAGGTTCCTAAGTGAAATGCTTTTATTCTATTTCTAATCCAATCATATGCAAGTTGTATTCTAATTTAAATAGAAATATCTAATTCTAAAATAAACCCGTGATGTAATCTTGTTTATGCGATCTAAAACAATTTCGAATAACAACCGATAATAAAGATTATTCAACTGTTATAAGAAAAGAATTCAATAAAGATAAACCATTTCATATAAAAAGTTAGATGAAACAGTTATGAAAAACATATAGCATAATAAGCTATTCATACACTAAGCATAAATAAATAGTTATCACCGTACAGAAGTGCCAAATGATAACTTAAGCATTCAAGCATCAATATATAAATAACTGAACATAAATATTACTTTAACACAGAAGAAGAAATAGTTAAGAGATAAAAGTACCATTTATAACTGGTTCTACTCATGAGCTAGAAGCAATAATGATTTATCTCTTCTTAATCCAACATATACTAAGATTATAGAAATGCAACATCAGTAGCAGATATTAGACACATATATCAATAAATCTCATTCCATTCATTCATCAAAAACTCCTCTAAGGGTGCAGAAGTGCATGTTCTGAAGACAAGTTTTTGACAAATTTCAGGACCCTTCTCTAAATGCATGAGAAGGGTTTAAATACTACTAACTAAATCTAATTATAGTTTATTACAAAAATTTTAGGATTTGGTTTAAATGAACGTCCTTTTTCTAGGAAAAAATAAAGTAAAACTAACACTAAATCTAAAACTAAAATTAATAACTAACTACTTATGAATTTGGTCTTTTAATTTGCAAGCATCCAGCATTGATTTGAGAAGAGGAGGCTGGCCGACTTCAGATTTTAATTGTCCCGAAAAAATGGAATCGGCAGGTGTTGGCGCGATCTTCTCAGTAGAATTAATGATGCAATTAAGAGTACTGCATTGACTGTGTGTTTTTACTAGACACGTCCAGTAAGAGTCCCAATTTAACTTTGTCAATCCTTGAATTGATTTTTCCTTCTCTTCAGATTTCTGTTTCCACTCAGTTTGCAATTGCTGTACTTGTGGTAGGTATCCTAGAATGGTTTCTGAAATCAAATTAACCTTGTGCAAATTTTCATTTAAACAATCAGTAATATTGCTTGCCGCTGTAGCTGCTTCCTCTATTGATTTTTCTGGTTCTCTGATCTGTGCATCCCATTTATTGAAGAGCATTTCTTTATGACTGTCATTGATGATTGGTGCTCCTGCTCTTTTTCCTTCCTTTGTCTTTTTCCATGCCAAATAATTAGTAACTCTTTCATTAGTTAAATCATAATCATGTCGTAATTCTACAACATGATTAGTGATTTTATCACTTTCTTGACAAAAAGAGTTCCATTGTGAGATTTTCCGGCATAATATATCTTGTTGTTATAGTAGTTGATTATTCAAGGAAATGGACTCTGAGATAAAATCTGTAAGCTTGGGGTCGTCTTTATGCTTTTCTTGCATAATCTGTATTTGTTTCTCTTTTTCGGCCAAGCTTTTCTGATACTCGATCTGCATTTGCTGAAACTCTTGCTGTAACTTTTCAAATTTTATCTGTGCTTCACTGTTAGCATGGGATTGTTGCAATTGTTGTTGCAGAACTTGTATTTGATCTTCTTTTTCATTTAATAATAGCCATACCTAAGATGCTTTGTCAATAGTTGCGGAGGCATAAGCTCCTGTAATCTGAGATAATTTAGTAAGATTTTCAGTTGGATCCGTAGTAGGATCTTTCCATAAAACATCCAATTGTTCTGCATCAGTAGAGAGCACACTTTCTAATTTCCTCTTTTTTCTTTGCTTCCTTACTACTGATTTATGTTACGAGCTATAAAATATATCCAGAGGAGGAATTTCCTCTATTTTAAGTACAAGATCAGAGGAGGGAGTAATGGGTATATGTTCTGTTTCTGTGACATTGCCACTTATTTCTGTAACCAAACCTTTTGCTGTCTGTACAGGAGTTTGTATGTTCTGTCCTTCAACATTAATCAAATCATTAAATGTTTCCCATTCTTTATCTAACTGAATGCTGATGGATGGTTGATGTACATTAAGAGGTGGAAGATTCAACTGTGGAGTGGTTGAAGTATGTTGTTGTGAAAGCTCTTTTGATTGAGTCGTATCCTTCACTGAGCCTTCACTTTTATCATTATCAGATTTTTTAGAACGTTCAAACTTTTCTTTGTCAGACTTTGAATTAGACCTTTCTGTATCTGAGCTTCCACTGAGACTGACACTAGGAGTTGGTTCCCTTGCGGGTTCCAATCACAAATTATCCAAAGGGACAGTGGTTAATCTTCTTTCTCTGTACACTTTAAATTCTTGAAATTCTTTTGGGGAAAACCGTGTTTGAGCTAAATGCAAAATTTCTTTAAATGAACATTTTTCTTGAAACATATCATCAAAAAGATCTTCTTCTCCATAAAATACTCTTACTTTGACTGCAGTGATGAAATTCTTAGCAACGTCATATGGATCAAATAGCCTTCTCGGAAACTTAAACAATTTTAAACATGTAACATTGTTTACTTCCTTAAACGCATGACCAACATCAAATAATGAAAATGCTCTGCAGGACACAGGAAATTGTGGCCAAATGGCTTTCTTTTTATCCTTTAATTTTTTTGTCAAACCTCTATCTCCACAGGTTTGATATGGAATTTCCCGAGCTATGAGTTTATCCGGAATATACTTGGGCAAAACATGAGGAGAAGAAAAGCTTCCAAAAAACCTCACATAAGTAAACAATTCTTCTCCAAACCATCTTGCGACAAGGAGAATGTCTACTTCTGCTTCAGGGGATAACCTTGGAGCATCCTTATTATACAACACTCTATACAGTGGCAACATTATGCCATGGAAAATCTTGTAAAAATGAGGAATGAATTTTTATTCCCACAATTCTTTGTGATATACATGAATGGGTTGGGGAACTTGAATTTTTCATTGCCAACCCATCATAGGGAACTTAGAAACAAAGCAGATTGAATCCATAACATAGGCAGATAGATAAAAAGGAGGATAAATCCTTTGAGAGACAGTCCGTTTAGACCGGTAATTGAAAATAGCCGTGGCTAAATTATCAGACAATATTTTAGCCCAGTCCACGATGGTAGCGTTAATAGAAGCATTCAATAAGGGAAGCCATTCAAAAAAAAACTTATTAATGTCAGGCTTTCCAAAAAGTCTACATAGCATGGCAGCAGCAAAACAATATGGAGAAGTGAGTGAACGAGTATTGTACGTACCATGTTTATCTTTCTTCAGTGGTTCATCTCTTCTGGACCATTCCTTGGTACATTCAGTCAAATTTGCATTTTCCTTGGAAAATTTCTCCATAAATTGTTTGTTGTAAGTTGCCTGAGGCTCAAAAAAATGATACATAAGCCTCAAATCTTCTAGAGTAAATGACCCGATGAGCTCTTGACTTTGAGTTCTGAACTGTCTGTCCGTAATATCAGTGCTATCCAACACCCATTTTACCAGGTCTGTATATGGAAGAATTCTTGGTCTTGCTACTACTCGGTGTAAAAATGAACAAGCCAACTCTGTAAGAGATGCTTTAGAAGAATTACTTGAGCCTACAGTAGCCGCAACATCCATTACCCTTGGGTTCTCTTCTTCAAGAAAATTAAACATACCCTCCCAAGTGGTGATACCAGCGTCCTTGTTGCAAGCAGTGTCTGTGTACAAGGAAGCCATCTCTTTATTTTCAGAACTCGGAGCTTTCTCTTTCTTTCCCATAATACTTTGAATATTTCTTTGTATAGTCTCCTGTTCTTCGCGCCTGTGGTTTATGAATTAAGTGAGAATAATGATATGAGAAAGGTGACGGGATAGTTTTAAATACTGAAGGCGTATGAAATATATTATTTAAACGTGAAATAACCTTTCAATAAAAAAAAAATCCTTTTCATTAATAATTTACAAGCCATTCATTAATTTGACATCAAAGCGCATAACATATATCAATTTATGGAAAGATTTTCTTCGTACAACGAGATTTTTAAGAATCTGCGATTTGCTCTTCAATATCGCAAATCGTAACTTTCGCAAATCGCAATCAATAACATCGCGAAATTGCAATATCGTGACATCGCAATATCGCGAAATCGCAATATCGCAAAATATAACATATGAAAAATATCCATTAATATAGTTTCTGCGATATGCGATTTGCGATAAATATTTTAATGCATAGTTTTTGGATCGCGCTATCGCAATTTAGAAGATTCTGTTTTGCAAAAGATATCTTTTACTTTTTTGCGATGGATGCGATATTTTCTTCAAAGAAAGGTTTTATTCTAATCTATCATAAACTTAAGTTTATTTAAATATTTTCCAAAGAATTTTCTTAAGTTAATGATAGTAAGTTTTATTGAAAATGAAAATAAACAACAAATTTTTTTTTTTGGATTTTTTAAACTAAGGGTCCCCACTTATTTAGTATTATTACTAATACCAAATAAGAAGGGGGGTTGTTGCTGGCCACAACAGAACCCTAGTTGGTCTCCCAACACCACACTGCACACCACTCCCCCCTCGATCCCTAGGGGGCAGAGGAGTGCATCCCATTTAGGAAGCCAGCTGAACACACATCAGGATAAGTCACGGACTAACCCTCCTTCTAACCAGAACTTCATTTCTTCACACGTTGCCATGGCTTCGACCTCCTAGTCACCCTTCTTAGCTGCGTTGAATCTACCTGATTTAACTAAGCTCACAAATGAACCCATCACACATGATCCTTTGTGGCCTCCCATGCCCACGAAGCTTCCTTCGGATATACCAAAGTTCGAAGGCAAGAAAGCAAAAGACCTAGGTAATCATATAATGACCTTTCACTTGTGGTGCTCATCGAATAGTATCATCGATGACACTATTCGATTAAGGCTATTTCAACGCATTCTTATGGGAGTGGCTGTGAAATGGTACATGGAGAAACCCCCTGCTTCACATGGAACCTTTAGCGCCCTCACTACTGCATTCCTCACTTATTTTCAGATACCCATTCACCATGATTCGGGAATGGAGTTACTGACTCATTTTAGACAAACCCCTGCCATCCATATCTCTGACCATATTCATGAGTGGATGCAGCATCGTAGTTTATGAAAAGCTAAACTTGACGATCAGGTCCTCTTAGATTTATTCTTGAAAACTTTGACGGCAGAGATTTCAAAGGATGTGGCGCAGAAATACCCCACATCCGAAGAGGATGCAATCAATACAGCCTAGAAGCTTGAACTGAATTATACGTAGTCAAGATACATTTACAATATCCTGCCTAATGCCTCGTGCCTACAAACTTATCAATAATTGCAAGGTGCGTTGAACGCTGCAGATGGACTAATTGGGTCAATGACCCAAGGGTACCTAGGCAACAGTAGTTCCAATCCCGGTTACACACAGAACATGTCTTAACCCAGATTTCAAATTCATCACATACCTCAACAATATTTGACTAATAGGGTGCAAGCATATCACTAGGGAGGACCCTATCCTCCAGCTGAGGGGACCTAGTATGCAAGAAGAAACACTGACAAAAGATATCCCCCCAATGCCAGGTGCAAACAAGGGACAACTTTATGCTCAGTCCCAAGCACATGACACACCTATGCAAACCAATCCACAAGTGAACTTTGTGCAGCTGTCCTAGAATCAACCGCACCAGTATAACCAGGAGAACTACCCTCCTAACGTAGTTAAGAAAAAATAATAAAACTAGCCCAAAGGGAACCTTGGACAGAGGGGCAGAAACTAACAACACCCAGCATGATCCCAGGCTAGAGGAAACTCTAGTAGGAATCTAAACCAAGAGCCAAGCAATGCCCAACGGCAAGGCAGAAGGCCACCTTTGTGAACAAACCATTCTTGTTCAATATGTGGTGATTATGGGCACTATACTCACCACTGTCTCGATCTCCTTGAGCTAAAAAATCTTCAAAGTAACCGAGGAAAAGGAGGATCTTCCCAGAAACCTGCTATTATGCAAGAACCTTTCCCCCACCAAGGGACGTTCAGCACTCAATAGCAAAACCTAGAAGATTCTAGGAAAAACAGCCATGAAATTTACATGAATGGGGAAGAATTTTTTTTCCAAACACGGAATCGCAGTTACGACACCCCACCAGACTCCACTACGTTAGGGGCTAGTACTAGTGCGCCAAATGCACCTTTGACCATTTCAAAGTTGCCTATATATCCATTTCCAAAGATGGCAAAGGGACCTAATAGACGAGCAGGTAACTACTCCAAAGTGGCCCATAATTATAGCATAGTGGACGATTTAGCTTAATCACCTGCTGCTATTTTCGCGTTGGAAGTACTACAGTCATGTCCAAAGCAATGGAAAGCCCTGATTTCCTACATTAGGTGCTATCGACCCTGTCGATATGCGCATGATGGCTTTTGATTTAGAGAAAGACACCCCTAGGCTTCCTTCTATGGTTGCATTCCAGATACCAGTATCGGTTCAGAATATCACTATTCACTGATGTGTCATTGACGAGGGTGAATCGACATGCATCATGTCAAAAAATGTTTGGCAGAAGTTGGGTTCTCCCGAACTAAAACCCTCGGTCATAATGCTTCGAGCCTACGATGGTCATCCCTCGACACCCATCGACCTCTACCAAAATGATCCAGTATGTTTAGCCGAAAAGAAGGTCCACATAGACATTGAATTCTTGGATGATCACTTGGATTACAACATACTCCTTGGGCAGAGTTATATGTACGCCATGTCCGCCATAGCCTCCTCTGTCATCCGAATTATGATGTTCCCTCATGAGGATCACATCATTACTGTTGACCAGCTGACACATAGAAAGAAGCGTCCCCTAACCAACACGGATGTAATTCTACCCTATGTAGATACAGCCGCAGATGGTCTTTCATGGTACCAAGAATATGGCCCCAACCAATTCAAACCGTCTTTCGTCCTAGGGTCATTCCTAGGAGATCCTCCCATTATCCCTGAGGTGTCACCCAACACTACAGGGGCCCCAGTGTGCATGATGTCCACATCAAGCACCAAGTTCAGTCAGGACACGGAATCAAGCAGTAATGATATTGAGGCATCGATCATGACAGCCTCCTTAGCCTACGCTGCCTCCCAAACCCCTTTCCTCTACCCCCCAGTTGGCTTCGTCTCCCAGCAGGTTTTGGCAACACTGGTGATACCCAACATATCATTGGCATTCCCAGTTTAGTACCTCATTCCCCCTTCCGGAACAGGATCCACCAATGTTACTACCATAGGGTTAAATCCCCTAAGCCTCGAGGAGCCCCAACCAACTCGAGAAACGGTCAAGACCGCCCCTGCAAAGGAAGTTCCCATTGCGAAACCGGTTATCACGACTAAGAAAACCGAAAACAGAGGGAAGAATATGGTGACCCCTGCCATTCAAAGGGAATCACCAATCTGCACCATATGCGATGTTATAGGCCATCCTACCCACATATGTCTAGAGCTGGATGATTTAAAACCACTCCTTGGCTCTGAAGCATACATCTCAACGTCACGTTCCTGAGAAAAAGGAACCTACCTTAAAAGGTAAAGACAAGCTACTGCATACCAATCATGCATGCTCTCTCTATGGCACCTGTGGACACTATACCCACCATTGTCAAAAGAGACCATGGTATAGGGATGCCTTACATGTGGTCGAGTGACCTTATTAGGAGGATCCCTCGACCCAGTCGGTTAATGATGAACCTCGCTCCATCCTATACTTACAAGAGGAACATAGGATTGTAGAATGACCCCCAGTAATGCCCATTATACGTTGTACGCTATGTGATGAATGTGGCCACTACCTCGAAGAGTGCACATCTTTGGAACTCATTCACAGATGGTATCCAATCGAAAGGGTTTACTACGTAGGGCTATGGGCGGCACAATTCACATGCTCGTTATGCACTGACAATCACCTTTTAGAGAATTATCACTACATACCTCATTTTTGGCTATCCCTTGCTAGTCTTCGCTCAGCCATAGATAACCTTTCCCAAGAAGATGATATGGACGCCGAGTCCACCGGCAGCTCCATGACCCAAGCAGATGAGATGAGCGGATCTATTATTTTCTTAACAGCTGAAGAACGACCTAGAAAGGAACCCCTCGTTACCCCCAATGGCACCTCACAGCAATGACCAGCATGTGTGTTATGCAAAAAGACGAACCATGTAGATGTCCATTACCCTAATTTAGCAGCCTTTCGGTGCTGGTTCCCCATCAGACCTCGAACTGAAGTCGACAGAACTTTCATATCAAGGATATTCTGCCTGATATGTCAGGCTAATCATTACGAGAGACATTTTACCTATGCCTCGTAGATTCGTCCCACTATTGACATGATTATTGCCATAGAGAAGAGATAAGACGATCTCAGGGAGTGGCATAAAAAGTACATCGTTAGATCAATGTCGCCACCCCCGCAATGGTGTGTCAAGCCTAACAAGACAACACACCACCAAAGAGTAACCTTGGCCAAGCATAGGATAACATGTGGCCTATGTGATTGAAACAACCACCGAGTCAACCAATGTAGAGAACTCAAGCCCCTAGAAAACAGTCTTCGCGTAGTCTCTTCTCTCCTCCAAAAATTTCTTTCCAATCAAGATAAGATCACACACACTTATTGCCAAATTTTCTCACACTTTCACCATACATTTAAGTGTATACATCTCCCCAAGCTGAGAGAGGCACGAGCTGCGTTGAGTCTACACTCCACTAAAGAGGAAGACAAGTCTAAGCCAACGACACAGAAATGGAGATCGAAGACAACCGCATCTACGTCTGATCCTTTCCAAGCATTGACATCGGGAACAACGAGTAGCATAGAATCACACACTATCTACTCTATTGGCTCAGTAACACCATGCACCATCTGCACTAGACTGAATCACGCATGAGAGACGTGCCCATTAATGGAAACATTTAGGCACCTCTGTGGCAGGCACAATTTCCACCTACCAGAAATTGACTATCCTAGTGGAGAACCTAACTTTGAGCCCATACAAAATCACATTACAGAGATTCTTCCACCACCAAACACCGATGATACAATCCACCATATATGATTTGTATCTAGTCAGATTGGTGAAAGGATTACTGCCTCAACCCCGCCCCAGGATTTCCATCATAATCTTGTCACAAAAAACCAAGGCACCTTGTGATTTTGCATCAATTTCCACAAGATCCCAAACTTGCATGCCACCATCGAACTCCTTGATGACACCTAACCTCTAGAACAACACCTAGTACAACTAGAGCTAGTTGACAAAAGTCGGCAACAATCGCTGCAACATAATGAGGCCCACAAGAAAAGGGTGACAACATCATTCGACTGTCACATCAACCATTGCTAATTTATTGAGGGAGAATTAGTCCTTTGCTATGATGTCACAAAAGAGGCCTTAGGGCCAGGAAAGTTCGAGACACTATGGAAAGGACCCTACATTATCAAACACTACCTCCAACAGGGGGCATACATCCTGACGGAACCAGACGGGACTGGCCTCACTAACCCCGTCAACGGCCTTTACCTCAATAATTTCTCCCATAAGGGCCCCAAAGGCCCTTCCCCTAGAGTGAAATTACACAAAACCCAATCATCAAAATATTTTTGACACGAAAACACGCTCAAAGTGCCAACATGGATCACCAAAATTAACCATACTTCGGATTTGCTGATGGACCATCGCGATGGTCTCAAAACTTAGCTGCAGCCGCCTGGGTCATCTACCACCCCGATCGATCACTGCTGTGTTCAAACGGCATGTGCATCAGATTAGAAACAAACAATCAGGAAGAATATGAAGCCGTCATTGGACTTATGTGCGATGCCCTCCATCGGGGCATTCACCGTATGCATATCTACCTTGATTCCCAGTTAGTAGTATCACAGCTAAACCGAACATTTGAGACCAGAGACACATACCTGTTTAGAAAATATTTACGTGCCAAAAGATTGAGTAGACAATTTGATCACATCACATTTTCACATGTATCAAGGGATCAAAACCAAACATCTGATCGCATAGCTAACAATATCCTAGACTGGAATTATCTTGAATAAACCATCATCCATAAAAAATAAAAACATAGATATCCATCAGCATAACACAAAATATATAAACTGAAGTAAATAGCACATCATGTAGAGCCGCAAAAAATATCTCTCATATATATATCAAAAAATATGTGTATCTGAGTACAAAAAATAGTATTGCTGGCCCACTGGCCAGCCCCAAGATATAAAAGTCATCAAAAATAAGGGAATTGTCCTCATAATGAGTGCTTTCCCTGTGTACAAAAATACTCTAGGGGGTGCCCCCTCAAGCGAAGCACCTGGACCCACCACCGAAGTTGCTGTCACCACTGCGATCACGACCCAACGTAGAGTGGGCCGATAATCCCTCTTGCAAGCCATCACCATCTCTAACCAAACCTCCTTGAAGTCATCCACAAAACCTCGAGCAGGATACGCTGGGTCAAGTGGTCCACTCGACACCGAAAGTCCTCAAGAGCAGTCACCTGAGCCGTAAGTACTACAATGTGTGCCTCAGTCGCATCTGCATGAGCTCGCTCGACCGCAACCTCTACTACAGCCAAGTTGCTGCCCTCACCAAAAGGGCCAGCACCATCTCCACTAGGTCCACCGGCACCACTGCCTAGTCCACCTGCATCACCTCCGGCTTGACCACCTCGAGGTCATAGCAGATGGTTGTGACCCACCAGTCGGGCCACTGGGCAACCTACCTCGCCAAAATCTACACGAGTAACCAAAATAATGTCAGTGTCAAGAACAAAACACGCAAGAACATAAATAATCACAAAAATGTAGAATAAATATAACACATACCTGCAGGCCCCCAAACATAACCAAAAGGGAGACCCATGTCTGGGTCACCCTGGAAGTCCATTCCCGCATATGGGTATGGCAAGAACATCTGTGGGTTGGCCTCAAACTAGGCCTTTGTCGTGGCATTCCAATAACACCCCACCATGCCACCACCGCCCCACGGCATCACCGGAGCCCACCTCCTCATCTATGGCTCCTGTGGGTCCCCAATGGGCACCGCCACCACCGGCCTCAGCAGCACCACCCTCTCGTACATAATGTTGCATAGGATGCTAGTGTACACAAATGACTTAGATCCACATTGGACCTTGTTCAATTGTGACAACATCCCATCAAAACAAAAGCGGGCGAAATTGAAAAAGTTCCCGCCCCTCAATCGGCGTAAAACTCCAACCTGTGGGCCAGATGCCCGATGTGGAGAAAACGACCCCACCAGTGGCACAAGAACTGCCAGAGTACACCGCTTTGCCACGTATTTCACTGATGTAATGTTGATGCACCCATCAGTAAGAGGTGTACCACCACAATGCTGCCTCCAGAATTTGTCTAGGTTCACTCTCCCAGAAGAGAGTGGGTACCTCAGCGCCTCACTCTGAGGTAGTAACCCAGTCACAAATTAAAAATCCATCGTAGAACGGATCACCAAGTTCGTCCCCCGCAGTACAAAAATATTGCGCCTCTGACACCAGTGCTGTGTAATGTAACGCATTAGTCGGTCCCGAGACTGAAGGAACTCATTCTCAGCGAACTTCAAAAGGCCCCATGCAGCCAACTGATGACGCGCCCCAGCATTAACAGCTAGAGTGGTCTGGATCTCGGGCCAATCTTGTTCTGTCCACACTAACCTGCCAAGCAACGCAGGCACCGATCAGTACAGATAAAAACATAAAAAACAGACAAGAAACCAAAATTTCCTATCACTATGGCCTTTGCACGCTTTTCCCTTAGACAGGCATGCCCTCATGCACCTGTTTCATTTACAGGCATGCCTTTCTGCGCAAAAAGTAGGGAAAAGCATGCCCTCGCACACCTGTCCCTCAGAATTGCGTGCAAGAAAGGAGAGCTTGTGCTTAGATCATGCACGCAATCTATGGAAAAAGTTGCTCAAAGGCCGTACAAACCTAATTTGTACGGCCCCCGACACCATAAAACTGAAGAAATTACAATGCAGGATGTCATGAAAGTTACCTCGGCATAGTATCGCTAACCCTTGGTATATAGGCTGACCACAATGACAAGAAAGGCTCTGCAAGCACCTCTGATCTCCCAAAACTCAACAAGTACAAATGAATAGGATTAGGGCCATTATCCCTTATTTAACACCCTTTTCTAGAACTTCGAAGGTCCATGATAGGATATTAGAAGGTCCATTCCGCAAACCGTAAGTTGCACCATCATCATTATGCCATGATGAACGAAAACGATGCCACACATTTGCTTTCCAAGAAAAATATTTTTTCAGCGCCGGTAGGTATTCCCTCTCCCATCTTCTTTTTTAAAGCTCCCATATTTCAAATAATATTGATGAAAATAAGATGCTTTCACTTGAGGTAGTTGTTTTTTCAAGAAGAACCCGCAGCCCGCTTACAACACCATCCGTTGAAAATATCGGAGCATGTATCATTCTACCCCCAGCATGATAGAGTCCTAGAAAACTCTACATATCCTGACATCATTTCTCCATCATAGATAAACCATAGGGTCCTCATACCTGACTGCGTTTATCATCACCTCACCCTACACATGATAAACGTCCATGTTGGTCGGTAGAGCCTCCCCTCCATGGCGCTCGTCACCCAAAGTAGACAATATATCACATCTCAAGTGATGCCATGGCCATACCATTTCAGTCTGGGAAGTGCCTCATGCCCATCCATTCATCATGCATAAGGTCAAGTTTACCATTCAAACTCAAACCCCCTTCCCAGACAATCAGGATGTACAAGCAGATTGAAAGTGCACCTCCACGCATCGCATTTGGCCTACAATAACTCCATCATCATAATCCCATCTGTGAGACTTCTTCATCCGCTTCATCAACCCCGCACATGAGACCAACCAATGGGACCCCCACCCCTAGCAAAACACCATCCTCACACCCTCGGTGAGTGAACCCTTTCATGTTTTTGGGTACCCGTTTCTATGTTTTTTACAAACCAAACCTCATTATTTTATTCTTTTGGTAAGTGTACAAAGACTGCCAATGATGCCCTTTGCCTCTTCGCCCTCATATGTCATCTTTTCCCCCATGGCAATAGACCCTCATTCCCCTTGGTCAGAATATTTAACCCCCACACACGCACCATCATGAAATTCATAGCCGGTTCACACCCTCCTTGGAAGTCCTACTGACTCCAAGGATTTCCCCTTCAGAAATACCTATGACTTCTGCCAAGCTGCTAAAGTACACTCTAACCTCGGGCCACTTAATCCCCATCATCCGTTTTCAGTCACCTCTCACCAACATGCCTATGTTAAACCCATCACATCTAGGTCCCCGACCCCTCAGGTCGACAACCCATGGTTCGATTAAGGCTTCCTTTTTGTCGACCTCGACACTTCTTTTCCAAAAAGGAAGCGGTACCTTGGATCACCCCTCCCCATGCAAAGGGGTATCCTTGCGTGGCACTATGGGAGACATCATTTTCCACATATGTCATCGATCCTCCTGACATTTGACTACGACAAAAGCTTTCATGTCACGATGGTATCTTACCATTCAACCATTGCACTTTGATCAGATCCGTCAAGGACCCATGCCTCCATATGTGTCTTTGTCAACAATGCTTACACGACAAGGTCCGAACCAGTACATATGCAGTTTATGCATATGGGTACCACATTCCACCTATATTCAAAGAAAAAAATTCCCCTGAGGGCGTCAACAGTCATTGTCAACTACCGCCAGCATCACTACCACAGTAGTGGCACCGACAGAACATGTATCTGTCAATTTTGTTTAACTAGCCATAGCATCACGAGCATGGGACATGCCTGCCTTGTTGAAATTTTGTATATATGCTTTATATTTTATTTACTTGTAGGGTCCCCTTAGGCCATGGTCATCTAGGAAATGGTGCAAGGTGTTGTCAATTCCAAGATTCACGCTGGCCTCTCTCTCTCTCTGTGCATGATACAGAAAAGAAACTATAATTTATTTCAGCTATACAGTTCTTCCTAGACCTCACACATTAGGGGGAAATTGTTAACACTAGAAAATTGTACAACAGAAGATGGAATTAATTAATTTCAAGCCTAAGGATTTAAAGGGCAGGAACACATTATGGAATCAAGAAAGTACTTAAAATCTCTAAGGTTTTGAGAAAATTAGATTTGAACTAGTCATAAATGCTGGATTGCATGCTTAATCCTTTAAGAAGAGTGCCTTCTGCGAGCCTTTTTTCCCGATAAGAGCGCATTTCTAGAGATGGAAAAATGTCACTTTCTGGGACCACACGAAGCCAAGGACAATTACTCCTTATACGAAGCCACCTAAGGACGGCCACTAGTGCCTCCTTAGACACTATGTGAGCACACAAAGGAATATTTGAGCACTAAATAGAATCATACCTCTCCCTTGGGTCACCATCCATCATGTACCAAGGGAGGGAAGGAGGATATGAAACTCCCCTATATAAAGCCACCAAGAGATGAAGAAATGGTGATCACATTGTTATACTGGCCAAATTTTCCCAAGAAACACCAGCAGTGTGTGGCCTGAAGCTGGAGCTAAATAAGACTCGATCATTGGCCACCCAACAATCCTAGTCCACCACATGAAAGAGAGAGTGGGAGACTGAATCAGAGGTAGAGCTTGGAAGGCAACATCCTTGCATCAAGACCTAGAGCCATTGCCTAGGTGCCCTTTGGCAAGTGGGTAAAATTTCTTCTCTATTTCAAATGTTTAATGAGAAGAGGCATTTGAGCCATCGTTGGTATTATTATCATTTTGAATCTCTTTGATAAATTTTTTATATTTGTGTTTTAGTTTTAGTTTAACCAAAGAAAACTTTAGCATACTGTTTCCACTAAATTTTATGCTTTTGAGCTCCACCACTTTTTGCCTATTACCAATAGTTTAAAGAGTAGACCACACTTTTTAAACAAGTGTGATTTTGTACACCCGTGTGAAAAATCCACCACTACAATGTGGGTTTGGAAATGGTAGTTGAGTCGGGGTGGATATATGAGATGGATGTGGTTGAGGCTGTGATTGTGGTGGAGGTGGATGGTAGGGATAGCATGGAGTTGGGTATGGGGGATACAGAGGGAAATATTGAGGATATTGTGGATTTTATCAATAAGGACCTTGCCAACCATGTTGCCGAGGTTGGGTTGGAGGTTGAGATGGCAAAGGTTTCCAAGGAGGAAGTGTGTCCCAATTATTTTGAGATGGATGCGGATAAGCTTGAAATTGTGAAGTGGGTCCTTGCATCATATCAAGTTGACTAGGTTGCCAAGGTATCCTTGGAGCTACATAGCATAGCTTCTTTGGTGATTGCCTTTCTCCATTGTCTTCTTGGTAAACTTCTTTAAACCCGGGGAATGATGGACAAAATTTAGTAGCATATGATTCTGAATGGATAACAAAAATATCAGCATCTTGCTTTTTCTCATTGTGCATTCTTAACATTTCTACTTGTTCACTTAGATTGCTAAGAATTTTTGTTTTAAACTTATCAAGAATATTTCCAAGATCATCTTGCCTTACCAATGTTGATGTTGATTTACTTACTCTCTCCCTTCATCTTGATATGTGCTTGCATGTTTCACAAATTTCTTCAAATGACAGTTGGTATACATCTCCTCTACTCATGAGATTAAGAGGATCAATCCTCCCATCCCTAATTCTTCTAAGTAAGAGGGTTTTTAGTGTGTCAAATCCTAGATGATGCAATTTCTCCCTCTAAACATTATACATGAACCTGTCTATTAGATCCTCAAGGCTGTCATATTCTTCATGGTTCATTCTAAAAATTTCTTCTCTAAGATCACGATCTTTATATTTTTCTAGAAATATCTTTTTCATATCATTCCATGATATTATTGAATTAGTACCTAGACTCATGAACCATTTAAGAGCTCTATCCTTCAATGTTGCAGGAAATAATCTCAGTTTTTTATTGTGTGATAAGTAACCATAAGATCTACAAAGTATCTCAAATTTAAAGAGAAATATTTCCGGATCCTCTATCCTCATACCATGGAAGTTGGGAAGGAAATATGGAGGGATGTTATTCATAGGTACACTGATGTCCATATCTTGAATGGGAAACCCAATAAGATATTCTTAATTGTCATCATATCCATCCATATCTTCTTCCTTCAAAAGTGTATGGTTATGTGGTTCTTACTGCACCACGTGGTCAAGTGGGGGGGGGGGTTGGTATTGGAGAAGTATTTAAAAAAAATAAAAAAAATCCTGAGTATCCATATTCCTATGAGGCATGAAAATTGATTTTCTTTTTGTATTTTCAATATTTCAGAAACAACATGAAAAAGGAAAGGATAAAAGAATGTTAAAAAAAAAATCAAAGCATCTACTAGATACCTCCCCGGCAACGGCGTCAAAATGTGGTGAGCCCTGGTATTGCACCAAGAGTGCTGCAACTCCAGGGGCTACCCTACTTTACTTTATCAACCCGGGGTTCGTACAAACTTGGAGGTGACAGTGCTATATACACAATAGATGCATTCTATTCATGTCATCCTCTTCCGCTCTACGAAAGGGTGTTATTTCTAAGGATTCTCAGTGAAGTCTGTCACACTAAATTGCAGAAAGGAAATGATAGAAGGAAACTAAACTAAATTGCTGAAAAGAAATGACAGAAAGGGAACTAATATAAATTACTGAAAAGAAATGACAAAAAGGAAACTAATTTAAGTTGCAGAAAGGAAACTAATCTAAACCATACTTAACTTCACCAATCGACTAAACACACCCTACTATATCTATCATGCTCCTATCTATGCAGCTATTCATGACCTAATTCTAATTTGAAGAAGTGTGCTTGCAGTTTGGGGGAAAATGGGCTAAAGGTGCTAATGAAGGGCTTAACACATGAAACAAGGCTTAGAAGTGGAAAGAGGGGGTTAAACATTATTAAAACTTTGCTATAGCACAAAAATTCTTTGGAGCGAAATGAATTGAAAAGTGCGATGGTGGAGAAGCGAGAGTCTAGTTCGGGAGCGAGAGAAAAATGTAACTTTCGAAAAGGGAAAAGGTTGGAATCTGTGATATGCAATATCACAATATCACAATCGAAAAAAAACGAGCGGTAAATGTTAATAGGGAGTGGATAAAGATTGCAAAATGCGATTTCCGACAAGATAAAGATTGTGATTTGCGATGGGTGATGTGGCAGTAGGACCGGTAGCGGAGTGCAATAGAAATATAGCAATCAGCAAATAAGAAGCAGTAAGTCTTAAAATAAAACAACAGAAACTGCGATTTACGATTTTGCAACATCGCAATATTGCAAGGTTGGCAGAAAAGTGATACTGTAGTCAGGAGGAGAGTGCGAAGTGCGATTGTGATGTATGTTAGTTATTGCAATTGGAAAAAAAGGAGCGGAAAGTGTTAAAGGAAGGGACTAAACATTGAAATGTGCAATTTGCGATGTACGGTAGCAGGAAGTTCGAGGAGGAAAGGTGAATGTCAAACTCCAGTGGGTTCCAAGTGTTTTGCATTAAAAGGTAAAGGTGAGGTGAAAAAGGGAAAATCATTGAGATGTTGAAGAATGACAAAGGAAAGGGAAGGGGTTCTGCGATGGCCGAGATGTGATAATCGGGAAAGTCCAAGGTAAAATATCTCGTGTGAAACTTTAATGGTTTCTATGAAAAAAAGGTGCAGCAGCTGATAGGAAGAGAAAAGGAGGAGGGAAATGGAGCGTAACAGAGGTGTTTGGAAGCGTAACACAGAGATGGAAAATGAAGCGGGAAGGCGAGGGTGAGCTTCTCTGGAATTTTAATATTGATTCCTGCAAACAAACCTATGGATTCATGCATGGGAAAACATAAAATATGTGTGTTAAAAACAATGAACGAAAAGTAGTTTTTAGGTCTGTGGGAAGGTTCACCGTCCTCGAGCTCTATTGACAGAGACGAGAAGGGGGTCTCGATCCATAGCTTTTTTGTCTTCCTCTATTCTATTACTCTCATAAGCAAATGAAAAAATACAATAGGACACTGAAAGAAAAAATAAGCAGCAATGAAACTATTAGAAACTAGCTAACTATTCAAGATTAAAACTAAATAAATGGTAGAAACAAAACTTGCTAAATGATAGACAGGAAAGAATGAAAACAACAGAGAAGTTGAGGCACATGGGTTGGGCCCTAAGCCATGAGCCCAACTCTCTGGAATTAAATAAGTAAAATGGAGTCTGTCTAATCATTGCAAAAAATGAAATCTTATTACATCCTGAAGGTCTTAAACAACAAAATCCTAATAGAATGGAAAATGAATGGCATGGGATGGAATGGAATGGACAACATCGAATGGACCAGAATGGAATCAAGGAATGGAATGGAAGAATCGAATAGAATGGAGTGGAAAATCAACCCTATATATCTCTTGATTAGCTTTATTTATCCTTACGGGAAGCTACCAACATCTCCCTAAAAGATAGGTAATGAGTCCACTTGACTCCAAGTGAAGTATGGCTTGAGTGCACTTGGTCTTGAGTTGCTTAGCTGCCTCTAGAACTTGAATTGCTGGAGAGAATCCCTGGGATACTTTTGTTGCCTTTGAGAGTTAAGGAGGGTGGACAATCCTCCTATAATTTCTCCAAGATTTCTCCATAATTTCGTGACATTGTGCTGATTTATTCTTCAACCTTGATCTTCCAATGGCAAGGAGCAAGTCCCTAAATTATCTCCTTCTCAAAATCTGCATAATCTGCTAATATTCTCACAATATTCTACAAAAATAACCAATATTAGGCACAAATATTCAATTACCTTTAAACCTTCCTAAGAATATATTAAATAATAAGAAAACATTATTAATTGCAAAAGGAGAGATTTAATATATATTTTCATGTGCATAAGGAAGGTAGATGAGTCTAAGAAAGGTTATATGGGCCTTAATTTATGTCTAATTTAGAGGCCCATCATCACCCCCCTACTGAAACTATTGCTCATCCTCTAAGCAGCCTATTCATCCTCCCTGCCTTATGGTTCTTCCTGCATGCTGGCTCATTTCATTTTCTGTTTATTGGCCCATGCGCTGCTCCTGCTGCTAATATTCTTGCTATTCTTCTTGCATTTCTTCTCATAGGTTCTTCATGGAGGTCCTCATATGCCTTAAGAAAATCTGTTTTGCATGCCAAGAGGTGGTGGATCTGCCTTTTATTTTATTTTATTATTTTCTGTTCTTTCTTTATTTTTTTCTCTTTTTTTAATTTCATGCAGAATAAAATCACAGTTATTTTTTCTGGTAACTAAGTTCACCCTTGGTTACCCCTTGGTACTCCTTGTCTTCCATTACAATGAACTTCTTACCACTCACTTTCTCAAGTTCTTTGTACTTTTTTCTTGTTCCTCTTCTTGGTGGAAAAAGTGAGGCTAGTTGCTAGATATGGCTGAGGTTGCTCTACTACTGATTTTGGCTATATAAAAGCTTTCCTTCTCACACTTTTTAATGTTTTCGTGAAGCTAAAATAGATTCAAAGAAAGGGTTATATGATTGCATACCTAAACCTTAACATTGATTTAATTTTTTTTTTCAGGTGATATTGAAGCTGTTGATATGGTTGTTGAAGCTATCTTCGATGGTTCTGAAGCTGCTCTAGAGTTGCATGTGATCATCTTCTTGAGGTCCTTTTGGAGCTTCTATGCACAAGAGTAGGAAGTCCAATCTTGACGGCGTTTGACCAGGGTGTTGAGAAAATTGTCTTTTTATGCCAACTTGTTGTTTTTCTGCTTGCAAAGGTTGGAGAGCATGTGCATTCATTAGAGAGAGATACATGGAGAAATGCAATTTTTTTTTTTAAGGCCTAATAGTTGCCTCAATGAGGTTTTCCACTAGTAGGTCTACCTAGGCGCCTCAAAGGAGGCTTTCACATAGGATTTTTTTTTTCTCTCTTTTTTTTTCACCGTAATGACCACCTCATGGAGGTTTTAAATTAGTGAGCCAATCTAAAATGCCTCAAAAGAGATTTTCACCTGAGATTTTTTTCTTTGGCTTTTTTTTTTCTTTTTTCACTTTCCTACTTGATAAAAAAAAACCTTTTTCAAGTATAGGAATAATTCCAATGGAGCCATGTACACATCAAGATGATAGATAAAATCAGGTGCACACTTGGAATACATTCTCTAACATGTACTTGAATATAAGAGATTAATTGCTTTGACATGGATTGTATCAAGTACTGTTGGAGAAGAGTGTGTTGTTGCAAATTAATGACTGTTTGGAACCATATGACAATATAGTTGTGATTCCCCTAGTCCACTTGCTGAGTTGGATCACCTTGGATGTCCTCTTCTATTATGACATTCAAATATTCCACTTTTTTTTTTATTGTTCTCTTGAAGACATGGAGGAAATGTTGGTAAACATGAGAGAAATTTCTCAACATCCGATTCAGATGTTGGCTCTTCATCAAGTGCAGCCCTTGATCTTTTGATCTCCTCATTTGGATCTTCTTCTTCTTGATGTTGTCCTTCAATGACATTAAGGAAGTCTCTTCTTTGCAATACCTTTCTTGAACTAAGATGCAAACCATTTAGATCAAGAGGATATGTTTGGTAGTGTTGTACCTCAGTATTGTAAGTGGGTTGAGATACTTCATGGTGTGGGTTTAGAAATGGTAGTTGAGTGGGGGTGGATATATGAGATGGATGTGGTTGAGGTTGTGGTTGTGGTGGAGGTGGATGGTAGGGATAGCATGGAGTTGGGTATAGAGGATATGGAGGGAAATATTGAGGATATTGTGGATTTTACCAATAAGGACCTTGCCAACCATGTTGCTGAGATTGGGTTGGAGGTTGAGATGGCCAAGGTTGCCAAGGAGGGAGAGTGTCTCAATTAGTTTGAGATGGATGTGGATAAGCTTGAAATTGTAAAGTGGGTTCTTACATCATATCAAGTTGACTAGGTTGCCAGGATATCCTTGGAGCTACATAACATAGCTTCTTTGATTATTGCCTTGCTCCATTGTCTTCTTAGTAAAATTATTTAAACCTGGGGAATGATGGACAACATTTAGTAGCATATGATTCTACATGGATAACAAAAATGTCAGCATCTTCTTTTTGCTCATTGTGCATTATTAGCATTTCTACTTGTTCACTTAGATTGCTAAGATTTTTTTTTTTGAAAGTTATCAAGAAAATTTCCAAGTTCATCTTGCCTTACCAATTTTGATGTTGATTCAATTACTCTCTCCCTTAATCTTGATATGCGCTTGCATGTTTAAAAATTTCTTCAAATGATAGTTGGCATACATCTCCTCTACTCATGAGATTAAGGAGATCAATCTACTCATCCCTAATTGTTCTAAGTAAGAGGGTTTTTACTGTGTCAAATCCTAGATGATGAAATTTTTCCCTCTTAACATTATACATCAACCTCCTTACTAGATCCTCAAGGCTCTCATCTTCTTCTTGGTTCATTCTAAAAATTTCTTCTTTAAGATCACGATGTTTATATTTTTCTAGAAATATCTTTTGCATATCATTCCATGATAATATTGAATTAGTGCCTAGATTCGTGAACCATTTAAGAGCTCTATCCTTCAATGTTGCAGGAAAAAATCTCAGTTTTTGAGTGTGTGATAAGTAGCCATAAGATCTAGAAAGTATCTCAAATTCAAAGAGAAATGTTTCCAGATCCTTTGTCCTCATACCATGGAAGTTGGGAAGGAAATATGGAGGGATGTTCTTCATAGGTACACTGATGTCCATATCTTGAATGGGAAACCCAATAAGATCTTCTTCATTGTCATCATATCCATCCATCTCTTCTTCCTTCAAAAGTGTATGATGATGTGGTTCTTACTGCACCAAGTGGTCAAGTGGGGGGGCTGGTATTGGAGAAATATTAAAAAAAAAAATTCTGAGTATCCATACTCCTATTAGGCATGAAAATTAGATTTTTTATATTTTTCAATATTTAGAAAACAACATGAAAAATTAAAGTAGAAAATAATGCTAAAAATAGAATCAAAGCATCTACTAGAAACCTCCCTGGCAATGATGCCAAAAAGTTGTGAGCCCTTGTATTGCACCAAGAGTGCTACAACTCTAGGAGCTACCCTACTTTACTTTATCAACCCAAGGTTCGTGCAAAATTGGAGGTGACTATATACACAACAGATGCATTATGTTCATGTCATCCTCTTCCGCTCTATGAAAGGCTGCTATTTCTATGGGTTCTTAGTGAAGTCTGTCACACTTCAATGAAACTAGACTAAATTCTAGAAAGGAAACGATGGAAGGAAACTAAATTAAATAATTGAAAAGAAATGACAGAAAGGGAACTAATCTAAATTGCTGAAAAGAAATGACAGAAAGGAAACTAATTCAAGTTGCAGAAAGGAAACTAATTTAAACCATACTTAACTTCACCAATTGGCTAAAGACACCCTACTCTATCTATCAGGCTCCTATCTATGCAGCTATTCATGATCTAATTCTAATTTGAAAAAGTGTGCTTGTAGTTTGGGGAAAAATGGGCTAATGGTGATAATGGAGGGTTTAACGCATTAAACAAGACTTAGAAGTGGAAACAAGGGGTTAAACCTTATTAAAAAAAATTATAGCACAAAAATGCTTCAGAGCAGAATGAATTGAAAAGTGTGATGGCTGTAAATATTTGAATAACTGTTAAATTATTCACTGAGATTATCCTGATCACACACTGTTTGAGCTTCATGCATAATACATAACCTCTTCTACTATTGATCATCAATTTGCGGAAATATAAACAATCGCATGCGCACATTAAAACCATAAACAATCACACATATAAACACAGTATTTATGGGAAAGCTTAAAGCTGAAAACCCCCAACTATATATATATTATAATGATAGAGATCATGTAACAATCATTGTACAAACTCCTCACAAGCTCTCAGTACAATCTCCAATTGTTACACACTACACAAGCTCAGATCATACAAAACACATGCTCCAATCTACTCCACCTGTTAGCCAGCCTCTACTGCGCAATCCAATATGGATAATTACCAGATCCAGGTTCAAATCCCACTAGTATGTACTGCGCAATCCTCATTGGCTTCTCCATCAATTGTGTGTGCAATACTCATGCACCAGTATAGTCACAACCGATAGTCACACTTGCTCTTTCACCTACCTCTCCACTGGTCTCCACTGAAACTGTCCATGCATTGCAGTTAAATGATGTATTCTTTAGTTGATTTATGAGTTAATAATTAGTGAATTAATTAATAATTAATTCACACCACTCTCACTAATTGTATCAAATCGCCAGACTACATATACAACTGCCCAACGAAGTAACGAATACAACTCCATTAACTCACGTGTATCAACTCCACCAAACTCGGTCACATGAGTTCTAACTGAAGTATCCATGCAATAGCTCCACTACCCCTAGGAATAGCGTAATTCCTTTTGTCATCTCCTGTGCCACATCTGTGCACTTAACTGAAGTGCTCCAAGAGAATAAGATAATGTTTATAGTCCAAATATTATTAAGAGCTAATAATATTCAACATATATATTTTTTAGACTGAAATCTAAAAATAGATTCCGCCCAGTATGTCTAAAAATAGAAGTCCATCTATTTTTCCAACTTGACCAACCATCCACAAATAGCATCCTGCAACTCATAGAATATGATCGACATGTCTAAAAATAGACATAGTCTAAAAATAGACTTTGCGCCAAAAATACCCTGCGGGCCTACTTAGTGAAGGCGACTCCTTTCCACTAAGCTCATCATCTTGTTGCAATCTCAACACTCTCTCTCAACAAGATATGTATTATCTAAAACCCCTATCCTACCCCTGTGGTATTCGAATTTTCTCCTGGTGAGCACCTTCGTCAAGATATCAGCGTCCTGATCCTCCGTAGGAATGTATGAAAGTAACATGATTCTCCGCTGCACACAATCTCTGATATGATGATACCAGATGTCAATGTGTTTAGATCTATCATGAAATATTGGATTAACCGAGAATTTTATGCAACTCTGATTATCACAATAAATCACAGTAGGCTCTAAGTGTGAACCGAACAACCCGACCAAGATCTTCCTCATCCATATAGCCTCGCATGCAGCCAAAATCGCTGCCATATACTCGGCCTTTGCTAAACTGAGTGCCACGGATCTCTGCTTCCTGCTATACCAAGAAATTGCTGTCGACCCGATACTGAAAATCCCTCCAGATATGATCTTTTTGTCCGTTGGGCTCCCTGCCCAATCTGCATCCGTGAAGCCACATAGCTTCACCTCATCCGACTGTCTGTACCACAATCCATATCCCGATGTGCCTCTGAGATATCTCAATACATGCTTGCCTGCCTTCCAGAAGAGCTTGGTAGGCTTAACCATAGCTTGTGAAAGTTGGTTAACTGCATAGCATATGTTAGGTCGTGTATTGACCAGATACATAAGCGACCCCACCAACTATCGATAAACAGTGGCATCCACTACCTCTGCCGAAGTAGCATCCTCCTTCCTCCAACCACCAGAAAGAGGAGTATCAACAGGCTTGTAGCCATGCATGTTGAATTTCTCCAGTATCTCCCGGGCATACTTACCCTGAGAAATAAACAGTCCACCATTGCGCTGCCAAATTTCCATTCCCAGGAAATAATGAAGGAGGCCCAAGTCCTTCATCTCAAACTCTTTTGCAAGATCCTCCTTGCATGAGTGTATTAACAACTCATCACCTGTCAAAATCTAATCATCTACATAAAGTACAATGGTCAGCAAATTACCCTCCACCACAATCTGGTATAGGTTAGGATCCGCCTCACTCTTGGAGAATCCAAGTCCGATGAAATAAATTTCTATCCGTGTGTATCAAGCACGAGGTTCTTGTTTCAACCCATACAACGCTCTCTTGAGCCTGCACACATGTGACTCGCTGCTGAAGATCTCAAAACCTTCGGGTTGCTCTATGTACACCTCCTCCTCAATGACCCTATTGAGGAACGCAGTCTTCACATGCATCTGATGAATGTGCCACCCCATCTGCACTGAGAGAGCAAGAATCATCTATATGGAAGAATACCTTGCGACAGGTGCAAAGGTATCCTCATAATCGATCCCCTCAATCTGTGAAAAGCCTCGAGAAAAAAATCTTGCCTTGTACTACTCCACACTCCTGTCAGCTGCCTGCTTCACTTTGTAGATCCATCTCGAACCCACCACTGATTTCCCTTCCGGTCTCGGGATGATCTCCCATGCACTGTTTCTGACAATTGAATCATACTCTTCCACCATGGCATCTACCCATGCGGGATCCTCCACAGCTTCCTTGAAAGAGGATGGCTCTGTCACGATACACTTGCTCACAAGAGCCATGTATCCAGTATACCGATTAGGTGACTGTCTTTGTTTGCACTGTGATGTAGGTGCTCCTACAACCTTTTCTGCATCTTGAGCCAGTCGCTCAGCTTCTGTAGTGCGCTTCCGCCCTCTGATGGTTGGTGCTGCATGAGTGATTTCTTCCACTCCATGAACCTCATCTTGTGGCTGATCCACATCCTGAGACTCATCCTGAACTAATAGCTCCTCTTCTGCATGCAAGTGTGGCTCCCTCTCAAGAGAACACTTCATGGATTTCTCCTCATGAAATTTGATATCCCGTCGCACAACATTCTTGCGACTGTCTGGAAAATACACACGATAGTTGTGGGGTGTATCAGTGTACCCCACAAATATCCCAACCTTCGCAGTCGGCTCTAGCTTCTTCTTAGCATCCTTCGTCACATGAATGTAAATAGGTGAACCAAAAATCCTCAAATGGGAAATATCAGGCCTCTTACTAGAAAATGCCTCCTCGGGTGTACTCATGCCAAGTATCCTGTGAGGACAACGGTTCTACACATATACTGCAGTATTGCATGCCTCCACCCACAAGTGAATGGGTAGGCCCTGATCATGCAACATCGCCTATGCGGCACCCAAGATTGTTCTCCAAGATTGTTTCTGTTTCTTCCACTCAAAGAACCCCCGTTCGCTCGTGTTATGAGGTGCTATGAGCTCTCTTCGAATTCCTTCGCGCCGCAAAAAGTCCTTGAATTCTTTGAGATGAATTCACACCACCAATACAAGCCCGAGCCTTCGACTCGCTTCCCCGATTCTTCTCAACCAAGGCTCTGAACTCACAGAACTTTGAGTATGTCTCGCTCTTCTTCTGCATGAAGAAGATCCAGCACTTCCGAGAATAATCATCAACAAAGATCACATAGTACCTGTGCTTTGCTGTCGAAGCTACTGAGAAAGGTGCACACACGTCTGTGTGAATTCTCTCAAGGATTGTCGTGGCGCGACTATCCTTCTCGTGAAAGGTGGCTTTCACAAATTTTCCCAAGGTACACCCCTTGCACTGATCTGACTGCGCAAGAGTGCCTTTAGGAATCCTAGTAGAAATATGTTGCAGTATCTTCAAAGATCCATGGTGAAGGTGGCCCAATCTCTGGTGCCACAGCTTGCCATCATCCCGGCTCACCACTACTTCTGCCTTGCCTGCCATTATTGCACAACCATCTACCTGTAATTGATAAAGGTTCTTAACTCGAATGCCTATCCTTCGGGTCTCACCAGTTGCCTTACTGTGCAGGAAAGCCTTTCCCTCGCTAAAGACAACATCATATCCCTTGTCTTCTAACATCACCACAGAGATAAGATTCTTCTTCAATCCTGGAACATGCATCACTTCCTTCAATACGAAGGGTTTACCAGACTCCCTCTCAAAGGAAATGGTACCGATACCGGTCGCACTGTATCTACCATTATCGCCCATCTCGATGTGCATTCCAAGATCTTTCTCATCCAGATCAGTAAACAAATATCGATCTCCTGTCATGTGAAAAGATGCACCACTGTCCAGAAACCACACTGATCCCGCCACACTTGAGACTAAGCATGCGATCAGTGAAAAATCAAGCTCAAAATACGAGGCTAAGGCCTCTCCAGCTGCAGATCCAGCAGCCTGCTTAATTTTCTTCTTCTGCGGACAATTTGTGGCATAATGTCCGTGTTGGTGACAGTGAAAGCACTTCACCTTGGACATGTCCTGCTTCTTACCTTTCGCACTGGAATGAGAAGCTTTCTTTCTCTTCCCCTTCTTTGCTTTGGCAGCCAAAGTGCAATTCTCTTCATCATAGTTTCTTGATGAAGATCTGTCCCTGGTACTCCGCCTTATCTCCTCTTGCACAAGATCCGACCAAAGTCGCTCCCATCTTGGCAATTTCTCCCGACCATTGACAGAGTCCTGATAGGAGTGCCAAATCTTTGGAAGCCCAAGGAGAGCCAAGCTAACCAATTCCTCATCATCAACAGTCACCCCCACACTTCCCAGCTCATCCCTGCATTGGATGAACTTCGTGAGGTACTTGGGCATACTGTCGCCTTTCTCCATCTTTATGTTTCTGAGTTTATCCTTGAGCGCCAACTTCCTCTAGTCGCTCTTTCTTTGGAATAAATCTGTCAAGGCTTTCCACATCAAGAATGGACAAGCCTTACCATGCAGGCTGGACACAATGTGATCCTTAACGCCCTCCAACAGAATCCTTCGACACTTTGCTGTCTTCTTTTGCCATGCGTCAAGTATGGCAGCATCAGTAGAAGTAGGCTTTGGGACTTCAACATCTATGAACTCCTTCAACCCATTTTCATCTAGCACCACCTCCATCCTATCCTTCCATGCAATATAATTTGAGCTACCCTCAAGGGCATACTCCAATCGCAATCCGTTGAAAGACATCTCAACTTCGACACCAAGAAAACACTGCTGTAAATTTGAATTCCACCAGGACAAAACTCAACCGCTTCAATGTTTTGCAATTGCTCCAATGATCAATATCGCTCCGATACCATCTTGAAATTTGAATAAATATTAAATTATTCACCAAGATTATCCTGATCACACACTATTTGAGCTTCATGCATAATACATAACCTCTTTTACTATTGATCATCATTTTGCGGAAATTAAACAATCGCATGCGCACATCAAAACCATAAACAATCACACATATAAACACAGTATTTGTGGGAAATATTAAAGCTGAAAACCCCCAAATATCTGTATATTATAATGATAGAGATCATGTAAAAATCATTGTACAAACTCCTCACAAGCTCTCAGTACAATCTCCAATTGTTACACACTACACAAGCTCAGATCATGTAAAACACATGCTCCAATCTGCTCCACCTGTTAGCCAGCCTCTACTGCGCAATCCAATGTGGATAATTACCAGATCCAGGTTCAAATCCCACTGGTATGTACTGCACAATCCTCATTGGCTTCTCCATCAATGTGTGTGCAAATCTCATGCACCAGTATAGTCACAACTGCTAGTCACACTTGCTCTTTCACCTACCTCTCCACTGGTCTCCACTGAAACTGTCCATGCACTACAGTTAACTGATGTATTCTTTAGTTGATTTATGAGTTAATAATTAGTGAATTAATTAATAATTAATTCACACCACTCTCACTAATTGTATCAATCATTTAGACTAGATACAACTAGCTCAACTAAGTTAAACTGAACACAACTCCATTAACTGTCTCATCAACTCCACCAAACTCTGTCACATGAGTTCTAACTGAAGTCAACCATGAAATAGCTCCACTAAACCCTAGGAATAGCATAATTCCTTCTGTCAGCTGCATGTGCCACATCCAGGCATCAAACTGAAGTGCTCCAAGAGGATAAGATAATGTTTAGAGTCCAAATATTATTAAGAGCTAATAATATTCGACATATCTATTTTTAGACTGGCAATCTAAAAATAGATTCCGCACAGTATGTCTAAAAATAGAAGTCCATATATTTTTTCCGACTTGACCAACCATCCACAAATAGCATCCTGCAACTCATAGAACATGATCCATATGTCTAAAAATAAACATAGTCTAAAAATAGACTTTGCGCCAAAAATACCCTGCGGGCCCACATAGTGAAGGCGACTCCTTTCCACTAAGCTCATCATCTTGTTGCAATCTCAACAATGGTGAAGAAGTGGGATTCTAGTTCAGGAGCGGGAGAGAAACTTAATTTGTGAAAAGGGAAAAGGTTGCGATATGTGATATGCGATATTAGAATATCGCAGTCAAAAAAACGAGCAGTAAGTATTAAGAGGGAGTGAATAAAGATCATGAAATTCGATTTGCAATGGGATAAAGATTGTGATTTGTGATGGGTGATATGGCGGTATGACCTGTGGCAAAGTGCGATAACAATATCGCAATCGACGGATAAGAAGCGGTAAGTCATAAAAGAGAACAACAGAAACTGCGATTTGTGATTTGCGATTTTGCAATATCACAAGGTTGGCAGAAAAACGACAGTGCAGTTGGGAGGAGAGTACGAAGTGCAATTGCGATGTATGGTAGTTATCGTAATAGGCAAAAAAAAGGAGCAGAAAGTGTTAAAGGAAGAGACTAAACACTGCGATGTACAATTTGCGATGTACAGTAGTGGGAAGTTCGAGGAGGAAAGGCGGAGGTCAAACTCTAGTGAGTTCCAAGCATTTTGCATTAAAAAGGTAAAGGTGAGGTAAAAAGGGGAAAATCGTTGAGATGTTGAAGAACGGAAAAGGAAAGGGAAGGGGTTTTGTGATGGCTAATATCTGATAACCAGGAAAGTCCAAGGTAAAATATCTCATGCGAAACTTTAATGGATTCTATGAAAAAAGGTGCGGCAACTCATAGGAAGAGAAAATAAGGAGGGAAATGGAGTGTAACATAGGTGTTTGGAAGCATAACACAGAGATGGAAAATGAAGAGGGAAGGTGAGGGTGAAATTCTCCAGAATTTTAATACTAATTCCTGCAAACAAACCTGTGGATTCATGCATGGGAAAACAGAAAAAACGCGTAATAAAAACAGTGAACAGAAAGCAGTTTTTGGGTCTGTGGGAAGGTTCACCCTCCTCGAACTCTATTAATAGAGATGAAAAAGGGGTTTTGATCCACAAATTTTTGGTCTTACTCTATTCTATTACTCTCATAAGCAAATGTAAAACTACAGTAGCACACTAAAATAAAAACTAAGCAGCAATGAAACTATCAGGAACTAGCTAACTGTTCAAGAATAAAACTAAATAAATGGCAGAAACAAAACTAGCTAAATGAAAGAAAGGAAGGAATTAAAACAATGAAGAAGTTGAGGCACATGGGTTGGGCCCTGACCCATGAGCCCAGCTCTTTAGAATTAAATCAATAAAGTGGAGTCTGTCTACTCATTGCAAAAAATGAAATCATATTACATCATGAAGGTCTTAAACAGAAAAATCCTAATAGAATGGAAAATGAATGGCATGGGATGGAATGGAATGGACTACATCGAATGGACCAGAATTGAATTAATAAATGGAATGGAAGAATCGACTAGAATGGAGTGGAAAATCGACCCTAATTAGCTCCTGATTAGCTTTATTTATCTTCACGGGTAGCTACCAACAACTCCCTAAAAATAGGTAATGAGTCCACTTGAACGAGTGAAGTATGGTTTAAGTGCACATGGTATTGAGTTGCTTGGCTACCTCTGGAACTTGAATTTCTAGAGAGAATCCTTGGGATCCTTTGGCTGCCTTTTAGAGTTAAGGAGGGTGGAAAATCCTCCTATAATTTCTCCAAGATTTATTCATAATTTCCTAACATTGTGCTCATTTATTCTTCAATATTGATCTTCTAGTGGCGGGGAGAAAGTCCCTATATTATCTCTTCTCCAAACCTGTATAATTTGCCCAATATTCTCACAATATTCTATAAAAATAACCAATATTAGGCACAGATATGCAATTACCTTTAAACCTTCCTAAGAAAATATTAAATCATAAGAAAACATTATTAAGTGCAGAAGGAGAGATTTAATATATATTTTCATGTGCATAAGGAAGGTAGATGATTCCAAGAAAGGTTAGATGGGCTTTAATTTATGTCTAATTTAGAGGCCCATAAGGATGTATGCAAAGGATGTACTTTGGGGAAGTACACAAAATCCACATTCCATGATCGGGACAACAAAGCACATGTAGTCCTAGAAAGGATCCACTCTGATATCTGTGGACCTTTATCGATAGCCTCCACTTCTATACACAAATATTTTGTCATTTTTATTGATGAATTCTAATAGAAGTGTTGTATCTTCTTCATGCTGAAGAAATATGAGACATTCTCCAAGTTCATAGAATTCAAGGTATTGGTGGAGAAAGAAACCTACAAGAAGGTGAAGGCTCTAATGGAGGTGAGTACATGCTGAATGAATTTAAAAATTTCTGTGCAAATGAAGGCATTCGTCGAGAGTTGGAAACAACCCACAACCTACAACAAAATGGGGTGGCTAAGAGAAAGAACTGTAGCATTATGGGAGTAGCGAGGGCGATTTGCATCATCAAGGCCTACCTCTACATTTGTATCTCGAGGCATGCAACACAACAATCTATTTGCAAAACAAGAGTCCTCATCGGATTCTAGGAATATTACATAGAATATAACAAATTGAATATTTTATTAAATTTAATATTGTATTAATCCAAAGTTATTAAATTTAATAATATTAATATTATATTATATTAATATTTTTTATTTGTTTGTCAAGTTCTTTGTGATCCTCCAGGCTTGACATGTGGCTTGAGAAACCACAACGCAGGGGCATCTAATCCGTCAAAGTCACTCGGGGATCGCACTCGTCTTGGGCCACACCAACTCTTAAGCTAACTGGGCTTTTTAGCATGTATCCTCCCCCTAGCATAGGGAACAAGCACCCCCTGTGAGGTTTTGATCCTGGGTCACCTTGCTAACGAGGCCCATCCTCAACTAGTTGTGTTAGTGGGACTTGAAATTATAGTATATTAATATTAATATTAGAGTTAATCATGTTTTTTAAATATCATGGTAACAAAATTTATAATAAAACTACATCAAATTAATAATTTCAAATATTACAACTTTGATGTAGAAACATTTATGTCTTTAAAAGTTTTAATATATCCATAGGATATGGTTTTTCCTTTTAAAGATTTATTTCAAAAATATTTAATTAAAAGAAACACTAAAATATTTTGTGTGTTGAATTGAATTTTTTCTTTGATTTAAGAAATGGTATTGGCTTTAGTTAAGACGTTTAAATTTTTTCCTAATTTGAAATTTTAATGTGGTAATTTTTTTGTTAAAGCTACATTTATGATCCATTCAAGTTCATGTATAAGATAAAATAATTATTAAACACATGAGATAATTTATTATCCATTCAAATTATATAAATATTACAAAGTTATATTTTAATAATTAATCTTAGTAATATATTAAAATATTTAAAGACACAAATATTTCCACATCAAAGTTGTAATATTTGAAAATAATAATTTGGTGTAGTTTTATTATAAATTTTGTAATCATGCTATATAAAAACATCATTAAATCTAATATTGATATTAATATTAAATATATATCAATATTAATATATTATAATATTAATATTTTTAATTTTAATATCTTTGGATTAATACAATATTAAATTTAATATAGTATTCAATTTGTTATATTATAATATATATTAATATATCATGATATATATTAACTCCAGATATATATTAGTTTAGAATCATCTAACACCAAATCTTTCATGGGCCAAGAGGGATCAATTCCCTCAAGGTGCAAACATTTCCTTAAGTTCTACATACCAAAAATAAGGTTTTCACCTTGAGGGATTTGATCCCTCTCGACACATGATAGATCCAGTGATATATGGATCTAAGCTAGTAGAGTATGTATACATGCATTGACTTGAGTGACCATAATGGTTAATAACATATGCTTTCTTGTGAAAAGTCACGGAGTCAATTATAACTATGCAAAGACATCTATGTGATAACAAAGAAAGTGCGACCATCATTGTTTCTTACTCTCTCTCAGAAAATGTTATGTTACATTTTTTAAAGAAATATTTACAATGTAACCCTATGTCAATCCATTTTTTTTATATATAACATAAGTAAGAAGTGAATAATTTATGCGAAGTAAAAATATATGAAGGAAGAATAGAGAGTCCTTTCCATGCATAATGAAGAATGCAATAAATGAAATATAAAAAAAGAATTGTAAAATTACAAAGGTTGATATCAAAGAAGTTCCCACTTGGTATTGCCATTGTATTTCATGGATGGTAGAGAGACTTTTTTAAGAAAAAAAAAAATTATACGGCTTTAGTGAGCCTAATGATTAAGAACATGTGCTTCCTTGTGAAAATTCACAGGGTCAACCACAAAGCTTGACCTTGAGGGTGTCAAGAGAATTGAACCCATGACCTCTCTCTATATGTGTGTGTGTGTGTGTGTGTGTGTGAGTAATTTTATGGATTAGTGTACCAAATTATTGCCTTTTATGGTTGGTGACGAATCCTCCTGAAAACAAAAGAAAAAAAAACAAACTACTAAACCCTACAATATTTAGCAATAACCTTCAGATCTGAAAAAAAAAAGTGTTAGAGAAAACCTACAAAAGAGTTCATAATGTCTGAAAATGCATGTCAAAAATCATAGGAGTGAATCCCATGGAAATAAATTTAAACTCTATTGATATCACCTATGGAGCAATACATAAATAACTTGGGCCTTTAATGTCCTCCTCCATGGGAAGGTTATTATGTGTCCATGCACTTTAGATAATTGTTTTCTCTCTCCTTTAGTTGCAAATGGGCAAAGAAGAAGAATGGTAGAACTCAATGTGGAGAGCTCAAGAGTTATGTGATCAGAGTGACGACGGTGATAATGATCATGTGTAAATAGTGAAAGAAAAACCTCTCTATTTATAATAAAATGCTAGGATAGATCTAGATCTAGTAAAATAATAAAATATTATTAGATCAAATCAAGATTTAAACCGCTCTTAGTATTTTATTATATTTAGGAGAGTAAAAGATTAATGAAATGGTAAATAATCTTTATTTGCTCAACTAACTCAAAAAAATAATGATTAATTGAGTTAATTAAGAAAAGTGAGTGAAAAAATCAATAAATGAAAATGATTTATTATTTATTTCTAGGAGATAAGGTCAAAATAAGTTAAAAATAATTACTAAATAGTGATCTAATAATTACTTTATAGGAGAAATGTGTAATGATTAAGGAATAATAAAGAAATAATGATTTATTTAATTATTCCTAGGTGATATGGAAAAATGCAGGTTAGAAATAATTAATAAATAATGATTTAGTAATGATTTCAAGGGAGAGAAGTTAATTGTTTAATAAATAAAGGACAAGTCTATAGAGGTAGAGGAATTGCCCGAACGGTCAAAAGTGGCCAGAATCCAAGAAAAAAAAAATCAAAAAATCTAGTAGTAGTAGTGTTTGAATCATGTTTTTGATGGTGGAAATGGATTCAACACCATCAAAAACCTATGGGGCACCCACAATCTTGAAATTTCACAAATGTAACCTGGATTTACAAAAATTATTGCTGGATTTTATTAAAATATTGCTAGAATTTCCATAATTTTTCAGGGAAAAAAAGTAGGTTAGAAAGACTACAGGATAAATAAATAGGGTAGAGTCTAACTTATAGATGAAATGGCCTTTTTCACAACATTTTTTCTGATTAATTTTAACGAAAATCTATTAGAAGTATTTTAAAACCTGAGTTTAAGTTGTTTAATCTGTACAATTCGAGTGTCCAGAGGTTTTTCAGGGTGTTGAATCCATTTATGCATTCAAATATGTATTTTAAGCAATAAAAAATCGCATTCTTTCTTGAAATTGTATATTTTTATTATGGTGAAAAACTTTATTTCATCTATAAGTTAGACTATACCAATAAACGTTGATTTTTATTTAATTATTCCTATGGATGTGAGAAAATATTTGTAATTATTTTTCATAAAATGGGAAAATATGAAAATAACATGAAATTAATTAAATGGATATTTGGGTTATTTGCAAGTGGGTAAATAGAAATAATTTAGGAAAAGTGGTTCACTAAATTATTTCCTGAGGTGAAAGTGGGTTTTAATGTGTAAAACCCATATTACATGGTCTATTTCAATCATCCTAGTGAAAAATGTCTAGGTGATCACTTTTTTCGTGATAACAAATTCCCCCCCAATATATGAATGTTAGGAGCACATTGTATGACTGAAATACATTGTAGGTTCACTTTTGCTACACATTGAAGGGGAAGTCAAGGGGGGGAGAGAGAGAGAGCTACTACAATGAAGGGATGAACTATATGTAGAGGAGGTGAGACCTACTTGTCAAATAGAAGTCTCCATATGGTGTGTACATGACCTGAATGAGGTGGGGGAGGCATAACAATACTTTCCGAGATAACTCAGTACAAAGAATAATGGTGTTACCAAAAATGTGGGTCTGAGAAAAGTAATACATGATGCGTGATGTGATCACATCAATGGGCCAAAAACTAATACAATGATATAAAGAGTTCCATATACATGTCCTTGGAATACAAAGGTTGGGACTGATATAATGAATGTTATAGAACTGAGTACATAGGAACAAATTCCCCCAAGCTGATGAGAGGGGGAGATCAAAACCAAATAAGCCTTATTGAATAAGAATGAGCTATGAAAATCTAAATGAGCCAGCTGAAGGAGAGTCTCATGCAGTGGGCTTAGCGATTGGATGAAACTAAGCTAGTCAAATCTTCATAATTGCATCTAAGGCTGGATCAAGAACTGACAATAGCTGAGCATGTGGGGGGCTACTTGAAGGGACAAACCCCTCATGAGGTGTGGGAACATCTCACACATGCCCGGTAAATTTTGGGACAAATTTCTGAAGCACTGGACCAAGTGTACAATTTTTATCATGTGATAATGAGATGGAGTCGAGCACACAAGAAACAACCAAGTCAAATGGAAACGATGGTTCCCTTTCCTTGATTTGAGGCATCCAATAATAAAGAAATTGGACCTAAGGTACACTGCCCTATAGGATACTCTCTCAGAATAAATAAGTTGAATTTGGAAGGGAAGAGCTCTCCAGAGTTGAGGCAATAAAGAGTCCTTAACAAAGGTACAAGAAACATAGTAATGTGACTAATGGAGAGACGAGAAACAATAAGTATTATGGAGAATGAGTATATGGGTGGACATACGACTTCCATTGTCAGAGCATAACATGCAAGGTTGACCTTGAAATTACTGATACAAATTTGGAGGGGATGGTCAATTCCTTGGACAAAGGGTTTTTAAAGACAAATCATAATATCTAGAGGTAAAATCTTAGCAATACAAGATGAATGTGACACATGGAGGGGGTGATATACCAGAACAAGACTCCATGGGGTGTTGAACATACTCCATTGAATATAAGGAGGACTCACCTCTGATTCTCTAAACAAGGGTGACTCAATGATGTTTCCACGAGGAATAGGCCCAAAGGGGACTTGTAAAACAAGAGTAAATTATGGTTACTCACAACGAATCTTGACACATAAGTTGATAAGTGAAAGGAAAAATTGGTGCTATAGTACAAGTGACAGATGTGAAAATATTTTATTTACATAGGAGGGGAAGTGAGACCTCGTGTAAAAAATGGCTTTTGGGTGAAGCTTCAAACCACCAAAAATCAAGATAGACCCATGATAGAGTTCGGTGAGAGCTTTCTAATGGTGTAGACGATTCATCAAATGGAGCTACAATGAGCTTATAATTTCCAACAAAATTTCTTATGGTTTTCTTATAAAAGGGCTTATTCCCCCCAATTCAAACTAATTTGTGCATTTTTTTGTTGGTGAATTTGGAGAGGAGGAGAGAGCCCTAAAACTTGTTGAAATCGTAGCAAACAAACTCACTATTGGATTTTGGATATGCTACTTTCAGGTGGGTGGCCATACCTTACTCATCATTTTAGTGGTTTAGAATTCTAGTTTAGGGGTTTATTTGGCGTAAGGGAACCCCTACTCATTTTCTCGAGCATAACACAGTTGTTAGGCCTCTTTCTACAACGGGGAACACAGGAAAGGGAAGAATGAGTGTGTTGTGCAATGTAGGTTTTTGAGGAAAACCTATGTTATGTAGTTAGATCAGAGGCTACACTGATGAGGGGAGAAATGTTTCCCTTGAGGTAGATCTAGGGCTATAAATTATGATTATACTCTCATATTGACAAAAATGACAATGTTATGTAGATATGGCAAAGCAAAAAGTTATATGGAGAGAAAAAAACTTTGAGGAGTTGTGCTCTCAGGTTTAGGGGAACCAAGAAGTGAGGGGGGCTCTTTCCTATTACAGGTTACTCACATTCTTTGAGAACCCATTAATGAGGGACGGTGAACCATTATTGGCCCGCATAGTGAGCTATTGGGTTACGAGATTAAGATCAATGTCCCTATAGGAGACATACTTGACCATATCCATGAACCTAATCCCATAATATTCTATTCCCCAGTTTCCTGTTGAAGTTTGCAACAAGAAACAGTGAAGGAGGCATCCTGAAACATCATCCTTGATCCTGGTTGGAAAATAATCACCTAAACTAGGTGGGGCCCACAAAGGCTATTTTTAGGTGTACGTCTATTTTTAGACATGGTGAGCATATTCTATATGTAGCAGGAGGCTATTTGTGGATGGTTGGTCAAATTGGAAAAATAGATGGATTTCTATTTTTAGACATATTGGGCGGAATCTATTTTTAGATTGCCAGTCTAAAAATAGATATGTCAAATATTATTAGCTCTTAATAATATTTGGACTCTAGTATCTCTTATTCTCTTGGGCGGTCGGTTAAGTGCACGAGATGGCACGGAGGCGACGAAAGGAATTACGCTATTCTTGAGGTTTTTAGTGGAGCTATTGCATAGGAGGACTTCGATTCTGCTCATGTGATAGATTTTGGTGGGAGTTGTAGAAGTAGTTGGTGGAGTTGTGTTGATTTAACTCGATTAGACGGTCACAATTGCGCTTGTATCTAGTGTGCAGTTGATACTTAGTGAGAGTGGTGTGAATTAATTAGTTAATTAATTCACTAAATAATAACTCATTAATCAACTGAAGAATACATCAGTTAACTATAGTGCATGGCAGTTTCAGTGGAGACCCAATGGAGAGATAGGTGAAAGGGCAAGATGGACTATCCGTTATGACTACTAGTGATGCATGGATTGCATATATATATATACATTGGAGTTGCCAATGATAATAATGCAGTCAATAAGAGTGGGATTACATTGAATTGGTCCTTGTAATCAGCTTGGATTGTGCAGTGGAGGCAGGCTAGAAGGTGGCAAAGATCGGTGCATGGATATGCAAGATTGTTCCTGATTAGTGTATGACAATTGTACTATACTGAGAGCTTGTGATAAACTTTGTATGCTTTGTATGAGATTTTCATATGATCTCCATGATACATAATATGATATTTGGGGTTTTTAGCTTCAGGCTTTCCCGTTAAGCAACTGTGTTATGTGTGTTTTTATTGCTTCATGTGTTTTGCAATTGTTGATTAAATTTCCGCAAGAATTATAGTGGAAGGATTCTGTATTTTGCAAGAAGATAAATATTTTGAGATTAGGAGAGTCCGGATATATGCATGCTTATTGTATATAATTTCTACATGGTATCAGAGCTGTGTTATAGATTTTCTACATGGAATGAGAGCAGGAATTTTTGGGTGCGCGAGTTTGCAAAGAATATGTGAAAATTTGGGTGAGATATTTTCAGAAAAAAATAGCATATTTGGATTCCTTACGAAACAATATCCAAATTGAAAAAAAAAATCGGTCGAATCGGAGCTCGGATGAGGGAGATATCATCGATTTAAAATCAGCTCTTTTGTTAGAAAATTTTGTGACGGAGGGACAATTGCAATGTGCGCGAGCCAAGAATCTACATGCACTGAGGAACAAGATGCATGCAAAGCTTTGAGGAGAAAAGCATAGGTTAGTGACTTGGTGGTTGAGAGGGAGCCTCTCAACATGCAGCGTGAGAAGCAGTCTCAGAAGGTTGTGGAGCAGCCACAACTGGAGATGCAGAAGAATCTTTATAGATTTGTTGTAGATGGGATTTCTACAGAGATTCTTACTATTGGGAAGTGCAACAAAGCCATGAAATTGAAGCTTGAGAGGGAGCAGGATTCGCATGCAGGTAAGAGTGAACCTCGAGATGTGGAGCAGCCATAAGATGAGGATCATGGAGTGGGAGCAACCACTCATGCAGAGAAATTTCGTCCCAGATGGGCAGAGGGAGTGCATGCAGCTATACCACCAGGTGAGAGGTGGGGTGACATGCATGAGTAATCCCAAGAGGATATTTCTGGGAAGGATTCATTAATATGGTGTGGATCTCATGAATTGAACCTGGCTACGAGGAGCCCATAGAGCAGCAGTAGCATGATTAGTTTGATTGATGCAGGCAGATCAAAGTGACAGTGTCGGATACTGGGGCACGATTCAGAGTTGACAGCAAGTGCAGAGTTCAAAAACGCAGTGGTTCTTGAAGACATGTGTAGTAATTAAGAAGAAGTTGAAGACTTTGATGACATATGCATTATACTGATTGAGTTGTTTGGAGCCTTTCCGTTTCGGAAGTGTCGCATTAGAGTTGCAGAGCGGATGCATGGAGTTGCAGGGTGCTTGCAAAGGTTGCAGGGTGAATGCATGGAGTTGCATGTCGCATGCAAAGATAGTCATTTCTTGTTGAGAGGGAGTGTTGAAGTTTGCAACAAGAAACAATGAAGGAGGCATCCTGAAACATCATCCTTGATCCTAGTTGGAAAATAATCACCTAAACTAGGTGGGGCCCACATAGGCTATTTTTAGGTGTATGTCTATTTTTAGACATGGTGAGCATATTCTATATGTAGCAGGAGGCTATTTGTGGATGGTTGGTCAAGTTGGAAAAATAGATGGATTTCTATTTTTAGACATATTGGGCGGAATCTATTTTTAGATTTCCAGTCTAAAAATAGATATGTCGAATATTATTAGCTCTTAATAATATTTGGACTCTAAACATTATCTTATTCTCTTGGAGCACTTCAGTTAAGTGCACAGATGTGGCACAGGAGCTGACAGAAGGAATTACGCTATTCCTGAGGGTTAACTAGAGCTATTGCATGGAGGACTTCAGTTAGAACTCATGTGACAGAGTTTGGTGGGGTTGTAGAAGTAGTTGGTGGAGTTGTGTTCAGTTTAACTCAGTTAGACACAGTTGAGCTAGTTGTATCTAGTCTAACTGATTGATACACTAGTGAGAGTGGTGTGAATTAATTAGTTAATTAATTCACTAAATAATAAATCATTAATCAACTGAAGAATACATCAGTTAACTACAGTGCATGGCAGTTTCAGTGGAGACCCAATGGAGAGATAGGTGAAAGGGAAAGATGGACTATCCGTTGTGACTACTAGTGATGCATGGATTGCATCTATATATACATTGGAGTTGCCAATGATAATAACGCAGTCAATGAGAGTGGGATTACATTGAATTGGTCCTTGTAAATAGCTTGGATTGCGCAATGGAGGCAGGCTAGAAGGTGGCAAAGATCGGTGCATGGATTTGCAAGATTGTTCCTTATTAGTGTATGACGATTGTACTGTACTGAGAGCTTGTGAAAAGCTTTGTATGCTTTGTCTGAGATTTTCATATGATCTCCATGATACATAATATGATAGTTGGGGTTTTTAGCTTTAGGCTTTCCCGTTAAACAACTGTGTTATGTGTGTTTTTATTGCTTCATGTGTTTTGCAATTGTTGATTAAATTTCCATAAGAATTATAGTGGAAGGATTCTGTATTTTGCAAGAAGATAAATATTGTGAGATCAGGAGAGTCAGGATATGTGCATGCTTATTGTATATAATTTATACATGGTCTCAGAGCTCTGTTATAGATTTTTTACATGGAATGAGAGGAGGATTTTTTGGGTGCATGAGTTTGCAAAGAATATGTGAAAATTTGGGTGAAATATTTTCAGAAAAAATAGCATATTTGGATTCCTTGCGAAAAAATACCCAAATTGAAAAAAAAATCGGTCGAATCGGAGCTCGAATGAGGGAGATATCATCGATTTAAAATCAGCTCTTTTGTTAGAAAATTTTGTGACGGCGGGACAATTGCAATGTGCGCGAGGAAAGAATCTACATGCACTAAGGAACAAGATGCATGCAAAGCTTTGAGGAGAAAAGTAGAGGTTAGTGACTTGGTGGTTGAGAGGGAGCCTCTCAACATGCAGCGTGAGAAGAAGTCTCAGAAGGTTGTGGAGCAGCCACAACTGAAGATGCAGAAGAATCTTTCTAGATTTGTTGTAGATCGGATTTCTACGGAGCTTCCTATTGCTGGGAAGTGCAAGGAAGCCATGAAATTGAAGCTTGAGAGGGAGCAGGATTTGCATGCAGGTAAGAGTGAACCTCGGGATGTGGAGCAACCACAAGATGAGGATCATGGAGTGGGAGAAACCACTGATGCAGAGAAATTTCATCCCAGATGGGCAGAGGAAGTGCATGCAGCTATACCACCAGGTGAGAGGTGGGGCTACATGAATGAGTAATCCCAAGAGGATATTTTTGGGCAGGATTTATTGAGATGGTGTGGATCTCATGAATTGAACTTGGATACGAGGAGCCCATAGAGCAGTAGTAGCATGATCAGTTGGATTGATGCAGGCAGATCAAAGTGACAATGTTGGATACTGGAGCGCGGTTCAAAGTTGACAGCAAGTGCAGAGTGCATGGGTGCAGAGTTCAACAACCCAGTGGTTCCTAAAGACATGTACATTAATTAAGCAGAAGTTGAAGACTTTGATGACAAATGCATTATACTGATTGAGTTGTTTGGAGCCTTTCAGTTTCGGAAGTGTCGCATTAGAGTTGCAGAGTAGATGCATGGAGTTGCAGGGCGCTTGCAAAGGTTGCAGGGCGAATGCATGGAGTTGCATGTCGCATGCAAAGATCTTCCTTTCTTGTTGAGAGGGAGTGTTGAATTTTGCAACAAGAAACAGTGAAGGAGGCATCCTAAAACATCATCCTTGATCCTAGTTGGAAAATAATCACCTAAACTAGGTGGGGCCCACACAGGATATTTTTAGGTGTATGTCTATTTTTAGACATGGTGAGCATATGCTATATGTAGCAGGATGCTATTTGTGGATGGTTGGTCAAGTTGGAAAAATAGATGGATTTATATTTTTAGACATATTGGGGAATCTATTTTTAGATTGCCAGTCTAAAAATAGATATGTCGAATATCATTAGCTCTTAATAATATTTGGACTCTAAACATTACCTTATTCTGTTGGAGCACTTCAATTAAGTGCACAAATGTGGCACAGGAGCTGATAGAAGGAATTATGCTATTTCTGAGGGTTTAGTGGAGCTATTGCATGGAGGACTTCAGTTAGAACTCATGTGACAGAGTTTGGTGGAGTTGTAGAAGTAGTTGGTGGAGTTGTGTTCAGTTTAACTCAGATAGACACATTTGAGCTAGTTGTATCTAGTCTAACTGATTGATACACTAGTGAGAGTGCTGTGAATTAATTAGTTAATTAATTCAATAAATAATAAATCATTAATCAACTGAAGAATACATCAATTAACTATAGTGCATGGCAGTTTCAGTGGAGACCCAGTGGAGAGATAGGTGAAAGGGCAAGATGGACTATCCGTTGTGACTACTAGTGATGCATGCATTGCATCTATATATACATTGGAGTTTCCAATGATAATAATGCATTCAATGAGAGTGGGATTACATTGAATTGGTCCTTGTAATCAGCTTGGATTGCACAGTGGAGGCAGGCTAGAAGGTGGCAAAGATCGGTGCATGGATTTGCAAGATTGTTCCTGATTAGTGTATGACGATTGTATTGTACTGAGAGCTTGTGATAAGCTTTGTATGCTTTGTATGAGATTTTCATATGATATCCATGATACATAATATGATAGTTGGGGTTTTTAGCTTCAGGCTTTCCCGTTAAACAACTGTGTTATGTGTGTTTTTATTGCTTCATGTCTTTTGCAATTGTTGATTAAATTTCCGCAAGAATTATAGTGGAATGATTCTGTATTTTGCAAGAAGATAAATATTGTGAAATCAGGAGAGTCCGGATATATGCACACTTATTGTATATAATTTCTACATTTCCTTGAACCAAAGCATGGAAGGATCCTACTTGTTGTTCTTCATATTATGTCAGTAGGTGCTTCTTCCTAAACCTCCCCTCAAATAAATATCGTGTGATAGTTTGATCAGAGAATTAATATTTAGCTCAAAAATAAAAGTGTTCAAAATTTATTGGAAACTAAATGACTAAAATCGACCCGTCGCTAGGAATCCAACGTAACTCGTTTTGTAAAAAACTGAGTTCGAATGAAGAAGTTATAGTCTGCTAACCGCCATTCAGAACATGCAAATTTTAAAAAAAATTGTAGAACAGGTACAGGTTGATGACATCCAACCTAGTTAGCATGCAGGGAATATTATTCAGTTTTTTTCCAATGGGACTATGACAAGTGTCACTACAAGATTCGCCAGTTTGGGTTTGAGAAGGTGGAAATTTCCCAATGCCTCTTAAAGCTGAATTCAATTTTTTTTATGTGAGAGGACAATCCAACTAGGAGTTGCCACATGTCCCCTCTAGTGAACTCCCTCTCCAATGATGGCTCGAATTTCAATGCTAATGCTAGATACATTTTATGTGGTGGAATTATGTGATAAGGTTCAGGTTTCAATTATTATATGATGGCTAACCTACGTTTGGGTTATGTTCATATTATTTGTGGGAATATATATATATATTAAATGTAAACTACAAAGTCTGCATGATGGCATATTACCTTTGGCTAAGGTCCATGGCATACATATATTCCAAAGTGCATATGTAAACCTTTGGGTGTGCATTATCAAGGTGTATTAAAAATTGGAACCATAGTTCGAATTGGTATATATATATATATATATATATATATATATATATATATATATATATATATATATATATATGTTGACACATATTACGGTGGCACATTATTAAATGCGTATTACGAAGTCCGAGCTATTTCAAAAGGTTTTTTGGCACGTATATCTTTCAAAAACCTAGTGTGTGGGGGTCGGTGTCGAACCCACGACCACCCCCACGCTAGCTCTTTGTCTTACTGCCACACTTCCGCACGGATCTTAACATTGAATCGTTTCGGGTAATATTTGTTGTTGATTGGTTTCTCTAGCGAAGGTTGGGAGGGGGCCAGCCCCACGGGCCAACCCCCTCCCCATGCAACCCTTCCACCAAACCATGGGCACAAAGAAAATATTATGTGCAGGATTAACCTTTAATATGGGTTTAATTACCCATAAACCCCGTGTTATGACGTTAATCAGAATTTTAATTCGGATTAGTTTAAAAGTGCGCTTATAGCGCTAATCAATTTTATTCATATTAACTAAGTTTAGTCTTAATTAAACCCAGCGATTGAAATAGTGGAAATTTTGGCAACGTTACCAATTTCAACAGGATTGCCAAATTTGTCGGAGCTAACTGGAGTCTTCTCTAGATTTGGAGGAGATTTCCTAGGAAAATTGAATGAGCAATATCTTGAGTAATTTTCGACCAATTTTGGCTCAGGAAGAGTCATTCTTGGAAGATCTTCATGCTCTGAACACATTGGAACAGGGCTATAGAGGTAGTGGAGCAATTTTACAGAGGTTTTTGTCACCTTGAAGAATTTTGAAGCCCAGGGCCACTAGGAAGGAAGGCCATGCCTAGAGAATCTAAAGGCCAAATTTGAGTAAATGAATAGTCATTTCTGATAGATTTTGACATTTTGAACTTATTGGAGTATGTTTCAATAGCATTTTTTGCATGTAAACAAAAATTTGAGCACTATTGAGCTAATAGAGAGGCCCAAGCCATGGAAGCTAGACCAAGGAGATGTAGCCCAGGAGGGATGAACTCCTTCATCAAAACTCTGTTTTAATGGATCAATTGTGATGGTTTGTTGTTATTTATGTTGCTCTTATTCAGAATTTTAAATTCATACTTTATGCTCATGAATTCACTCATAAAAACTGAGTTAAATTGCATGTTTAACAGACATAAGCAACAAGGAAACCTGTACATTAGGCATAAGATCTGTAAATAAATTTTATATCTAAAAATTAAATTAGTTGAGGAAAACTAACATTCATAATAAGATCATAGTTTTAGGAGTGAGGTGTACTCGTCGCTCCAATTATCCCTTCCAAATCAAGGCATTATCTTTGAGTTGAAGTATTTCTACCTTAACCTTCAAATTAGAAGCATACTCTCTCAACGTGAAACATCTTGCATTCCTTCCGACCAAGATTCTACCCATTCCTTAGCATGACTTCTCGCAAACTTTGAAATCCTAATCTTATAGATATTCCTGTTAATTTCCTCTGTTATAGGTCATTTATCTGCTAAGGTAACCCACCCCTGATGGAGGGTGCTCTAGTTCCACTCAACTATTTGACATCCTCTTAAAAGTTTTATTAATTACCTCGAGGGAGCACAATATGAGAGTTAGCTCTTATGAAGGAAGTGGTAGTTTTGGTCACGGAGGATGTACTTGTGATGAAGGCTCCTTGGCCTCAATTCCCTTGCATCCTCACCATTATGTTCTGGTTGAATATTTGGATGGAATACAAGGCTCATTAGTGTAGTAGCATAGGAAAATTATAAAGAAACACTCTGCTTCAAGTCTCACACATATATACATAAGGGTAGGTGTATTTTTTCCTTTTAACTATGCTTGCCAATAAGTATTATTGATACTGAGCAGATCATCATGGATATACTAAATCTTCTCCCACTGTTAGCTAAGTAAGCATTATGATGCATTACAAGTCACCCTCATACGTCTTCCAAACATCAAATAATTTCCTTCCTAAGACCATTTAATTAATACCAACCAATATGAGTCTTCTAACTTTAAATTTAATTAATCGCCATACTTAATTAATTTGATGCATTAAAGTAGTTATCATAAAATTTTAACAATGATTTAAAGTTTGCATTAAAAATTTATATCCCTTTACAACATAATATAAGCTATATATCAACATAATTATTACTAATAATAAATTTTATTTATATAATATTATTTTTTTTTATAACATTTAAATTATTATGATCACTTTTATACATATATTATGTTTATTTTTTAGGTCTTCATATTATATATTCTTACATAATTTCATTTATTTATATTTTTTTCTTTTCTTTCTTTATTTTTAACTAAATTGACACATTTTCACGAAGATCCTCCCTTGTGCTAACCATGTTCATCCTTGTTGCATATTTTCTCCCCTTTACTTACTCCACATTGATTCTATTTGTAGATTTTTTTCTCACAACGCAGGGTTTGGCTCCATAGCCACTATGGTCGACCTCAGATATTCATTCTCTCTTAGAGCACAAATCTGAACTTTCTATGAATAATGGCACATCTTGGTTAGGATCAAATTCATGACAATGGCTTGTGCTCCAACGCATAGTTAGTTTCCTCCGCCCCACCACTTACCCCCCTCCAAAATTACTTAAGATTATTTTCCACGTAGTAACTACATCGTTATAGACAATAAAGTCTGAGTAGAATCCACATCCAACTAATTTCCATTTTGAGGGATTATTTTTATGTAGTGTTTTTAATTAGGTACAATGTGGCAGAGTTCATCATCGATGATGCAACTATGGGATATTTGCCACCTAGTAAATACAAATGCATCACCCACATTATATGGATGTTTTATTTCTGGATAACTTTTATCATTCCTTTCTTGTGCTTTCCATAGAATTTTATATTAATACTTGCACTATTGTTCCAATGGCATATATAGAAACTAACTAGTAAAGTAATTATGTGGGGTTTATAAGATTAGAATCCTTTCCTTTCAAACATCAAGATTTTCTAATGGCTTAATCAATTATATAAATGGACAACAACTACAATATTCTCAACAATATTAAATAGTAGAGTTTTTGATGGTTTTCATATCTTTCCCTTCCACATTCAAGGGAATCCTCGCCTTTACTGTTAAATTGCATTATCAAAACTATAGTTTAAACATTGAAAAATAGAGTTTTGAGATGAGTTTTGTTAATGTTATCATTTTGATGCATTTTAGGTCTTCTAATTAATAGGCTTAGAATAATAAGAAATTTGTTAATCATTAATTAGTCATCTAAAATAATAGGCTTAGAATACTAAGAAATATGTTTGAGGTATGGGTATGCAGCTAGGATATGCATACATCGTACATGTGCTAATAACAGTAACAATGATCTTTCACAACAAGAAATTTCACAATGGGTAAAGTTAACAACCTAATGTAGCATAATAAGGTAAGGGAGTGGGAATTACACATTCATACATTAGCCTATAACTAATCCTTTATTTGAATCATTTTTACAAACTAGAAAATATCAATTCATATATTGTACATTTAGTATGAGAGCTATTGTCAACAATTGATTAAGTTTATTGAATACTTATTCACCCTGCACTCTTCATTTAAATTTCTTCCTTTTCTTTTGAAATTACGTGATATGTTTCACAATATTTGGAAAACTTTCTACAAATTTCCTATAATAACCAACCAAGTCCATAAAACTATGTGCTTCAAGTATATATGTAGGAATCATCCACTCCATAAGATATTTTTTCTTTCATGGATCCACAATGATCCCTTCTACTGAAATGATGTGTCCCAAATAATGATTCTCTAATTCAAAATAGATATCATACAACTTATTATGGTGTACTTATTGACTACTTCAAATAGGTCTCTATGCACTTATTGACTACTTCATTTTGACCATATGTTTGGGTATGATATATAATTCTCCTTTTTTAGTGAGATGCCCTATAGTTAAATAGTTCTTGCCTAAATTTTGTAGTGTAAGTAGGTTCTTGATTTGAGGCAATAAAAGTAGGCATGTCATGTAATTTAAAAATATGATCAAGAAAGACTAGGGCAACTAAGGAGGGGGTAAATAGATGTGGTAGTGCATACATATGAGCATATTTGGAGAGACAATCAAATACCACAATTAACACATTATTTTTTCCCACCCTTCAAATTTCCATTATAAAATGCATAGTGATGTCAACCCATATACCTGTTGGGATAGATTATGGTTGCAATGTTGCTAGTGTCTTTATTGTCTCCCTTATATTTCTTTGTAAAGTGTCACATGTTGCAACAAAATATTGTATGTTAGTTTTCATCCCCTGCTAACATAATGAGTTCTTAGTTCAAACATCTAAAATTCAAAGTGGATTGTTGTAGGTGATGATTGTTATTCCTCCAAGATTCTTCACTTTAAGGAAAACTTCTTTAACACAAAAATGCATCCTTTATATCACAATGTATCTAGATACCATGTATACTAATTAGGAGGGTTAGGATCTTCATGAAGCTTATCAATGAGTTCAATGATAGTCTCATTTTCCAACCATTTTGGATGGCCTTCCTCCATCCAATTTGGAACACAACAAATTATCCATCCTCCTCAAATTGTTGTGATAAGCCATCAACTACCACATTTTTTTTACCTTTCTTATAGAAAATGTCATAGTCACATCTTAGTAGCTCAATGGACCACTTATTTTGTTTTGGTGATGATTGAAACATGTATATTCTCGAAATTAAAAAATAATAATATAACAAATAAACCAAATTCAACCATGTGTACAAGTTGGTGTGCCCCAAGCATCTCGAGAAATTTTGATGGCTTAGATGTCCCTAGGTCATTGTTTCTCAAGATTTCGATGGCTTAGATAATTGGCTTATATGTCCCTAGGTCACTTTTTCTCAAGCCATAGGTTAATCGGGCTAGTTTGTATAAAAACTTATCCAAAAAAGGGAAAACAATATTTTATTATAATTTTCATAAATATTTATTAATTTTAAAATATTTTTTCCTTTTTATTTTTTATATGAACATGGTATATTGATGTAACACATTTGAATATATATATATGACACAACGTAGATTATGAGAATGTAAGTAATGTTAGTGGGAGGTGAGACATGATGTATTGTATTATATGATGTTAGTATGCAATTGAATTTATATAAACTATTATTATATATTTATCTTTTAATATATATTAAAATGAATACATTAGGATGGAAAAACTTAGTATCTATCAAGTACAGAGAAGGATCAAATCTCTTGATGTGCAAACTTATTTTTTCAGTATAAAACTTGAGGAAATGTTTACACTTCGAGAGATTGATCCCTCTTGAGATTGATAGATCCAGAATTAAGATGGATCTAAAATAGTAATTAATAATTATAATTATTAATTATATATTTTTTATTTATCTTTATTTTTTAATTTAAAATGTATTTTTAATGTAATTTCAATCAAAATGTGTGTGTGTGTGTGTGTATATATAATTTGACCAAGTCAAAATGTTCAGATAACATAACATGACATTCCAACATCTCTTCTATAGTGGGTTGGAGAGTGTCTCTTGGCCCAAAAATAAAATAAATTTAATCTAAGAAAATATTTATAAAATATTTTGATTGTGAAATGAGAGATGGGTTTCGGGCATGTGGTATTTATGAGTTATGGTATTGTCCCATGGTATTGTAACAAAGCCTATTTACAAATAATACTATCAATGGTAAATTGTGCATTTTTAAAAATTTCATGTGCTTATTAATTAAATTTAAATAATATCAATGGTAAAGTGTGCATTTTTTAAAATTTGTATGTGCTTCTTAATTAAATTTAAATACGGTTACATAATCATTATTTTAATTTATAAGGCAAAATGGATCTTAACTTATAGCTAATACTTATATATTATATATTTTAATGTGGTATGTATATTATTATTTTCTTTTATCTAAAAATTTATTCGTAATTTTATTAATAAAAACAAAATTATGATATAACAATTTGAATTTAGTTATTTTTATTACTTTAACTTTTTACAAACACTGCTACATTGTTGAAAATGGTAGCCAAAAAGGGTTTTTTTATTTGTGCCTTAATCAAAGGAACCATAATGATTTCTTTTCACATTCCGGAGTTACTATGAGTTAGGAGCTAATTCCTAAAAAGTAAGATGAGCTCCTAAAATTTAGAGCCAATTCCTAAAAGCTAGGAGTGCAAGAGGCATTTGACTATTCTCAATTAGTGAAGGGTTGATTTTATTGGCTTCCAGTGTGAGTTATTTTTTATTAAAGATGAGTTGGTTGAGTCTGGCTCCTAAATTATATGAAGGACGAGTTAACACAATTAGTGAGATTTTGTTAACTAGTCAATCAATAGTTCAACTTTCCTCAAATAGAACTTGCCATTAATATCCTAATTGAAGTGCTTATAAGGAGGAACGAAGACACAATTTGATCATTATCTTGTGAGCATGAGTTGGTGAGACAAAGAGGTAGAGATCACAGGTTGGTGCTTGTGTTTTCAGGCTTGCGTGAGTTTGATAGAGAGCAGATAGGGATTATCAATCTTGCAAGGGTTTCAAGCCTGATTCAAGGCACTAAAAAAGTTTGTTTTCAGATTGAAACAAGTTGTATTTTTAAGATATCTAATGCTCAGTTTATATCAATAAACAAGTAGAGGGTTTTCCCTCTTGGATTCCCTAGAAAAAAAATACTGTGTTTTTATTTATGTAACCGTGTTTTATTTCTGATCCTATTCTTCTACAAATAAGTAGAGAAAATTTGTGTCCTGATGAAAATAAACTAGCGTTCAAATTGTTCATTAGAGAAGTTGCAGATTTTCATGGACTTTCTACATGTTGTCAAAGAAATGAACATAATCAACCAACACACATATTTCAAATTTGAACAACAGGTTTAGATGCCCTAGTCTAGGGTTGTTACAGTGTGTGGAAAAACAACCCAATCAAGCCTAAGTTCAATCCAAAAGTAGTGTGCAACTGAGGACTGAGGTAGGCTCATTATATGGATGTCAAGGAGCACTGAAGATAGTATATTGTAGGTTTGTCCTGAATTTTTTTTAGGGAAATGGTTCATGGATCCACAAGTGCAAAGATCTCCCAAGGAATGGTTATTCCTGGGGTCCGATTTCTATCAATTATTTGACAAGGAGATCTAGATATGCAAGGGAATCGAAGGTTTTGGAGAGATATTGCTAAGTGTAAGACTTTCATAGTGGTGTATGGACAAATATTTGAAGCATCCTAAGAATAATAAGGGTATGTATTTTTAGTGGTGGATTTGAAAGCCCTAGATCAATCAAAAATTTGATTGTGTGTGGGTAGTTGCGAAGGCCCTGGGGAGAGTGACAATTGGGATGATGTGTCATAGTGATAAGGTAGATTTGTGTGCCCTAGGAGAAACATTCTGGAGCAACCATAATCTTGACAAGTGGTTAGTCCTTGAAGTCCTCGTGTATAACTATCATTGAAGGACTAATGAGTTGGTAGAAGTAGAGTTGTGGAGCCCTAGCTCAGTGGGTTCCAAATGGAAAAACCACTAATAAGAGGGAAGATCTAGAAGACCCAACAATCATACTTCTTAGTGGATTTAGAGACCTAATAGTGGGAAGATCAGTGAGCCAAAGTTCATCGACACAAAAGGAGTTATGCTCATTGATAATGACATATTGTGGACTCACAAAGAATGGTGGGAAAGAACAAGTCTTCAGATCAAATTCCACAAAATAAAGAAGGGAAGTATTCTAGTTCAGAGGGAGTAGTTGCAACAACAAAGAACATGGTAGTGTTGGCGATAGATCCAGGGGGGTGAGGTTCTTCCAAAAACACCTTCCTTGCTAAGAGGGAGTGTTGAAAATGGTAGCGAGAAAGAGTTTCTTTTATTTGTGCCTTAATCAAAGGAACCATAATGAGTTTTTTTCACATGCACGAGTCCTTATGAGTTAGGAGCTAATTCCTAAAAATTAGGATGGGTTCCTAAGATTTAGGTCTAATTCCTAAAAGTTACGAGTGAAAGAGGAAATTGACTAATGCTAATTAGTGGAAGGTCAAGTTTATTGGAATTTAGTGCAAGTTATTTTGGGTAAATGACAAGTTGATTGAGTTAGGCTCCTAAATTACAGGAAGGACGAGCTAACACAACCAATGAGCCTTTGTTAACTATTCAATTAAGAATTCAACTTTCCTCAAATATAGCTTTCCAGTAATATCCTAATCGAAGTGCTTATAAGGAGGAACAAAGGCACAATTTGATCATTGTGTGAGCATGAGTTGGTGAGACAAGGAAGTAGAGAGAATGTTAATTTTTCTCAGGGATATATTTTCCTTTGCTTTAGATAATTTCATTTCTTCATTTACATGTTAAATTCACCCCGCAAAATCATAACATTATTCAACTTTACCACGTTATTTAGTAACATATGCAATAATATAGAAAGAACAATATCACCATCAATGCAGTGGAACATAAAGGAACAATAGAAGAAAAGCATCACACATAGAGACACTAGGATTGGTCAGAGACTAGGGAAAAACCCACTACGAGGAAAACCCTTTCAAATTATTCTTCTTATAGATTTTCATTAAATATTCAGCAAAGAGAGAGTACAATGATCCACATCTTCAACCACAAAACTATCCAGAAAAATCAAATAAAAAACATCCATGAGATGAACCCAACAATGCTAATAATTAAAACCCTAATTTAGAAGCCTACCTTGAAATGTCACTATCTGTGGCCAACTGCAGCCAACTAAAAAATCAAATTTTCTAGACGTGCACAAAGAGTCTACGTGCATGTGGTTAAAACCCTCCAACAACACTCATGAGCTTGCATGCTTACAGTTGCAACTGAAAAATGCATGTGCCATCCCTACGGCTAGAAACCAAAACCCTAGATCTCACATGTGAGCTTCAGACCCTGCAATTTCATACATGTATGAATCAATCTCTGCGAACCACCTCAAACCTCTGTAAGTAAAACCAAAGAAAGAAGAATGATCATGATGATGTCCAAATGAGGGTCATTGGACTTGTATTTATAGCCATCCGAGGGTGTCTAATTTTGATTTTGGACTGACCTATCCTTTTTTTCACGTGGGATTCAATTAAAAAATACACTTTCCCTTGTCTAAATCAACTGCTTCAAAAATAAAAATTAGTCCTCTCGAAAAGACAAATCTAGTCTCATGATTGGAAATTGTCATTAAGATACCAAATTAACACTCCCTCCCAGTTAGGGAGAAATTCCAATTGCATCAAAAAACCATTTCAATTATCCTGTCATCAAATCATGTGTTATCTCAAGTATCTCGTCATCAAATGTCGCCATTTATCATCTTGTCTCATCTCTTCTTATCCTTGCTTATTTCTTGATTGTCTCTGCTCATATGTTGAACATTATCGAATCTAAAAGAAGAATAATTTTACATCGAAGGGGAGTCCAAGCTACCACCATCTATCTATGGGGAAGCACTACTACCACCTAGAATCACTTCCAACAAGGAGCCCAATGCTACTACCCAAGAAACATTAGAGAACATATGATTAGGGAGCCCTGCTAAACCTAGAACCACATCGGGGAGCACACCTGAACTTGAAATCCAATTACAATGAGGAAGGATGACCTATGGGACACTCTCACCTCATATCTATGGAAGTGGGTAAGTTCCTATGGGACACTCTCACCCCAAGTCATCTCATCGATCAATAGGTGAGATGAAACTTACCAAGAAAGGATCGCAACAATCCCATTGTATAATCAATGGGCGAGATACCACTTTCTATATGAGGTAAGGATCACAATCATCATATTTTTTATTTATCTTCCCAACAATGACCCCAAGGAGTCATGTGGTAGAGCACTTGAATCATAATCAGGTTGGGTGAGATGCTCAACTTACCAAAGGTAAGGATCACACACCCCCAAGCTCTCTCTCAACCCGTTGGCGAGACGGGGAGCGACAATTCCAACAATCTTGGGTTGTGAGTATGATGCTAACTTGGGTATACTTTGCATATCTTTGATACTGGAGAAACATCTTCCACCCTATGGGTAACATATATGGGTAATAACCTATTTTCCATAGATCCATCAACCCCAGGCGCCCTCCATCTCAATTACACACCCTAGGAGGTTAGACATGGGGGAAGAGCTAGCTAAGTATTCTCGATTAGTCATGCTATTTATAGATCATAAACATGTCAATGTGTTCATTTCTGGTACCAGCTTAAAAAAACTCAGTAAAGAGTTCAAAAATAATGTCTCAATAGCAGCAGTCTCATGTTCATGCAAGAAATCAAATCAAATATTATATTAGCACAAATATATATCACAAAATGATACCTTATTCATCCTCCCTCTTGTGGAGGCAACAAGCAAAGGCCTAAGATTTTCTCGTACGACAAACCTATCTCAATATATGAAGATATATCACTCCCAGCTATATATGAGATTCTATGTTAATCGGATACCACTCTTTATTATCGCAATGTATCACTATCACATCCAGAAACTGTTCAAAATAGCTCTCATGAAAATATCTTGAAGTGTTCTTGGTAGCAACCCAATGTGTATAAAGTGGCTCAATCATGAATTGACTTAACTTGTTCTTTTCAAAACAAATATCTATACAGAACATCAATGCTTCAATCAACTGTCTATTTCCAAGTCAGGCCCAACAATATATTTGCACAAATTCTTGCAATTCAATCAGAATTTCCAAGTATTCGCATTCCCACTTTCCAAAATTTATTTAATAGCTTCATGATATATTTCCATTTTCCAAACTTTATCATTCCAATTTATTCATTTCAAACTTCAGAGGTCATCTCCCTCTTCCTTTGATCATCAGAGGCTCATTACTTATCAATAATAGATAGTCAACATATAAAACCAAAATCAAATGCATAGCTTGGACCACTTTTAAGTGGAGGTTTGGATCGACACATCTTTCAGGTTTACTAGGTAACTGTCAATGCAAGCATACCAAGCTTAGGGAGCTTGATTCATACAATGATTTCTACAAACATAATACTTTACGAAACCAATATGCTCAACCTTAAACAAATAAATATTGTGCAATCAAATCAACCAAGTCTACTTGTCAAACCAAAAAAAATATCAAAGCTATCAAAGTTCCTATCAATATCACTATTAAAACTTTTAATCCAAGTTCCCAAGTAGAGTTCACATCCAATTACCAGGTTGCAACCTTGTCTATTTGACCTGTCAACAATTTAATTTATAATATCAAGACATAATTCATCAATTCATCCTTATGATCATCATTTATGTCCTTATATGTGAATGCATACACCAAGGATAAGTCATATAATTTTAATCCATTCATAGCGAGATCACTACATACTGAATCCTGATGGTTTACTCTTCAACCAATGATGCCAATATATAATCAATTATGTCTACATGGCACTGTTATTTCACATCAAGGCAAATCACCATTATCAAGAACCAAATATGATCAAAGCCCTAATTCGTTATAACTGCGACTTCAATCAATTCATAAGTGAGGCATCATGTAAAAATTCAAATATTTCTCATCTATATTAAACCAAGAAGCCAAATCTTGTCAAACCCTTGCAACTATTACAAAATATTGAAATATACTAAATTCAATGATTTAATCAAAATAACATATTGAGATGCAAATTGCAGTCCCCCTAAAACACAAGTTTAGTCAACACATTCACATTCTCTATAGTAAATCAAACATTCAAACTTTCCTACTCATATGACTTTCTCTTGTCCACTCCATATCAATAGGATTGCCATAATCTTAGTGCGCTCTTGATCTCATGCATAAGGCTTTAGTTTTTTTGTACTAAAAGCACAACCACACCCACAGGCCTTCTTATGTGCGGTTTTGAGGCCAATACCACCCCCTTAAGACTTATTTTGTGCAGTTGGGGATTAGAACGAGAGAACCCTTCTACAAACCATAACATAAATAAAAAAAGTACTTATCTACAAAGAGAGGTGATCATCTCCCTCTTTAACCAACCTTAAAGAATCATGAATTTCCATTACCCATAAACATTGTTGCCTTCATTATATTTCAACCAACTTCATCAGAAAGTAGACCTAATTGAGACTATCCCATCTAGTGCTACATCAAATATGTCACAAGTGATAAAACATCTTCACATTGATCATGCTAGGGTTTATATATTGCATATATCAAACATTTTTCATAATCTAGGATTTCTTCCGAACTAGTAACCTCATAATATCCATCAAACCCTAATAATAAAATTACCTAGGGTTTCCTTCAAAACCTAGAATTATTTTAGGTCTCCACCATCCTCTCTTGCTTCCAAAAAAGGTGCCTTCATAGGGGTGATATTAATGACTTTTCTTCAACCCATCTCTAAAACCATGTTAATTTTTATTAGGGCTATATTGTTCTTTTATTTAGATAATTGTGTTTATTTATTTACATGTTAAATTGAACCCACAACATCATAACATTATACTAATTTTAACATATTATTCAGTAACATATGCAATTATATAGAAATAACAATATCATCATCAATGAAATGAAACATAAAGGAACAATAGAATAAAATAATTCACACATAGAGACTCCATGATTGGTCGGAGACCAGGGACAAACCCTCTACGGGGAAAATCCTTTCAAATTATTCTTCTTATAGATTGTCATAAAATGTTTATAAAAGAGAGAGTAAAATGATCCATATATTCAACCATAAAACTATCTATCAAAATCAACTAAATAACATACATGAGATGAAACCAACAATGCTAATAATAAAAACCCTGATTCAGAAGCCCGTGGTCAACTGTCATTGTCTATAGTCAACTATTGAATTATGTGGTCAACTATGGCCAACTAAAAAATCAAATCCTAGTTTCCAACCACACAGAGAGAGTGTCAATGCATGTGGTTGAAACCCTCCAACCACACTCATGAGTCTTTGTTCCTACAGTTACAACCAGAAAATGTATGTGTCATCCTTGAGGCTAGAAACCAAAACCCTATATCTCACATGTGAGCTTCAGACCTTGTAATTATGGACCTATACTAACAAATCTTTGTAAACCACCTTAGACCTGTTCGAGCCAAACAAAAGAAAGAATAATGATCATGATCATGTCCAAATGAGGGTCAATTGACATGTATTTATAGCCATCTGAGGGTGTCCAATTTCACTTTTGGGTTGACATGTCATTTTGTACACATGTGGGCTTCAATTAAAAAATACACTTTCCCTTTTCCAAATAAAGTTATTCAAAGATCAAAATTAGTCCTCTCGGAAAGAGGAATATAGTCCAATGATTGGAATTTATCACTCAGCTGACAAATTAACAGAGCACATGTTGGTGCTTATGTATAAATCACATGTTGGTGCTTTTGTGTTGAGGCTTAATTGAGTTTGATAGAGAGCATATAGGGATCAATAATATTGCAAGGGTTTCAAGCTTGGTTCAAGGCATGAAAACAAGTTTTTTTTTTTTAGATTGAAAAAAATTGTATTTGTAAGATATCTAATTCTCAATTTATATCAATAACTAAGTAGAGGGTTTTCCCTATTGGGTTACCTAGAAAAAAGATAATTGTGCTTTTATTTATGTAGCTATGTTTTATTTATGTTCCTATTCCATTGCAAATAAGTAGAGAAATTTTTTTCCCTAATCAGAAAAGAAACTAGCTTTCAAATAGTTCATTAGAGCAGTTGCATATTTTCATGGATTTTCTACAAGCATCTCCTCTTATATTAATTTTAACCTTTAGTTATTATTTAATTGAGCGTACATGTAAATGTTTACAAATATTTATGTTGTAGAGTGTCCCTCTATGAAAACAACTCCCCCAACTGCCACTTGTACCACTGTGCACCATTGATTTTGATGTTAGACAATTGAAATAATGTCTACCTTCAGATTGAATATTGCTATTAATTAGTTACAAAAATAATAAAATAAGTAAAAACATTTTAGAAATAATAAAATTACAAAACCCGTTGCAAATTTTTCAACACTTCTGATAAAAAAATGCTCTGTGAAAGCAAAACTCGAGCAAAGAGGAAAAAGTTCTTAAAGAAGAGCAGAGAGGGAAAGATCCCTAGGCAAAGGTATTTAAGGGCACTCCATCACTGAACCAAACCGGCCAAGACAATCCCCATTCCTCTTCTGGTTGGATGGATGAGGTGAGGGAGATCTAGGTCTACTTTTTTAATTTGATTTGATTCCTTAATATCAACAACAATTTCCATGCCTAATTATTTGGACCATTTCTAGATTAAGGGTGTTTTTTTGTTTTTTTGTTTTTTTATAGATTTATTTTATATTTAAAAATTTTATTTCACAATAAAGAAATAACATACCACTCAATATAGTATTAAGAGTAGCTCCTCCCCAATACGAGGCTTCTACTTATTATTTGATTTCTTTCAATCAACAACAATTCCAATTTCTAAGTAATTTAGTGATGTGTGATGGTGCTTTATTTGTTTTTATTTCCTCTTTCAGACTCTTTTCTGACATATAGAGATCATGTAACGGAAAAGTGAACATCATAGAAGAGTGAGCATCACTACAATGGAGCAATATCCTCAAGGTAACCAATAGTTCCTTCTGAATATTATTACTTGTATTGCTATAATTGATATCATTTATGATATCTATTTTTGTAAATTTAAAAATTTAGAATTAAGAATTGCTGAAACTTGACTGTAAATTACTATAAGATTTATTCAGTTGGCTGGATGCACTACTGGACGAGTCCTAGGAGTGGACGAGAACGTGAACTCTGGTAATTTTTTCAACATTTACAGTGGCACAATTTCTTTCTGTATGGTATTCGTTCACTGTGATAATATTTTTGTTTCATAGGTAGTTGCAGTTGCGTTCCTGCCCAACGAAATAGCCAGGGGTGCTTCCAAAAAGCCGAGGGAATTTTGTGAGGGGATTACGATAGGCTCAAATTTTTAAAATGAAAACGCGCTTAAATTTTTAAAATGAAATGACAATATCATAGCACATGGTGATCACCATTTCCGTGGGAGTAGCATAGCGACAAATAGTTAAAATTTCACCTGAGGTCAAAGGACTCCATATTCAACAGGTTGTTTCCAAGCTTGTTGACGTGGACAATCATAAACGAAGAGACATCATGTGCAAGATTAAACATGGAAGGCACATGATCTCGTTTGAATGAACACACAACTTCTAGAGGTTAAGAAGTCTGAAACCCAACATCTAAGGTAACCACCTTAGTTTATTTAAATTAGCTATCAACTCTTCAATGGTATAAATTTAAAAGACCAATATCATGGCTAGCATCTAGCAGGATTAATGCATGGCAGGGTTGTAATAAAAAGAAAAAAAATAATGAATATTATGAAGTGCATCTAATTTTGAATAGTTTACTTTCATTTTGCAATGCAATTTGATCATTCTAAATTCCTTACGTGTGAATATGTTTCCATGCTACATGCAAACACCTTTGGTATATGTTTTGGTCATGTAAATCTCTGTGGTGCCTTCTATCCTGGTTTGGTCTATGATTTGAATTTGATAACTATGTTAGCTTTCGATGTAGCTTCAATTATAGTAGAATCCAAATCCATTTTCTCACAAGGAAGGTGAGCTCGTGCATCAACTTATAGTCACAGTAGCCAAGAGATCAGAAAAAAATAGTATATTATCTAACAAAATAATTTTAAAATGGTATTAACATATGTAGATTGTAACAAAATTAGATATTATGTAATTAAAATAGATTGGACGAAGATGAAAGTCTATTATAGATGGTTTCATTAAGAATATTTTTGTTAAATGAATTGATACATAATCATTCCAGCTGAGTGATTTTATATCGATGTACCGCATGTAAAAACATAAAAATGGTATTAATGTAGGTGGTTGTAACGAAATTGTGTGGTAAAAGATACAATATTAATGTAGGTAGTTGTAACGAAATTGTGTGGGAAAAAATGGTATTCTATTATACATAGTTCCATTAATCATATTTTAAAGAGTTAATGGATGATCATCTTATCTTATTTTTATTTTATATTAGCGTATTGCATTTAAAAATGATATTAAAATATGTAGTTGTAACCAAATTATATATTTACGATGTAAAGCATTTTTATTTGAAAACAACTCCCCCAACTGCCACTTGTATCATTGTGCACCAATGATTTTGATGTTAGACTATTGAAATAGTGCCTACCTTTGGATTGAATATTGTTATTAATCAGTTACAGAAATAATCGAATAAGGAAAACAATTTTAGAAATAATCTAATTATCAAACCCGCTGCAACTTTTTCAACACTTCTGATAAAAAAATTCTTTGTGAAAGAAAAACCCAAGCAGAGAGGAAAAAGTTCTTGAAGAAGAGCAGAGAGATAAATATCCCTAGGCAAAGGTATTTAGGGGAACTCCATCACTGAACCAAATCGGCCAACACAATCCCCATTCCTCTTCTGGTTGGATGGATGAGGTGTGGGAGATCTAGGTCTACTTTTTTAATTTGATTTTATTTCTTAATATCCAAAGCAGTTACCATACCTAATTATTTGGACAATTTCTAGGTTAAGGGTGTTTTTTTATTTATTTCGTTTCTGTTTTTTAGATTTATTTTATGTTTGAAATTTTTCTTTGACTATAAATAAATAATATACCACTTAAAATAGTACTGAGAGTAGCTCCTCCCAAATACGAGGCTTCTTCTTATTCAGATTTGATTTTTATCAATCAACAACAATTGAAATTTCTAAGTAATTCAGTGATGTCTGATGGTGCTTTATTTTTTTTTCTTCTTGCTTTCATATTCTTTGATGACATATAGAGATCGTGCAACGATAGAGTGAGCATCATAGAATAGTGAGCATCACTACAATGGATAAATATCCTTAAGGTAACCAAAAATTCCTTCTAAATATCTTCCTGCTTGTATTTCTCCAGTTGATATCATTTATGATATCAATTTTGTAGATTTAAAATTTTGGAATTAAAATACATAATCTATGTTAACTTTTTTCGTAAGCAATTATAAAAAGAGGGTCGAGAATTAGGCTTGTGTGTGATTTCTCTCTGAAATCAATCATAATGAAACATAATATCAAAATCCCGAGATAATAAACATTTCAGTGTGTTTCATTTTGGGTGTTTTTACAATCTTCAAATTCTGGTTGATTCTAAAACCCATAAATTGCATTTTGGACATCCTGAAATAAAATATATTCACCTAAATTGGAGTTGGGTTTACTAAAATTATATGCAATATGAGAATAGGGTTTGTGATAGTTATACTTATTCATATTCCTCCAGAATTCATTTCCTCTATTAAATTATGGAATCTGAAAGAGAAAGCTAAAGCGTAAAGTCATAACATAGAACGTAGAAGACTCAAACATAGGATATTTTCAAATCTATGAATAAACTAAGGCATTTGTATGAATTTTACAATTTTATTATTTATCTACTACGCTTTTCTACCTCACCTTCTCAATTTTATTTCCAAATCATTGGCTTCCTCAGACATGGCCGCACTTCCATTGTCTACACTTTTTTTATGCAAATATATAACAATTTATGAATAAGAGAAAAGAGGGAAATATCCCTAGGCAAAGGTATTTAAAGGCGCTCCATCACTGAACCAAACTGGCCAAGACAATCCCCATGAGGTGAGGGAGATCTAGGTCTACTTTTTAAATTTTATTTGATTTCTTAATATCAACAACATTTACCATACCTAATTATTTGGAAAATTTCTAGGTTAAGGGTGTTTTTTTGTTTATTTATTTTTTGTTTTATAAATTTATTTTATGTTTGAAAATTTTCTTTGACTATAAAGAAATAGCATACCACTCAAAATAGTAATGAGAGTAGCCCCTCCCAAATACGAGGCTTCTGCTTATTCAGATTTGACTTCTTTCAATCAATGATAATTGCAATTTCTAAGTAATTCAGTGATGTCTAATGGGCTTTATTTGTTTTTATTTTTTCTTTTAGATTTTTTGCTGACATATAGAGATCATACAATGACAGAGTGAGCATCATAGAAGAGTGAGCATCATAGAAGAGTGAGCATCACTACAATGAGAAGTATCATTAAGGTAACCAAAAATTCCTTCTAAACATCTTATTACTTTTATTGCTACAGTTGATATCATTTATGATATTTGTTTTGTAGATTTAAAAATTTGGAATTAAAAATACAGAAGCTATGTTAATGAAGCAGCAAAAATTGCATCTTCATATGCCAAATGATGGCAGGGTTTGCGGAATTAAACCCTACTAATTACCCACACATTAACATTATGGAGTCATGCTTCTCTATTTTCACCCAACAGAATGGGTTCCCTAAATAACTCCTTGAGTTTTAATTAACCCCTTCATAAATAAACAGAACCACTTTATAATTTTATAGCATTAATCTTTTAATCATATGCACGCGAAAGCTTAATAATAAGTGGTTCTCAGTTCACACATTACCTTCTTTCTTTACATTACCTGTGGCACCACATATGGTATCACCTAACCATATTGCATTGCAAAATTAAACCATATCGCATACACAGCCTCGCATTTCCAAGACTCATCGCAATGTCGCTTTTACGCCAATTTTACAAATAAGCAAATATTACATTTCGCACATCAGTGATTATAACATATCACACTTCGGCACTTCGCGAGTTTCTCCATATCGTACTTCGCCAATCTTCAATTCCTCTGATCATCACAATATCTTATCGCATGCGATGTACGATATTTATCGTATCACAGGGATCTTAAAATTATCATTCTTCGCACCTTTAACTCCCATCACACTCCGGAAAACCACAAACTTACCTCATCACAACTTCACAACTTTAACTCCACCGTTGACTATTATGTCATCTTGCATGCATTATATGATATGCGCATGTACCATGTGCTAACATGTGTCCACTTTGGCACTTTGACAATTTAATATGCGATGAGATCTGAACCATCGATCTTTAAGCTGATCTTTGACATCTATTTGTTCAACTGCCACTGATATGCAACTCCGTCTCCTTCCTGAGCTTTCTTCTATTTATTTATTTACTTCGACTTGGAGTTATCATGCTTGTTGCATGCCTTACTCACTATTTCAAGCCAGAATACAGAACACGATTCCATATTACTTCTATGAATCCATAATTCGGTTTTATTTCTTTATCGATCTACACTCACATCCACTTGCTCCAGACTGGAATCACCCAAATTCTACACATCCATTAAGGAATGAAACACAGTCACAATGAATTCAATTTCCTCATTAATTAAATAAATGTACATATACAAATAATTTTTTTTTTTTTTACAATATGGCTTTGGCCTGATGAGCCTTTTACATTGCCTTCTATATTCTAGAGGACCCTCTCTATCTTTTAGTTCTCACCTCTCTACTCTATCCTTGGTCTAATTTCTTTGTTAAATTGGCATCTCCTCTGTCACCTGATTTTAATTATTTTTAATTTGTCTCTCTCTGCCTTCCTTCGAGCTTACAATTGAATTTATAATTACAATAGAGATTATTCAGCTGTCACAATAGACCCCTATGACTTTGCAACAAACTCTATTAAAATAAATCCTTCCTATCTCTAATTTATGACTAATCTAATCTCTTGAGCATCAAAAAAAATATCCTCTCTAATATTCCATTTTTTCATGGATATGTTTACAAAAGTCAACTAATATATTCCCTACCTAGGATTTCTAAGAATTTAAACAGTTTACAAGAGAATATTACAATATTTACAACTTGAACCCTCCTTGGGCTAATCAAACAATTTAATTTAATTTGAGTGCTAATGCTCCTGCATCAGACTCCCAAACTAAAAAAGAATCATGATCTCTGGATCATGTGTTCCAATCATAGTCCTCTTAGATCCCATATTTTATTATTCAATGATTTCTTTTCTCCTTTCAACTATTGTCCACGTACTCTGTTGTCTTTTCTTGCTGCTCCTGGTTTCCATATCTTCATTTGTAACAATCCATTGAATTTTCCTTCAATATTTTCTACAGTCTAGCCTTTCATACAACTGATTGTTTGTCTTCTCCTTATGCAACTCCTCTGTCTTCCGCAATCACACTTGAATTCTGCACAATTATTCTTTAATTAAAAAGAGCTTTCGCCAACCTCTGGCTTTAACCTTCAAAAGAGATTTAAGCAGCTCTAATACCAAAAATTGATTTAGAAAAAACTACATCTTCATAAATCTCGTGTTTGATGCCAAATGATGGCAAGGTTTGTAGAATTAAACCCCACTAGCTACCCACACATTAACATTATGGAGTCATGCTTCTCTATTTTCACCCAACAGAATGGGTTCCCTAAATAACTTCCTGAGTTTTTATTAACCCCTTTATAAATAAACATAACCACTTTATAATTTTATAACATTAATATTTTAATCATATGCACGCGAAAGCTTAATAATAAGTGGTTCTTGGTTCATACATTACCTTCTTTCTTTACATTACCCATGGCACCGCATATGGTATCACCGAACCTGTTGAGGCCTCAGAAATTCGTGGCAAAAACAATGGGGATAACCACCCAGTTCAAACCTTAAAGTAGTTCCTTTTCCATTCGGGATAGTGGCTCCGACTGGGTGTAATGGGACCAGTTTCCCAGATTTGGGTTTTTGTATGATCGGTGGATTTCTCTCAAAAGATTCGTATAAATAATTACTAAAAACTAAAACAAATCTATTCTAGAATGAAAAACTTTGAATTAAGTCTAATCTCTAACACGAGATAATACCAATTTTATGCAATCTAGAATGATATCTATTCAGTATATGATGATTTAGATCAATCACAGACTTAATAGGATTAATACTTTGTAAGATGATTATTTTGAGAAATAATTAATCAAAATAAAGTGTAAAATATATCACACATATTCTGATGATCATATATAAAACAAATCTATTTCTATCTTTATATCGTACAATAGTGCAACTGATATTTCAAACAAAAACAATTAATTTCATACATAATTCATGAAAGCTATACTTATCACTAATGTTTAAAACAAAATTTAGCATACATGATAGTACCAGATGTATATTGTCATGTTCATTTGATTAGCAATAATAGGCCACAATCAATCCTTCTATCAATGAGTCTTTTAGAGAATACAAAAGTGCATCAACAGTGACTAACAAAATGATGTATAACTGAAAAGGCCATGTTACATTATTTCATCGAGGCATCTACAAACTTACAATAAAGCATTCTTTGTAAATGTTCTCAATAAAATTCTGGACCCTTATCTAAATGTATGAGAAGGGTTTAAATACTACTTCAACTACTTACAAAAAATAGATTATACAAAATATCTTATGAGGTGGTTTCAAACAACCTTCCTCATTCCTAGTGCCTAATTGCTAAAATTGAAATTATTAAAAACAATATAACTTATAATCATGCCCGATGATAGATTACTGCCAGCTCTGTTTTTCTGCTCATAAATATCTAACATCGGCTGAACCTGTGGAGGCTTCCCGAACTACATCTTCATTTGCCCATAAAATATAGCATCATGTAAAAGTGGCTGCAGAGAGCAACTTAATGTCATTGCTTGACTGTGTGGTTTAACCAGTAATTGCCAGTATGATTCCCAATCAGTCTTCTTCAACTGTGCAAGCGTTTCTTCCCGGAGTTGACCTGTGCTTTTCCAATTTTTTTCTAAATCTCTAATATCAGGAATTGATTTATGATTTCCCTCTTTAATCAAACCAGAGGTATGTAACATATTTTTAATCATTTTGACCATATTATTTGATATACTTGCTGCTCTGGCTATGGCCAACTCTGCCTGTTTTACCTGTGCATCCCAGTCAGTAAAAAGAATATCTTTGAAAGTTTCTTTGATATTTTGGAGACTCGACTTTCTCCCTTCCTCTGAATCTTTCCATTAAATATAATCAGAAATTTTAGTATTGAGTTCATTAAACTCAATTCTCTGGTCAATGACTGTATTGGTCAATTTTTCACTGATTTCCAAGTGTGGGATTATATCTGACATCTGTAAAATAAATAAGTTTTGTTGTTTTCAGAGTAAGTCATTCAATGCCAATGCTTCTTTTATGAATTCCTCTGTATTAGGAATACCTTCATAGTTTGGAAGTTCTTCTCTCAATTATTTAATCAATGTGTTTTTTCTAGATAACTCATTTTCATGACTTATCTTAAGCATTTCCGTATCTTGCTTAAATTTGAGGAGTTGTTGCTCTACCTTCTGATTTAAACTGCTCCTTTCTTCATCCAATTGCTACTGTAGCTGCATGATCTTATCATATTTTTCTTGAACCAAAATGGACACTTCGGTTTCCTTATTCATCGTTGCAGTAGTGTATGCCCCAGCAAATTGTGATTACCAAGTCAGATTTTCAATTGGATTTGAAGGAGTGCCTTTCCATACAACTTCCATTACTTCATTTCCTGGAGGGGTTTCAATCCTTCTCCTTTTTGTTTGTTTCCTTACTACAACTTTATGGAGAGGGTCGTAGAATACTTCTAGTGGAGGGATATCAGTTACCTTCATAACAATTTCATCAGTTGGAAAGATAGGAATGACTTCTGTGTCTTGGGAGGTTATCCCAGGACTTTCAATGATTTCTTTTGTCGAAACTGTTTGTCCCTTTGGAGTGTGAAATTATGTATCTTTTTGTGAAGATGATACTTCTAGGGTATTTATCAATGTGTTGCTAACTGTAGTCTAGATTTTATCTAGTTCATTCTGAATTTTTTGCTTGCTTCAGTCGTATAACTGGTAACTAAGGCATTTTGAGGGATACATCTGAGTCTTTGTTCTCTGTATTCGTTGAATCTCTATATTTATTTTAGATTTAGGTTCGATTTAATGAAATTTTGGACTTCTTCAAAAGTCCCAACTGATTGCAAAATGTCTTCAAATCTATCATTAGTATGTATGATAGGTTTGACTTTAACTAACTGAGTAAAATCGTTAGCAATCTTCTCTGAGTCGAACTACCTTGAGGGTAAAACGGGGAGCTTCAGGAGCTCAATATTTTGACATTCTTTTAATGCATGATTGAAATTACTGAGAGTGAATGTACCACATTGAAGTGGAAAACTTGGTCATAAGGATTTTTTACTATCCTTCAAATATTTGGCGAGTCCGTTACCAACAGTTTGGTAAGCGACTTCTCTCACCATTAATTTATCAAAAGCGTACAATGGAAGAATATTTGGGGGAGTGGAGCTTCCAAATACTCTAATATATGAAAATGATTCTTCAAAAAAAAAATTTCCTATCATTTGAAGGTCTGCAAGGGCTTCCTTGGTGAACCTAGGGCTCACTCTGTCAAACATAAATTGATGTAACGATAATACAACTCCATAACATAGCCTATGAAAATGTGGTGCATAATTATGCTCCCATATCTCTTTATGACTCAAATGTATAGAGGTAGGATCCTCGGAAGTCCATTTCCAACCCATAACCAGAAAACTGGTAGAAAAGCAGATGGCATAAAAAACCTACACGCTCATAATAAATTGAGGAACAGATTTGGAGGAGGAAGTTCTTATTTGGAGATATTCATTAATTGCCTTAACTAGATTCTCAGAAAGGATAGTCGCCCAATTCATTATGAGGGAATTAACGCAGGATTCAATCAGGGGAAGCCAATTTATGGAGAACTTGGTATTATCAGGTAGACCATATAATCTGCATAGCATTGCTGCTACAAAATTGTAGGGGTTTGCAAGTGACATAATAGGATACATACCTGTTTTCTCATATTTGAACTTGTTACCTAGTTTCCTCCAACCTTGAATTGCCTTGAACGGGTCTTCGTTCTTCTTAGAAAACTTTGTGACAAACTGACTGTTGTAAATGTCTTGCAGGTCGGGTAGCCTATACATGATTTTCAAATCTTCAGCTCTGAAAGAACCTAGAATCTCATTCTTGAAGATTATTAATTGTCTGTCTTTGATTGTTGAATTGTCTAGCACCCGTATAATCATGTCAGTATATGGAAGAAGAGTAGCCCTTGCTGCTATCCTATGGAGGAAAGAGCATGTAATATCTTTGAACTGTAAATTTGAGGGTGTCGCATCATTGGCAGTCGTCGTGACTTCCATTACTTCAGGTTCTTTGTCTTCGAGAATGGTATAGATAGCTTGCCAATTTGTGGCACCTCAATCAGCAGTGCAGACTGTATCTGAGACTATTGGTGACATTTCTGTGTATTCTTCTTCTGCAACAATCTGTTTGCTGTGCTTTTGCATTACCTTGCGGATGGACATATCTTGAAGGAAAATCCCTATAAAAGTAGAATAATGATCAAATGATGGAAGATATATTTGAAGTGACCAATTCGAAAAGAAAAGATCCAGGAAGCAGATGTTCCATTAATTAACCGTAACCAAACAATAATTATTTGCGTTGGGATGATCAAAAACATGTAATTGTTTCTGACATGATTTATTTGATGTAAAACTTTTATTTAAAACCTGTCAAATCCATCGCATCGCATCCTTTGAATATATATTTATGAAGAATATAACATTTTGTTTATGCGATATGCGATTTTGTGATATCGCGAAATCGCAAAATTATAGAAGTCGCAGTATCACAAAATCGCAATATCGGAACTTTGGTAAGAATTGCTTAAAGTTTTACAACGTAAATCCACGATATGCGAATTGTAATGTCGCTTGTGAAACTTCAAATCGGCGATCGCAAAATCAGGATTTTGCTGTTTTATTGTTTTAACTTTTAATAAGAAAATATTTATGCGAAATGCGATTTGCGATAGGGTATTTTCAAAGATGTTTTTTATTAATTTCTTTTTGTTTTTTATGTTTTTATTAAACAAAATCAATAGTTTTTTTGGGAGTTTTAATTTTTTTATCTAAAATGAAAAAATATATATTTTTAATAAGGGTCCCTATTTATATTCATCAAAGGTATAGATTATTTTGAAAAATTAAAAATGGGGGGGAGTTGTTGCATAGCACAAAAATTGGCGATTCACTTGGGAGAACCAGATATCTCTGATTGGTTTATTTGGATATTTCTAAACTTTCAAAACAAGAAAAAGATGTAAGAAAAAAAATAGTACGATTCATGAATTAAACAATGTTTTTTTTAGAATATAATCTATTTACCTATCTCATTTCTTCTTAATTAAATCCTTTTAGTGATAATACATAGGTATATGTATTATCCAGTACTCAGATTTAAACATATAAAGTAGGTATTCTCTAAAATTGGTTTCATATATTTTTACCCATTTATCACAAATAAAGCCACCATTGCCAGTAGGCATTTATAGCCTCGACAGGGTTACCTTTTAACCAATAATGATTCATGGTCCCATCTAAATTTGATTTCTTATTTCAAAATATAATTTAATATGTAATTGAATTTATTTTTCTTGACACATTTTCAAAATCATTGTTCAGGTTTGGTAGCCTGATAATGACAATGTCATTCACTGATAGTAATTTTAGACTGAACAAGCTGGCTCGTGATGAGACCCCTTGTCTATTGATTTTTTTTATAATCATTAAGCTATTACCCTGTTGTGGTATGCAGTATTGGTAATATCAGTCTAAATTATTTCTCTATGATCATGATAAACAAGCTCGTAATGAGACATTTCTTTTGAATTTATACATCATATATATTTCTTTTCCCTTTTTGAATTATACTCTGAAGAAGAAATCTTATCATATGGGATGAATCATTAGCTCATTTAAGAGTCATGGGTGATAATTATAGAGTTGATAGATACCTTTTTATAGAGAATCCTTGCTAAGTTAAAAATTTCCTTTTTTGACTGATACATAACAATTATATTTTATGATATCAAGAGTCTTTTCAGAAAGTATATGCCTTTAGTAAATTTCAAATTATTTTAAAAAAATAAAGTTTATTCAATTCTCATAGTTATAATCATATTTTTACTTCACTTATTTATAGAAGCGAAAAATCAAAATAATTTATCAGAAATTTTGAAAATTTGAATCAACCAAAAATGATGTTATTTTCAACTTTTTATTTTCCTAAAGAAAAAATTAAAATTTTAAAGCTTGACCTAAGAGAAATATTTTTTAAGAATTTGACCATTCACAGGCAAGGAATATTTCTTACCTGATAATTCTTGCAACAAAAAGGTGGATATGCCTATTTTCTCAATGATTTGAAATGGACCAAGCCATAATATTTGGAATTTGGTATGCTTACCCTTTTCCTCATGTGCCTTATCCCATTTTAAAACAAGGTCTCCAATTTCAAAATATTTTGAACTGGTGGATGCTGTGTCAAACGAGGCTTTCACTATTTGTTGATAATGAGCATGTATAGCTTTGGCTTTTTCCCTCTGTTCTTCCATTTTAAAAATTTGATCTTGTCTAAGCCGAAGGGAAGATGAAGGATTTTCATCAATAAATTGCACTAAAGCAAATGATGGTATCGTTATATTTGTGGCTAGAACTGCTTCTTTCCCATAAACTAACATAAATGGAGAAGTACCTATTGAGGCTTTTTGGGTGATTCTATATGCCCAAAGAGCAAATAATAGTGCTTTGTGCCAATTTTTATGATTTTGTTCTATATTTCGTTTGATGATTCTGATAAGGTTTTTATTTGTAGATTCAGCTAATCCATTACCTTGTGGATAATAGTTAGGTGAGTATTTTAATTTAAAACCTCTTTTCAAAGAAAATTCTATCATGGCATTTCCAGAAAAGTAAGATGCATTGTCAAATATCAAAGCTGATGGGAGGCCAAACCTAGTGATTATGAACTGATCAAAAAAATTTGTAATACTTTGTGTATTAACCACCTTTAATGAGATAGCTTCTACCCATTTCGTGAAATAATCTGTCGCAGTTAGAATATACTTATGCTGTTTAGAAGAGTTTGGAGTTATTTCACCTATGATATCTAACCCCCATTGTTCAAATGGTTGTTGGATATTTACTAGTTTTAGAGGAAATGCTGCTTTTCTTTCTCTTCCTGCTGCAGTTTGACACACTTTACATTTTATTGTGTACTCATGTTCATATTTAAATAGATTTGGCCAATAGTAGCTAGCATGCAGTATTTTATTGGCTGTGGTGTTTCCTCCGAAATGACCTCCAGCTGGTCCATCATGTAATTCCTGCATTACTTTTTCAGCTTTAGTTTTCTCTAAACATCTTAATAATACAAAATCATAATTATTTTTAAATAGTAAATTATCTATGAGTTGATATTGCTTTTCTTTAAGTCTCAGAGCACGCTTTGCTGTATAATTGAGATATAATGGAGCATATCCATTTTTTAAGAAAAATTTTAGATCAGCATATTGTGACTAAGAATCGTTTACGCTTACCTCGGACTGTTGTATTTCATTTGGTTGGTCTTCTTCTATTGGTAAATGAGAGGCTCCAGTTAACATCCTGCAAAGATCTTGACCTTTAACAATTCTAGCAGGATGTATCTCTACATCATATTCTTGAAGTGCAGTGACCCAATTTGCTCTCTTTTCTCCTACTTCTCGTTGGATTAATAATTTCCTTACTGCTGAGTAAGGTACTATTATTTTGGTATGTTTTTTTAGGAGAAAATGTCTAAAATGTTTCAAAGCTTTAAATACAACATAAGCTTGTTTTTCCATAGCTGAATAATTTAACTCAACATCTTGAAGATTATAACTAAAAAACGAAATTGGTGCTTCAATGTTCTGATCATTTATCTCTGTTAAATGATGTATCAGAAGAAAATATATATAATACAAATGGCTTAAGAAAATCAGGAGTTGTTAAAGAAGGAGCTTCAATGATGACTTTCTTAATCAGCTCGAAAGAATTTCTCTCATCTTTTCGCCATTTAAAAATTAAACTTATCTTGATCATTGATTGTAGGGGTAAGATGATTTGGGAGAAATTAGGAACAAATCTTTTTACAAAATTAATTTGTCCTAAAAGTGATTGAAATGTTTTTTTATTGTGTGGTAAAGGGATTTTTTCAATTTCTTGAATCCTATCAGGGTCAATATAGATTTATTTTTTAGAGACAATGAACCCTAATAATTTACCTTCTGATAAGGCGAAATAACATTTTTTTGGATTCAAGGAAATACCAAATTTTATACATCTTTCAAAAATGTGTTTTAGGTGATTAACATGATTGTATCTATGCTCAGAGTAAACAGTAATGTCATCTAAGTATATAAAAACTGAGTTATTGATTAATCCTCTAAAAGCTATATCCATAGCACATTGAAATGTATCACCGAAATTAATCAATCCAAAAGGAATTTTTTGATATGCATATGTTCCCCACTTTGTTTTGAATGTTGTCTTTAATCTATCATCTGGATGTACCATTATCTGATTATATCCTGAGAATCCATCGAGAAAAGACATCAATTCAGATCCTGCAACTAACTGTAATATCTGTTCCATGGTAGGCAAAGGAAAATTATATTTTTGGCAATCTTTATTCAAATTTCTAAAGGCTATGCAAATCCTAATGTCTCCATTCTTTTTTCTAACTATGACCATGTTTGACACCCATTTCGAATGTCTAACAGGAAAAATAACTTTGGCTTTGAGCATTTTATTTAATTCAGATTTAATTTGACTTTCTAAATTTGGGTGGATCTTTCTAAGTTTTTGTTGAACAGGTGTATCATCTGAGGTCATAGGTATGGTATGTTGAATTATGGAAGTGTCATATGTCTTAAGATATGAACAATCCCATGAAAATATATCTTTATATGTTTTCAACAACTTAATGAATGACATCCTTTCTTTAGGTTGTAAACCAATACCTAAGTTGATGTTTTGAGGTTTTTCTGGTGTACCAAGATTAATCAATCCAAATTTTAGTGTAGAACTCTGGGTTTTTGAATTGATGATCTTTTTAAACCTATCTTTGAAATCATAGAGATATTCCATTTTGACTACAAATTTGGGAATTGGATTAGTATTTTGTTTATCTTCAATTTGTAAGTCATGTTCATGTTCATCTACGATTTGACCTTCATAAGCTCTATCTGATGTAAGAAAGTCTATTATATCTACATCATTGTTAAATACTCTCCAATTTGTTACGTTGTCAGGAATGGAAGGTCTAAAAATTAATTCAATTGAAAATCTATCTGGGCTAAATTCTTCGGATGGTATAAGTTTAGATGCTACATTAGCAAGTAAATCAGCACTTGCATTTTTTAATCTAGGAACTTTGGAGATATTAAATGCATTAAAATGGGATGTAAGGTTCTGGGCTAAAGTATGATAGTGTTTCAAATGTCCATAAGTACAATGAATTGTATTTCTAACTTGTCTAACAATTATTTCAGAATCTCCATATACCTGCAAATATTTAACATTTAAACTAATAGCTTTGTACAGACCTTGTATCAATGCTTCATATTCAGCAGTATTATTCGTGCATTAAAATTCGAGTCTACAAGCTAGCATTGTTTTCTTTGCTTGTGGATTGATTAAAACGTGACATACTCCTGCACCATCTTTATATTTTGAACCATCAAAGTATAAAGTCAAAAATAAAGAATTTTTTGAAATTTTATTGCTAAGATTAACACATCTAGAAGTGTTTGTTAGAGAAAAGTTTTCAATTTGAGAAATAGCAGTGTTCGCTGAAAAAGGTGAAATTTGGGCATTGAATTATCCAAGAAACGATCCAGCTGAATAATTTCCAATAATATTATTGGTGAAAGCTATAGGCTCATTTGTTTTTTCTAGTTCAGTGACTGTATGTTTCATAATTTTTTCATGATCAACTTGGATTTGATTTGGTTTACCATTGCATGGTAACCACATGTGTGACCAATCGATAGAAAAATATCCATGTAACTTTTTAGACCAATCTCTACTTAAAATAAGACCATAAAATTAAGGGATGTCTGAGACTAAAATATCAATTACTTGCAGTACCTTTGGATTGGATGATAATCCAATGGATACTGACAACATTTATCCAATGACTTCTACTTTTGTTCTATCTAATTGAACTATATGTACAACAGATTTTTGAGGAGTGATATTCAATTTTGTACACACTGTTCTTGGCATAATGTTTGAAGACGCTCTTGAATCAATAAGACAATTATGAACATTTTTGTTGAAAATATCATAAGTCAAAAGTAAAGGAGAAGTGTGAGAAATAGATATATCACCAATTAAGACCAGATCATTGGGATTTACTTTGTTTGGATATGACATAGGTTTTCCCATATCTTTAGAAGCTTGGGCTATAATTGGTGGTTGTATAGGATCTATAGGGATTGCCTTGAGTTCTCTAAGTAAAATTTTATGTTGTTGTTTGAGTTTGGTCATTTCATGTAGTGAAATATTTGCTTTGGTATTTTTCATATCTTCAACTATATTGTATTCCACTGTATCTGAAACTATCAAAGTTTTGGAAGTTGTAATAGGATCAGATGAAATAGGATCTATTTGGATAGTTTTAGATTTTTTGACTGTTATTTTCTCCTTTGTGGGGAGAGATTTTTGTTTCTGATTTGATATAATTGAATCAGGAGAATATTTGCTTCTAGTAGACATGGGCATAGCTTCTCTTTCTTCTTCTAAGGGGAGAATGAAATCCCATAACCCATTCAGTTCAAATTCTTCCTCAGACTCTGGTTCTTGTTCAGATGGTGAGGGATCTTTATTATCTTTATCAAATTCGGCATTTGAAATAACATTTGGAGGCTGAGAAGTTGAAGAAGGATTTTTCTAAAATGGGTGATATGATTTCTTCGGTACCGATGATTCAACAACTTGTTTCTTTATGCCAATCATGTCATTTGACATAGTCTTTAACACTTTTTGAAGACCTTCAAGATCAGATGGATCTTTCGAGACTTTCTTTTTGGAATCTTGATGAAATGTCACTTTCTTTGATTTCCTGGCTTCTATCTCTGATCTTTTTTCTAATGCTAGGATTCTTTTCTCTACAGCAAGAGCTTCTTTCATGTTTCCTAAAAGGGTAGGTTTATCAGCTCTATCTACAAAAATAGCTATATTAGAAGGTAAGAAAGAAATATACCATTCTATTTGTACATCAACAACAGGCTTGGAAGCAGTTGGGATTTTGTTTAATAACTTGTGAAATGTAGAGTTGAAATCTTTGATTATTTCACCTGAATTTGCTTTTAGATTGGAAAGGGAATTGATTAAAGATGCAATAGTTCTATCATCTCCAAATTTTGCAAGAAAAACTTGTTCAAAAGTTGCCCAATCGGTAATTGATCCTACTAGAAGTGAAAAGTACCAGGATCCTGCAGATCCTTGTAAAGTATAAGGAAACAATCTAACTACAATATCTTCATGAGAAACTCCATTCAGATTCATGGCTAACATAAAATTATTAATATTTTCTTCGACAGGAAGACCATCATCTGTATTATATGTAGGTAACCAATTTTCTGGATGATCTGGAAGAGGATTTGGATTTGCTATCAATACAGCCCCAGGATTCACCCAAGGCTAATTAGCCATAATTGGATTTGAAGTTTGTGAAGTTATAGAAGTAGATCCAAAAGTAGGGGGAATGGATGAAGAACATACAACTGGAACAATACTACTTGTGATAGTAATGATTGTTTGAGTAGAGGAAATGGAAGAATAAGAAGATGTAGATTGAATAAGAGGATATGAAGAAGTAACTGAAGGGAAATTTGATGTGACTTCACTCGTATCTAACTTAGATCTGAATATAGAAAAAATTTTGTGATGTGATTCTATTGGAAATTAAAAAGGAGGAATTCCAAGTCTTTCACTTTCAGATCGGGTTAATATACTGGTTTCTCTAAATAGAGAAGTAACACTTTCTTCAAAAGCTTTTGGGTTAACAGGTTTTTCTATAGAAATTGATATTCCTTCTAATTTCTTAATTAAAGAATGAACTTCGGGAGACTCAAAAGTGAATTCTAAAGAAGATGACTATCGAGATATTACAGGGGATGAGGGAAACGTTTCTACAATTTCCGATTTCTAAGTTGGTGATCTAGAATGTGATCGGGAAGTTGTAGGATGTTTTTGGGGAGATCGACTCTTATGAGGGGTTATATTTTGAGGTTTATATTTATATGCCATCCATAGTCAATCCCTCATTCTAGTGCCAAAAATGTTGAGGCCTCATAAATCTGTGGCAACAACAAGGGGGATAACCACCCTATCCAGACCTTAAAGCAGTTCCTTTTCCGTTTGGGATAATGGTTCCGGCTGGGTGTAATGGGACCAGTTTCCCAGATTTGGGTTTTTGTATGATTATTTTATTTCTCTCAGAAGGTTTGCATAAAGAATTACTAAAAACTAAAACAAATTTATTCTAGAATGAAAAACTTTGAATTTAGTCTAATCTAATTTAACCCGGGATAATACCAATTTTACGTGATCTAGAATGATATCTATTCAGTCTGTGATGACTTAGATCAATCACAGACTTAATAGGATTAATAATTTTTAAGATGATTCTTTTGATAAATAAATAATTAAAATAAATTGTAAAACATATCGCACATATTATGATGATCATATATAAAACAAATCTATTTCTATCTTTATATTGTAGAATAGTGCAATTGATATTTCAAACAGAAACAATTTATTTCATACATAATTCATGCAAGCTAAACTTATCACTAATATTTAAAATAGAATTTAGCATACATGATAATAGTACTAGATGTATATTGTCATGTTCATTTGATCAGCAATAATAGGCCACAATCAATCCTTCTATCAATGACTCTTTTAGAGAATACGAAAGTGCATCAACAGTGATTAACAAAATGATTAATAACTAAAAAGGCCATGTTCCATTATTTCATCAAGGAATCTACAAACTTTCAATAAAGCATTCTTTGTAAATGTTCTCAATAAAATTATGGACCCTTCTCTAAATGCATGAGAAGGGTTTAAATACTACTTTAACTACTTACAAAAAAATAGATTATACAAAATATCTTATGAGGTGGTTTCAAACAACCTTCCTCATTCCTAGTGCCTACTTGCTAAAATTGAAATTATTAAAAACAAACTAACTTTAATCATGCCCAATGATAGATTGCTGCCAGCTTTGTTTTTCTGCTCACAAATATCTGACATCGACTGAACCTGTGGAGGATCCCCGAACTATGCCTTCATTTTCCCAGCAAATATAGCATCCTGTAAAAGTGGATGCATTTTCCTGTATGGAATCCAGAGAGCAAATCAATGTCATTACTTGACTATGTGGTTTAACCAGTAATTGCCAGTATGATTCCCAATCAGTCTTCTTCAGCTGTGCAAGCGTTTCTTCCCGGAGTTGACCTGTGCTTTTCCAACTTTGTTCTAAATCTCTGATATCAAGAATTGATTTATGATTTCCCTCTTTAATCAAACCAGAGGTATGTAACATATGTTTAATAATTTTGACCATATTCTTTGATATACATGCTGCTTTGGCTATGGCCAACTCTGCCTGTTTTACCTTTGCATCCCAGTCAGTAAAAAAGATATCTTTGAAAGTTTCTTTGATCTTTGGGAGACTTGACTTTCTCCCTTCCTCTAAATCTTGCCATTCAATATAATTATAAATTTTATTATTGAGTTCATTAAACTCAATTCTCTGGTCAATGACTGTATTGATCAATTTTTCACTGATTTCCAAGTGTGGGATTATATCTGACATCTGTAAAATAAACAAGTTTTGTTGTTTTAAGAGTAAGGCATTCAATGCCAATGCTTCTTTTATGAATTTTTCTACAATAGGAATACCTTCATAGTTTGGAAGTTCTTCTCTCAATTCTTAATCAATGTGGTTTTGCTAGATAAGTCATTTTCATGACTTATCTTAAGCATTTCCATATCTTGCTTAAATTTGAGGAATTGTTGCTCTACCTTCTGATTTAAACTACTCCTTTCTTCATCCAATTGCTGTTGTAGCAGCATGATCTTATCATATTTTTCTTGAACCAAAATGGACACTTCGGCTACCTTATCCATCATTGCAGTAATGTATGCCCCACCAAATTGTGATAGTTGAGTCAAATTTTCAATTGGATTTGAAGGAGTGTCTTTCCATACAACTTCCATTACTTCATTTCCTGGAGGGGTTTCAATCCTTCTCCTTTTTCTTTGTTTCCTTACTACAACTTGATGGAGAGAGCTGTAGAATACATCTAGTGGAGGGATATCAATTACCTTCAGAAAAATTTCATCAATTGGAAACACAGGAATGAATTATGTGTCTTGGGAGGTTATCCCAGAACTTTCAATGATTTATTTTTCCGAAACTGTTTGTCCCTTTGGAGTGTGAAATTGTGTATCTTTTTTTGAAGATGATACCTCTGGGGTATTTATCAATGTGTTGCTAACTGGAGTCCAGATTTTATCTAGTTCATTTTGACTTTTTTGCTTGCTTTAGTCCTATAATTGGTAACTAAGACATTTTGAGGGATACGTCTGAGTCTTTGTTCTCTGTATTCATTGAATCTATGTATTTCTTCTAGATCTAGGTTCGATTTAACGAAATTTTGGACTTCTTCAAAAGTCCAACTTGAATGCAAAATGTCTTCAAATCTATCATTAGTATGTATGATAGGTTTGACTTTAACTGACTGAGTAAACTTGTTAGCAATCTTCTTAGGGTCGAACTGCCTTGAGGATAAAACGAGGAGCTTCAGGAGCTCAATATTTTGACATTCTTTTAATGCATGATTGAAATTACTGAGGGTGAGGATTTTTTACTATCCTTCAAATATTTGGTGAGTCTGTTACCAACAATTTGGTAAGCGACTTCTCTCGTCATTAATTTATCAGAAACATACAAAGGAAGAATATGTAGGGGATTGGATCTTACAAATACTCTAATATATGAAAATGATTCTTCAAAAAAACATCTGCCTATCATTTGAAGGTCTGCAAGTGCTTCCTCGGTGAACCTAGGGCTCACTCTGTCATACATAAATTGATGTAATGGTAATACAACTCCATAACGCAGCCTATGAAAATGTGGTGCATAATTATGCTCCCATATCTCTTTATGACTCAAATGTATAGGGCTGGGATCCTCAGGAGTCCATTTCCAACCCATAACCGGAAAACTAGTAGAAAAGAAGATGGCGTCAAAAACATACGCGCTCATAAAAAATTGAGGAACAGATTTGGAGGAGGAAGTTCTTGTTTGGAGATATTCATTAATTACCTTAACTAGATTCTCAGAAAGGATAGTCGCCAAATTCATTATGAGGGAATTAACACAAGAGTCAATCAGGGAAAGCTAATTTATGGAGAACTTGGTATTATCAGGTAGACCATATAATCTGCATAGCATTGCTATAGCAAAATTGTAGGGGTTTGCAAGTGACGCAATAGGATACATACCTGTTTTCTCATATTTGAACATGTTACCTAGTTTCCTCCAACCTTGAATTGCCTTGAATGAGTCTTTTTTCTTCTTAGCAAACTTTGCGACAAAATAGCTGTTGTAGATGTCTTGTGGGTCAGGCAACTTATACATGATTTTCATATCTTTAGCTCTGAAAGAACCTAGAATCTCATTCTTGAAGGTTCTTAATTGTCTACCTTTGATTGTTGAATTGTCGAGCACCCATATAATCATGTTGGTATATGGAAGAAGAGTATCCCTTGTTGCTATCCTATGGAGGAAAGAGCATGCAATATCTTTGAATTGTAAATTTGAGTGTGTCGCATCATCGGCAGTCACCGTGACTTCCACTACTTCAGGTTCTTCGTCTTCGAGAATGGTATAGATAGCTTGCCACTTTGTGGCACCTCCATTACCAGTGCAGACTGTATCTGAGACATTGGCGACATTTTTGTGTATTCTTCTTCTGCAACAGTCAGTTTGTTGTGCTTTTGCATTACCTTGCGGATGGACATATCTTGAAGGAAAATCCCTATAAAAATAGAATAATGATAAAATGATGGAAGATATATTTGAAATTACCAATTCGAAAAGAAAATATCCGGGAATCAGATGTTCCATTAATTATCCGTAACCAAACAATAATTATTTGCATTGGGATGATCAAACACACTTAATTGTTTCTGACATGATTTATTTCACGTAATTTTTTTATTTAAAACCTATCAAATCCATTGCATTGCGTCCTTTGAATCTATCTTTATGAAGTAGATTACATTTTTTTTTATGCGATATGCGATTTAGCGATATCGCAAAATCGTAGAAGTCGCAGTCTTGCAAAATCGCAATATCAGAACTTTGGTAAGAATTGCTTAAAGTTTTACAACGTAAATCCGCGATATGCAATTTGTAATGTCGATTGCGAAACTTCAAATTGGCAATCGCAAAATCAGGATTTCACTATTTTATTGTTTTAACTTTTAATAAGAAAATATTTATGCGAAATGCGATTTGCGATAAGGTATTTTCAAATATTTTTTTTATTAATTTCTTTTTGTTTTTTGTGTTTTTATTAAAAAAAATCAACAATGTTTTTGGGAGTTTTAATTTTTTTATCAAAAATGAAAAAAATATATTTTTAATAAGGGCCCCTATTTCTATTTATCAAAGGTCTAGGTTATTTTGAAAAAATAAAAATGGGGGGGAGTTGTTGCATAGCACAACAAAACCATATCACATACATGACCTCACATTTCCAAGACTCATCGCAATATCACAATTATGCCAATTTCTCAAATCGAAAAATATTACATTTCGCACATCGACGATTATAACATATCTCACTCTGGCACTTCACGAGTTTCTCCCTATCACACTTCGCCAATATTCAATTCCTCCAATCGTTGCAATATTTTATAGCATGCACTGTGTGATATTTATCGCATCGCACATATCTTAAACTTATCGCGCTTCGCACCCTTAACTCCCATCATACTTTGGCAAACCGCAAACTTACCTCATCACAACTTCGCAACTTTAACTCCCCCGTTAACTATTATTCCATATTGCATGCGATATGCGATATGCGCATGTACCATGTGCTAAAATGTGTCCACTTCCTCACTTTCACAATTTAATCCGCGATGAGATATGAACCGTCGATCTTCAAGATGATCTTTGCAATTTAATCTTTGTCGTCTGTTTGTTCAACTTCCGTTGCTGTACAAATCTGTCTCCTCCACGAATACTCCTTCCTGAGCTTTCTTCTGTTTGTTTATTCACTCTGACTTGGAATTATCATGCTTGTTTCATGCCTTACTCACTATTTCAAACCAGAATATAAAACACCATTCTATATTACTTGTCCGAATCTAGAATTCAGTTTTATTTATTTATTTATCTGCACTCACATCCACCTACTCCAGACTGGAATCACATAGATTCTACCCAGCCATTAAGTCTTATTCACACAGTAAGACTTATTCCTTAATCAAAATTCATATAGCGATCATTTATTATACAGAAATGGTAATTTCTCAGTTATGGATCACTCAGCACGTAAAAGGAATGACACATAATCACAATGAATTTGATTTCCTCATTAATTAAATAAATGCACAAATACAAATAAAAAAACCTATTTACAATCTGGCTTTGGCCTGATGCACCTTTTACATGGCCTTCTATATTCTACAGGACCCTCTCTGTCTTTCGGTTCTCACCTCTCTACTATATCCTTGGCCTAATTTATTTGTTAAATTGGCCTCTCCTCTCTGACCTAATTTTCATTATTTTTAATTGGTCCCTCTCTGCCTTCCTTCGAGCTTAAAATTGAATTTATAATTACAATAGAGCTCATCCATCTCTCACAATCGACTCCTATGACTTTGCAACAAAATCTATTAAAAGAAATACTTCCTATCTCTAATTTATGACTAATCTAATCTCTTGAGCATAAAAAGCAATTATCCTCTCTAATATCCCATTTTTTGATGGATATGTTTACAAAATTCAACTAGTATATTCCCTACCTATTATTTCGAGGAATTTAAACATTTTACAAGAGAATCTTACAATATTTACAATTCGACCCCTCCTTTGGTTAATCAAACAATTAAATTTAATTTGAGTGCTAATGCTCATGCATCAGTTAAATTTTTTGGTAAGTAATTATAAAAGAGGGTCGAGAATTAGGTTTGTGTGTGATTTCTCTCTGAAATCAATCATAATGACACATAATCTCAAAATTCCGAGCAAACAAACATTTCAATGTGTTTCATTTTGGGCATTTTTACAATCTTCAAATTCTGGTTGATTCTAAAACCCAGAAATTGCATTTTGTATATCCTCAAATAAAATATATTCACCTAGATTGAATTTGTGTTTACTAACATTATATGTAGGAAGAGAACAGGGTTTGCGAGAATTATACGTAGTCATATTCCTCCATAAGTCATTTCTTCTATTACATTATGGAATCTGGAAGAGAAAGCTAAAGCGTAAAGCCATAACATAGAATGTAGAAGACTCAAACGTAGAATATTTTCAAATCTATGAATAAATTAGAGCATTGGTGTGAATTTTACAATTTTATTTTTTATCTACTACGCTTTTCTACCTTATATTCTCAAATTTATTTCTAAATCGATGGCTTCCTTAGAGATGGTCGCACTGTCATTGTCTACAATTTTTTTATGCAAATCTAGAACATTGTTATCCCTCCATCAGAGGAGCCATGGCGTCGATAATTGAACTTGAGACCTTTAGCATTCTAAAAAACCATTTCCTTACACTTTTTTTTTATGAAAATCTATAACAATATTATCCCTCCATCAGAGGAGCCCTGGAGTCAGGAATTGAACTTGAGACCTTTAGCTTTCTAAAAATCCATTGTCTTACACTTATTTTATGCAAATATAGAACAATATTATCCCTCCATCGGAGGAGCCATGGCATCAGGAATTTAATTTGAGACCTTTAGCTCTCTAAAAAAACCACACTCAATTCGTCCAAACCACTCTCCATTATGTTTATTCGTTTTAGCTTACGTGTACAGTGGACGAACATATGTGGTGCAGATGCATACAATGTGTTGGAATATCTAATTAATATTTTCCTACAAATATTAATTAGTGATGCAAGCCTACTAATTCTCTTCATATTGTCGCATTACATTATCTCAGTTGATATATTATGTTGTATACTCCATCCAAAAAAACAGATCCAACACTATTTGAATTTAAATGAAGGGACATATGAACCTCACCTCCTCATTGAAATTCTTGTTGGAATGTAACCCAATTTTTTTGGGGTTGGTTGGAATCTCTAGCCGCTTCCTTTTGTACACTTTAGGTTTGAAAAAAGGTAAACTGTGTATTCCCAACCCCCGCCTTTTTCGATGGGAAATTACTTGCTCATATACTCCCACTGCTTGTGGACAACATGATGGAACAACATGGTGATATTTCGAAATTTTTCGCTAGTTGTGGTTAAAATTTAATGCATAATTTCCTGGTGAATTAAGTGTATCCATATAATATAATATTAATGCTCTGTTTTAGCTGACGTGTACAGTGTATTATGGGTGTGTACAGTGTGTTTGTGTATTTTTACCTAACATGTACAGTGAGACATGTTAGGATTCAATCGTTGATGTGTGCGGTGGGACCTAGGTCATACCACATTTTTAATTGACTAACTCAGGCATCACTGAGGATGGTGTAGCACACATGTTCAGACCCGCTCACTAATTTCAGTAGCATCTTAAAAACACAAGTTATGATTGATTCCTTATAATCAAATTCATATGGTTACTCAGGTATTAATGTAGTGTATATTCGTTAATTACATACTTTTCTATTGAAAATAAATAGTAAGTTATGTTTTTAAAACTTAATTTTCTATTACTCAAGGCAATAGGCTGCAACCCTAGATTTGGCTCCCACACCATTTATCCTCCCATCGGTCGCCTGTGTGGTTTTGAAGGAAGATCTAAACAGATAAATCATGCCTTAGATAGAGAAATTCTCTTTGAAGGAATAATGCTTCAAAGCTCTTAATCAACGGCAATCCAAACTTTGGCTTTGGCACCATTTATTCGCCCATGAAGCGTCGCTACTTCCAGTGCCATTTGATTTTAGTTGTTTAGGTAATGGTTTTCTTCGTTCCAATTAATTTAGCTTTCAAGGATTTTCATGAATATATTTGGCATCGTTGGGTCAATTTGAATATATTTGCACAAGGGGAAGTATCTCTATCAGTAGGTTTAATTACCACACTGTCATCATAAACATCCAAAGTGCATGTTAATTGTGGCATGCCCGGTTGGTGAAAAGAGTATTATTGTTGTACTACCATGTTTCAAGTATCTATGGTGATATCATCTGTTTGGGATTTTATGATTATACTTATGTATCTTTTCTTTATCTGTAAAAATAAGAAACAAGCAAGAGGGAAAATTAGAATAGGTTTGTATTTACTAAAATGTAAAATCAAATTAATTTCATCACCCTATTCTTTTCTATCAGTAAGAAGCTTTATTTTTTCACATGATACCATAGACGCATGTTATAGAGTGTTACCTTAACAATAAATATCTTTAAACAAAGCCCTTTAACAAAATAAAAAAGGTTTTCATCATAGTTGTAAGATCTGAAAAGTTGTATGACAATTTCATGGCTAGAAGTCTAGAGTATGAAAACTTGGACATTGTACATGGAAAAATGGTGGAGCCATTACATAGACGGACGGATTTACCAAATGGATTCGTAAAAAGAATGAATAAATATTATTTTATAGATCCATTGATTCTAGTATGGGAATAAATTATCCTTTGGAAGCCATTCCTAAGGTGGAATTGATCTCCTTTCACTATTGCAATGTTCGTTCTATGTTAGGATAATTGTAGTAGTCCAACTTGCACATTCAGTGATTCCACCCTTTTAACTTACAGACTTATTTTCATCTTCTTAGATGAAAGTGGTAAATTAAATAACGTTAGAACACCAAATTCAACAATGAGTGGCCTAATTATTTTGTCAAATTTATAGAGTTACAACATTGTAATAGATAGGTTCTATCAATTGGATAGAGTTGAGAAAGCCAAGGACATGTTTGAAGAGCAATACATAAATGTAACTGAATAGCCCAATCCTGTTGTTCACTCTCTGTAGTTGTAATTATCCTACATGATTCATGTGAGAGTCCTTACTTATAAGTTAAATATTCAATTAAATCACATAAAAATGTGCACACTACACTCTATACACTATCTATACTAACTAGGCTATAAAAAAACCAATTTCTTTATCCAAACAATCATCCAAACCTATATTTTTTTTAAATAAAATAATTAACATTTATAAGTTAAATATTCAATTAAATCACATAACATATCACATATTTTTTCCTTTGTACTACTCTTTCCTAAGTTACTGCTTTACAATGTTTCCTTTGCAACATATGCTGCATTTGCTAGTTTATTTTTTATAAATCCAACATATAAACATAAATTCAACATATTGAGCCAACATGTAAAAACGTTTACATACTTTCCTACATTACACCTACACATCTCCCATATATTAGGTCTCTTGTATACTAGGCTTTAGAGCCACTCAACAACAATAAATATTATGTATTTATCAATATAGAAAATGGGTAAGTGTAAATGTTTGTAAACATAAGAATTTATCTCAATTAAAAAATAATAAAAGGTTAGAAGTAATATAGAGCCAAGTATGATGGAAATGTTGTATTTTCCATAAATTTAAAAGTAATAAAAGTAATAAAATTCAATTTGTTATATTGTAATTTTGTTTTGTAGTGCAGCTTAGTCCCTCCAACACAAGTTAGAAATTATGCTTTAGGAAAAATCACATAAAACATTATAACTTACATTGGTCAATTTTGAATTAAGAGTGGTACATAGAAAAACCATCCAATAGTCTTGCTTTGACATGAACTAATAAGTTTATATGTGAAGTGGATATGACATGAACTAATAAATTGATATGTGAAGTGGATAAGTAAATTGTTTGCTTAGGCAAAGGAACTTACACAAATTTTGGTGGGTAGTAACCACTAGTAATTCTACATATTTACAGTTTCACAACACAAATAATGGTGGGAAGTAACTCTTGGTAAGTACATTTATTTACATTTTATTGCTATCTATTTTTTATGCAAAAACTTTCTTAAATTATGGTGCAAGAAATTGATGGTAAATATGTTATTTACATGAGTACGAGTTATTTTCAAGGATTTTTTTTTTGATGGTTTTATTGCAAAGCTCAAGACAAAATAATCATTACACAAATATCTAAAAGTCATGCTTGAATATTGCAACTATTTCCATACATTATGGCATAAAATATGTAACATATTTTTTTTCGATGATTTTACTGCAAAGCTTAAGAAAAAATAATCATTACACAAATATCTAACATAAAATATGTAAGGTAGTTATTCACATGGAGTTACATTGTCCAAAGGCTGCAATAAGACCTTCAAGTTATGGTCCAATCAAATGTTTGAAAATTAGTTTTTTTAATAATATTAAAAAACAAATGTTTATTTTTCAAAATTAAACATTATAATTTGCACTAGCCAATGCTAAATAATAGTGATCAGTAGACAAATTGATCGTTAGAGTCATGCCTTGTAAAGGACTACTAATGATTCCACATAAAAACTTTATACTTACAATATGACAATATGCTTAACCATGTATATTCACCCCCACTTTACCATGGTTATTATTAAGTTGTAAATAGGTTTTGCTACAATACCATGGGCGAATACCATGCTATGTTATGAAACCAGATCACTTAGAAATCAGCCTCTTCTAGGGGGAATCCTCCTTTACATTACATAAATGAACAATGTTTGGATGATACAACTGAAAAAACCTCCTTTCTATATATAGGATTCCAAGGGGTCACAATATAATCATAGCTAACATAACAATAAAAATGTAAGGGCACAACAATAACAATAGTGGGCTTCTATGGGGCACAATAATAACAATATGGGGACTACATGGGCACACCAAAAAACAATAAAGGGGATACACTAACTATAACAATAAGGGGATACACTAGTATTATAGGGACCTAGCGTGTACCTCTCCTTCAAAAAGTGTTTTCCTCAATGCTAAAGTAGTTTTGGATGATTCTTTATAAAATTTTCATCCTCCCATGTCGAATCTTCAGCGAGTAAGTTCTTCCACTTGCTGAGATACTCTAAAATTGATCGATTTCGTAGTTGTCGAGTTCTTTTTTCTGTGATTTCTTCAGGTTCCAATATGATTTTTCCTTCTTTATCAAGTTCTAGAAATATTGTTTGAACTGGGAGCTTGTCACCTATAAGCTTCTTTAAGCATGAAACATGGAAAACTTGGTGCACTTGGGAAGATGCATGAAGCTCTAATTTGTATGCCATAGTACCAATCTTTTGCAACACCTTGTAAGGACCATAATAATTTGGTGATAATTTTTTATCCTTATTAGCTTACTTTAGGGACATTTGTTTGTATGGTTGTAGCCGTAAAAATACCAGTCGCCTACATCAAAAATTCTTTCGCTGTGATGTTGATTTTCCTGTTGTTTCATTCAATTCTGCACCGAAGTGAGGTTATCCTTTAAGAGTTGGAGAAATTTTTGTTGATGCTCGATGTGATCTTCAATTTCTTAAACCTTAGAATTTTCTCTTAAATATGATGTCGTGGACGGTGGATGATATCCATGAAGTGCCATAAATGGGGTCATTTTTGTTGTAGAATGGAAGGAAGTGTTATACCACCATTCAGCTAGAGGTAACCACTTGATCCATTATGTCTGTTTATCATATACAAAGAAATGAAGATATCCTTCTAAGCATTTGTTCACTATCTTAGTTCTCCCATCAAAATGAGGATGATATCTGAGCTATGAGCTAATTGAGTACCTAAACAAGAAAATAATTTCATCCAAAAATTTCTTGTAAAAATGGGATCTATGTCGCTTACAATAATATTTGGGTTTCCATGTAGATTTTGAATTGTTTCCATAAATTCAGTAGCAAATATACTAGCTTTAAATTGATGAGATAATGCACAAAAGTATGCATACTTGGTAAGTATATAAACTACAACCATGATGACAATATTTCTTTTGGACTTAGGTAAACCTATGATAAAATCCATTGAAACCTCCTCCCAACGTTGACTTGGAATGGATAAAGGTTGTAACAGACCTGGGGTCTTACTTGTCTCAACTTTATTTCATTAGAAAACCAAACATTTTGCCACAAAATTTTGAATATCATATTTAAGGCCATCCCAAAAAAATTCCTTCTTCACTCTGTGGCAAGTTTTAAAAATCTTGAGTGCCCTCCTGTGGGAGAGGTGTGAAATTCCAAAAGAATATTTTGTTTGAGTTGGGAGTTATTACAAAGATATAAGAGATATTTGAAACATGATGAATCATTTTTCCAACTAAATGTTTCAGATGTATTGGGATCCTGCTACAAATTTTGAATGAGTGTCCACACCTCTTCATCATTCTTTCATTCACCCCTTGCTTTGGTTATCCACTCATGTTGGATAATATAAATGGCCCAAATAAGTCATTCCACATCCTCGTCCTTTCTTGAGAGTGCATTTGCAACAACATGTTGTTTCCATTTTTTGTAGATGATTTCAAAGTCATAATCCAACATCTTTGCGACCCATTTTTTCTATTCTTCTAAAGATAATCTTTGTTCCAAAAATCATGTAAGACTATCATGATCTGTTTTTACCTTGAAGTGTCTTCCCATTAGGTAAGGTCACCATTTCTTTAGTGCATGTAGTATTGCCAACATTTCCTTCTCATAAATAGGTTTCTGTAAATACTTTCCTTTGCTTGGACAACTTTCAAAAGCCATGGGTCTTCCTTCTTGCATTAAAACTAAACCAATTAAATTTCTTGAGACATCACATTCCACAATAAATGTTTTTGTGAATTCTGGCGTAGCTAAGACCGGCGCTTGGCACATTTCTTCTTCAATATTTTCAAAGGTCATTGCTTCTGGAGTCCAAGAAAATGCATATTTCTTTAGTAATGATGTTATACGTGCCGATATTCTCCCATAATTTTTAAAAAACTTGCGATAATACCTTGTTAACCCTAGAAATCCTCAAAGATGCTTTATGGTTGTGGGGATTTTCCATTCCTTAATGGATTTAATTTTGTTAGGGTCTTCCTTGACACCCTTGTGGGGTACAATATGACGCAAATATTCCACCTCCTATACTCCAAAGAAACATTTGGAGGTTTTTTCATATAATTTTTTCTCCTCCAATAGTTTGAGCACCATGTTAGCATGTTGAACATGATCCTTCCAAGACTTGTTGTAAATTAGTATATCATCAAAAAATACTAACACAAATTTTCAAAGGAAGGGTTTGAAAATGGAATTCATCAAACCTTGAAATGTGGAAGGTGTATTAATAAAGCCAAAAGGCATGACCAAAAATTCATAATGACCCTCATGGGTTCTGAATGTTGTTTTCAGAATGTCTTCAGTGTTCATTCTAATTTGATGACATCCAGAACGAAGATCCAAGTTAGTGAAGTAAAATTATCCATGTAATTCATCCAATAATTCATCAATGACGAGGATGGGAAATTTAGATTTAATAATGAGCTTGTTGAGCTACCTATAATCCAAACACATACGCCATGATCCATACTTCTTGTGCACCAATACTACTGGAGCAGAGAAAGAACTTTGACTCGGTTGAATTAGACCAACCTCCATCATTTTTGCAACCATAAGTTCAATCTCATTCTTTTGGGAACAAGGATATTTGTAAGGTATGATGTTTGGAGGAACACTTCTTGGAATCAAATGAATAGCATGATCATAATCATGAATTTGTGGGAGTCCTTTGGCAATTTCAAACAACTTGGAATGATTTTCCAAGACTTTTTGGAGATCTAGAGAAATAGATGATTTTGATGTTTGAACCTCTAGTGAGCACAATTGTGTAATTACACCTCTTTGTTATTTCTTTAGAATTTTTTTCATGACATTAGAGCTGATTATCTTTCCTGAATTCCCTGTGATATCCCGTAATTCAACATCCTTTCCTTCCCAAAAAAAATTCAAGAAAATTTCTTCAAAATTAAAATCTATCATCTTCAATACATATTCCCCCATGGTTAGCTTGATATTATGGCACTTTCCAAAGAAACTTATAGTTCCTCCATTTGAAACAATCACTTGACACTAGGAAGAAATTCAATTCCTTGGCTACCTTGCAATGAATAAAATTATGGGTTCTACCCGAATCAATCAACACTATTACATTTTTCTTCTTGATATGTCCTTTTATCTTGAGAGTTTGAGGAGTGGTTATTCTTGCCAATGCATTACAAGATATGGTCAGATTCATTTCTTCTTTCTTTAGGGTTGGTTCCTGGTGTATATCCTCTTATTTTGAAGTTTCTTGTTCATTTTATTCCTCCTCTTCACATTAATCTATGAAAAATAATTTCTTTTCAGCACACTTATGAACTTTAGTGTATTTTCTATCACAACTTTATCAAATCCCTTTTGCTCATTTTGCTTCCAATTTTTGTGGTGTCAACCTTGTAGGTCATGGAAGTCTAGGAATAACAACACTTCCATCTTTATAGTTTTGAGTGGTAGGCCTCCTTGTTACAATAATTTTTCTTTCAAATTTTCTTTCCAACATAAATGCCTTCTCCAAAGAATCAGGTTCCCAAAGGCGAACCCCATGTTGTATTTTATCCTTTAAAGTCCCTATGAAGACATCAATCCTATGTTCCTCTGGAATATCAGTTACCCTTATATTCAATTTTTGGAAGTCCTCAATGTGCTCCATCATTAAAACCTTTTGTTTGAAATTTATCAATTAGATAAAGAAGGTGTTGCTCTTTGTATCCTCATAATGTACTATAATTTCCTCCATAAAAATTGACTAAGTAAAAATTTGTTTACAAGATCAAATTCATCGATACCATACAATTGTATTGGGTTCTAAATTTAAAGTTTCAATGCTCACCTTTGTATGTTTTTCACATTATGGTGATCAAAATATTGCTCCATCTGTGGTATCCATGATACACGATCCTTGCCATCAAACTTCGTCATATCTATATTTGGAATATGGTGGGTCTTCAATCCAATGTTTGAGTCTATGAAATCATGATTAATATTTATCTTGTTCTCATCATGAGTTTCCTCTACTACCTTTTCTCCGTTAGGAAGCCTTTCTTGTAGCAACTTTTCCAAACCTTCCTTCAAACCTTCTATATATTTCTTGAAATATTCCATGTTTCTTTTCATTTATCCTTATATACATTCCATTTCATTCTTCAACACATCCATATCTTATTTTAAATCATTCGTGTCACATTTTAGTTCTTCTTTGGTTTCTCTTTGTGAGAGCAAACTTTGTTTCACTTGGTCCCATAATTTTGATATATTGATGTTGCACTCATTCCTTTTCATGTGACATAGTAGATTTTTTTGAGGGCTTAATGGGTGTGGAATTATTTTTGGGAGGCATTTTAGAACCTAATATTGATATCAATGCTTCAATTTTCCCTTAGAATCCCTTCAAACTAATTTTTCAAACAAAAGTTATGCAATTTAAAAAACAATTACACACCTTTTCCTTGATTTTGAGGAGCTCGATATTGAAACTAATGTATATATTTGATTTTTGATCCCAAATATTTTAACTTCAGTCCTGTAGTAGCTCTCTGATTCTTCTTTCCATCGTCGTAGGTCTGACCTAATTTGGATTCTTCAAGGTAAATTTATGCCTGATTTCCCGCGATGTCCTAATAATGGACTAGTTCAGTAGAGTGAACTTGTACGACGTTACACATGTCACTATTTCAACCTTTGGCTCTAAAATCGGTATACAAGAAAATATAGTCCATGCGCGTTTTGCCACTTTTTACAGAATTCGAATCTGATGCATGAAACAAAAGTTATGACGATTTTCCTTCGATTACTTGTTTGAGATGAAATTATAGAGCCTGCAAAAACCCTAACTTCCTCATATCATATCTATGAAAATATAGTGAACCAAGATCTGAAATTTTTACACGAGGTTCATAAATATTCCGGCTCCACGAGGTAAACGTTTCAGTTTCTAAATCCTCATAGAAAAAATGTTAGAGTGAAAATTCCAGGATGATCTATTTTATGAAGCGAAACCCTAGAATCCCAAGCTCTAATACTAAATTTTATGAAACCAACTCACAAAATAGAAGAAAATCTATATCAACGACTTAGAAATCAGCCTCTCCAAGGGGGAAACCTCCTTTACATTACATAAATGAACAATTCTTGGATGATACAAATGACAAAACCTCCTTTCTATATATAGGAGTCCAAGGGGTTATAATATAATCCTAGCCGACATAACAATAACAATGTAAGGGCACAACAATAACAATGGTGGGCTTCTATGGGGCACAATAATAACAATATGGGGACTACATGGGTACAAAAATAACAATAATTGGGCTACACTAACAATAACAATAAGGGGATACACTAGTATTATAGGGACCTAGCAGCTTATCAATACCACATGCCCAAAAACTATAACTCATTTCACCATAAAAAAATTAAAATGTAAAATATAAGACCTTACATATATCATTGATCACATAGACTGAAAATTCTCGATCATATGGATGTATAGAGAGAGGGGGGGAGAGAGATAAGGAGAGAGGGAGGGAGATACTGACAGAGAGGTTGGAGGGGAGAGAGAGAGAGAGAGAGATGTGAGAAAGAGGGAGAGAGGGGAGGGGAGGGAGAGTAGGAGAGAGGGAGGGAGGGAAATATGGAGTTGGAAGGGGAGAGAGAGGGAGGAAAGAACAAATACATTAAGAGATAACTATAGAGGGAGAGGGAGTGACAAGGGAGAGATGGAGGGAGAGTGAGGGAGATAGGAGATGATGGAAGACAGGGGGAAGGAGAGGAGAGAGATGGATAGAGAGAGATGGGGGGTGGAGATAAGAAGAGAGGGAGGGACATAGTGACATAGTTGAAGGATAAAGAGAGAGAGTGTGAGGGAGTGATAGGGGTGAGAGACGGAGAGAGGTGGGATAGAAAGGAAGAGAGAGGAAGAAAGAGAGGGAGGACCTGAGAGGGAGAAAGAAATAAAGAGGGAGAGAAAGATGGATTTTGAGGGAGAGAGAGAGAGGGAATAACAAATACATAGATATATGGAGGTGGAGAGAGAGGGGGAGTGACAAGGGAGAGATGGAGAGATAGTGAGTGAGAGAGAAGATGAGGAGAGAGGAGAGAGGGAATGAGAGGATAGAGAGGAGGAGAGGAGGGAAAGAGAGAGGGAGGTAGACACATAGAGAGAGGGAGAGAGAGAGACGGAGTGAGGGTGGGGATACTGGGGGAGGTGAGAGAGAAAGGGATAGAGAGGAATTAAAAGAGAGAGTACTTGAGAGAGAGAAGGAAAGAGGGAGGGAGAGAGAGATGGAGGGAAGAAGAAAGACATAAAGAGAGAAAGGTGGAGAGAGAGAGAGAGAGGGTGAAAAGGGAGATATGGAGAGAGAGGAAGAGAAGGGGAAGAAAGAGAGAGAAGAGGGGGAGAGAGGGGGAGGAAGAGGGAGGGGAGAGAGATTTTCAGTTTGGGGGGTGAGATAGAGAGTTAAAGAAGGAGTGATGAAGGGAGATATAGATATTGATGAAAGGGGTAGAGAGGGAATAAGATCTAGTTAGAGAGAGGGAGGGAGGGAGAGAGGGAGATATATATATATATATCTCCCTCCCTCCCTCCCTCAGGGAGAGAGAGAGAGTTTTGGTTCGGATGAGATAAAGAGACAAAGGAGAGATGGAGGGAGATATAACCAACCTATATCCATCTTAACCCCAAGTCTATCAAGTGCTGAGAGGGTTCAAATCTCTCAAGGTGCTAACCTTTCCTCAAGTTTTACACTAAAAAAAAAGGCTTGCACCTCGAGATATTTGATCCCTCTCGACACTTGATAGACCTAGGGTTAAGATGGATCTAGGCTAGTTATAATTATCAATAAAGATTTTTTACACAAATTACATAAAAATAAAATAAAAAACATTAAATTAGTAATTATAATTAATAATTAAACTAGCCTAGACCCATCTTAACTTCGGATCAACCAAGCCCTAAGAGAGATCAAATCACTTGAGATGCAAACATATTTTATAATGAAAACATATTTGATGCCTCTCAAATTTTGGTAGATTCAGAGGTAAGAAGTATCTAGACTAATTATTTTCCATTACCTTTAAAAAAGCAAAAAGCCTATATTAATAACTCTTCAAATTCATAACTATATTAAGTATATTTTATTTAAAAACCCCATATATGACTTTAAGCTATTATTATTTGATAAAATATCAAATAAATTTCACACAAAATAGTGATAATTCGTAAAGTATTGTTCTCTATTTAAACTTGCAACATGTGATTTTTTTTTTTGGTCAATTTTATATCTATAACAACGGTACCCAAATGGATATCGTAAAAAAGAATGTATATGAAATTGCCTTACCCAACGCAGTGAGGCAAAGGAATTTATATTAACCTTCATTATTCTTGTTCTTGATCTGCAGAACAAATTTAACTTTATTGACTTTTTACTGCCACACATGTTGCCCCTATGCACACTTGTTTTATTAGGAAAGGATATTCTAACCTTTAGGAATTATAAACCACATTGGACAACATAAAATATCAAATTGAAGAGGGTCACATATCAATATAAATTGAGTCATGACTCGACACCAAATTTAGTTGATCCTAACATTTGCAACCCAAGGAAAATCTTTTCAAAACTCTTTTTAAAAACTTTCACTACAAACACAATTCCATTTTCCACAACCTCTACTGTCAATACTACTGAATTCTGAATAAATAATTTAGATCACAGTATCACAGTTTCATCAATATTAGCTTTTTAGACATTTGCAACAAGTAAATCAATCAAACATACATGTCAACATATTTCAGACCTGAGCCTTCTCCTTGCTCCCTGGTGCACACATGTTTCAATTCAAATCATTCATAGACAGTACAATACTTGAACACACAAAACTTTGATCTTTATCTCTTTATATAGCTTTAGCCTTAGTCAATACCTTAGGCCAATCCCTTAGTAATGTCATTGGTATTCTAGAACAGGATCAAATAACCATTGTCACTCCCATTACTATGGGTTATTACCATGGTAAAGACCCCTGGTATCCAAAATACCATGGTGTGGATTCTTTATGTGGTGTTTCTTCACAATACATGGATATCTATGCAACCTTGCTTCTCAGGATATGCTTGTACTTTCTCAAACTTTACCTTTGTCATCCATTTGTCTTTGCAACAAAATTACTTTGTCCATATCACCTCTAGCATGTGCATAAACATCCTATTATCATAATATTGTCATCTTTATCAAGTAGGTTTCCATAAATCACAACACATTAGTCATAGTGTCAACAAACAACAATAAATATTATGTGTTTATCAATATAGAAAATGTGTAGGAGTAAATGTTTGTAAAAATAAGCATTTAGCTCAATTAAAAAATAATAAAAGGTTAAAAGTAAGTGATGGAAATGTTTTAGTGTGTAAATAAGTGTAAACATTTAAATCTTGGCTCAATTAAGTTAAAAGTAATAAAAATAATAAAATTCAATTTTTTATATTGTAATTTTGTTTTATATGGTCAGTCCCTCCAACACAAGTTAGAAATTATGCTTTAGGAAAAATTGCATAAATAATTATACCTTACATTGGTCAATTCTAAATTAATAGTGGTCCATAGAAAAAATCATACTATAGTCTTGCTTTTAGAGGCAATAATAAATTGAGATGTGAAGGGGATAAGTAAATTGTTTTCTTAGGCAAGGGAACTTACTTAAATTTTGATGGGTATTAACAACTAGTAAGTCTACATATTTATAGTTTTACTCCTACATGAGTGCCGGGGAAAACATAAATAATGGTGGGAAGTAACCCTTGGTAAGCATATTTATTTAAATTTTATTGTTATCTATTTATTATGCAAATACTTTCTTAAATTATGGTGGAAGTAACTGATGGTAAATATGTTATTTACTTGAATAAAATTTATTTTTAAGGATTTTATTTTTGTAATGCTTCACTGCAAAGCTTAAGAAAAAATAATCATTACACAAATATCTAAAAAACATGTTTTAATATTGCAACCATATCCATAAATTATGGCATAAAATATGTAAGCTAGTTATTGGCATGGAATTATATTGTGAAAAGGCTGCAATAAGACCTTCAAGTTATGGTCCAATCAAATGTTTGAAATTTTATTTTTTAATAATATTAAAAAATAAATATTTATTTTTCCAAGTTAAACATTATAATTTGCAATGGTCATTATAATTTAGAGTCATGCCTTGACAAGGACTAATAATGATTCCATAATCATATTTAAATTTGATTAATAAGTACATACCAACTTAATACTTACCATATAAACTTACAATATAACAATATTCTTAACCGTGGATATTCACCCCCACTTTACCATGGATATTATCAACTTGTAAATAGGTTTTGTTACAATACCATGGCCTATCAATACTATATGATAAAAAACCATAACTCATTACACCATAAAAAATTAAAATGTAAACTATAAGACCTTACATATATCATTGATTACATAGAGTGATAATTCTCGATCATATGGATGGAGAGAGAGAGGGGGGGGGTGGAGAGATATAAAGAGGGAGGGAGATACTGAGAGAGAGGCTAGATGGTGGAGAGAGAGAGAGAGAGAGAGAGAGGTGTGAGAGAGAGGTAGAGAGATGAATGAAGAGAGAGAGGACGGGAGGGAGAGTAGGAGAGAGGGAGGGAGGGAGAGATGGTGTTGGATGGGGAGAGAGGGGGAGTGACAAGGGAGATATGGAGAGAGAGTGAGGGAGAGAGGAGATGAGGGAAGACAAGGGGAAGGAGAGGAGAGAAAGGGAGACATAGAGATGGATGGGGGAGAGAGGGGGGGAGTTTGAAGGAAAGAGGGAGGGAGATAGTGACAGATTTGAAGGGTAGAGAGAGAGAAAGAGATAAAGGGAGCGAGGGAGTGATGGGGGGAGAGACAGAGGGAGGTGGGAGAGAAAGGGGGAGAGAATAAGGAAGAGATAAAGGACTTGAGAGAGAGAAGGAAATAGGGAGGGAGGGAGAGAGAGGGAAGATGAAATACATAGAGAGACAGAGGTGGAGAGATAGATGGAGTGACAAGGGAGAGATGGAGAGAGAGTGTGCGAGAGGGAAGAGAAGGAGGGAAGAGAGAGAGAAAGAGAGGAGGGAAAGAGTGAGGGAGGTAGACACATAGAGAGAGAGAGAGAGAGATATGGTGGGGAGACAGAGGGAGGTGAGAGATAAAGGGAGAGAGAGGAAGCAAAATAGAGAGTACTTGAGAGAGAGAATGAAAGATGGAGGGAGATAGATATGGAGTTGTTGGGGGGGAGAGAGGGAGGGAAGAAGAAAGAGATAAAGAGAGAAAGGTGGGGAGAGAGAGAGAGGGTGACAAGGGCGAGATGGAGAGAGAGGGAGAGAAGGGTAAGAGAGAGAGAGAAGGGGAAGACAGAGGGAGAGGAAGAGGGAGGGAGAGAGAGATATATAGATATGGAGAGAGAGTCAATTTGGGGATAAGATATAGATTTAAAGAAGGAGAGATGAAGGGAGATATCGATATTGATGGAGAGAATAGAGAGGGAAGAAGAGATAGTTAGAGAGAGGGAGAGATAGATATATACACAGAGAGAGAGAGAGAGAGAGAGAGAGAGAGATAAAGGTACAAAGGAGAGATGGAGGGAGATATAACCAACCTATATCCATCTTAACCCAAAGTCTATCAAGTGCTGAGAGGGATCAAATATCTCAAGGTGCAAACCTTTCCTCAAGTTTTACACTAAAAAAAAAGGCTTGCAGCTTGAGATATTTGATCCCTCTCGGCGCTTGATAGACCTAGCATTAATATGGATCTAGGCTACATTTTTAGGTTACGCTCAGTGAATTTATATTTACCAAACACACCAAAAAATAATATTAAAAAATATACCTCAATGTGTTTGATAACCTAAACGTTCCATACTGGTGTGAAAAGGTTATGTGTGCACATTGGTGCATAAGTTTGAGACACACCATGATGAAAAAGTAAATATGTGAACCAAAAGTGGTGCATTATATGTATGTAAACATTGTGCCCAGTGCGGTTGTGTTTGATAGTGCACCGGAGCCAGTGCATTACTGGTTTTTGGGCACACAGGGGATTCTTTTTTATAAATTGAATGTTGTGTTTCCATATTTATAAATATATTTTTCATTTAATAAAAAAAATTGTGTTTTATGTATGAGGCTGATGTGTTTTATATTTCAATCATGTAGCAGAGTCATCAAGAAAGGGAGAAACAGTAGGATCATAAGAAAATGGAGGACCAATACAATGTGGTCTGACCATGGGAGGCCCGAGAGAGGGAGAGGGATTTATACCCTCACCCTATTAGCGGAGCGACTTGAGAAATCTTGAGGAATGTAGGCCTTCTTAAGTACTATGATGAGGCTACATCCCTTAAGGCACACTCTATCTTGTTGGCACATCTGATATGATGGTGGAGTGTCTAGGAGCAATGTTTTTGTGTTGGTCATGAGGCGTGGTATAGGCCCTCTGAGGAGGACATATGTTTTATCACTGGTCTATCTGGGAGAGGGGAGGATTTTCCCTAGTTCCCTGATTTCCCCCATGGGGTTGCACCATAGAGTCAGATTTCCTACTCTTAGAGACATGTTGGGCCTCATGTAGTGTGTCCAACATATTTTCAGGTGCATGGTGTACAACTGCGAATTGCTTATTTTGCTGCACAGGAGGTTAGGCACATCTCATTATAAATGACCACCATTTCAAACTTTACTAGTGATGGGAAACACATTAGATTCCATCTTTTTTATTATGTCGATTATTTTATTCAGGCGCCACAATGTATCAGATGGTATGTCATGTTTTTGAGGTAGTGTTGTATTTCTTTAGATAGATGTCATCCGATGATACATGGGAGGATGAAATTCCCTTTTGCTTCAAATATTTTTTGAGATATTTCTAAACATTAGGCCTACATTTCACCGTCACCCACCTAGGCTGATGACTGAGGTACAGATGTTCATGTGGGGCTAGATGATTCCCAAGAGGGGCTTGTTGGAGTATCCGACCAGGATTTCTACATAGGCGCTGGAGTTACTAGACAATGAGGATGACCACATGTTTATCTTGTTGTCATTTCCGTACATGGGTATTGGGTGGAGATAATGTGCCAACATCCTCTTCACACTAGATGAGCCTGTGGATGATGTTGGGAAAAATACTGAGAGGGGGGGGGGGGTGAATCAGTATTTACTGCATATTCAAAACTTTTTACTTTTCATTCCTTAAAACCCATACGCTACTTTCCTTCCGTAAACTCGCGTATACACGCGGATTTCCTTCAAGCAACTCGCGTATACTCAGAGATCTAATTATGCCATTAGTTCTTCACTTATATCATTCCATCATTCATTTATTAGATGTTCTATAAATAGTAAACATGTGCAGTAAGAACAGAATAAACCATCACACAAAGCATCACACATGAACACCAGGATTTTTAGGTGGAAACCCAAGTCGGGAGAAAACCACCGCTGCAGTTGCTCAGCCTTCAATATTTTATTATAGAGAAAACATCTTACAACATATGTGCTGGTGCAAACTCTACCACCACGCAGGCACCCACCTGCGCTCGTTTACCAGCCTCTCCTGGAAGGGAGCTACGACCCCCTGACTCGTTTACCAGCCTCTCCTGGAAGGGAGCTACGACCCCCCGATCTCGTTTACCAGCCTCTCCTGGAAGGGAGCTGCGACCCCCCGATCTCGTTTACCAGCCTCACCTGGAAGGGAGCTACAACCCCCTGACTGAAAGCTACAACCTTCAGCACCACCTTGGACCACGTTTCATCAATTTTCACACTGGATCCGACAACTTCAATAGAACAACACTTGCAGGCCACGTTTCATCATATTTTCAGACTGGACCCTTTCCATACTTTTAAGCACAAACATATATCACCAACAGATACTTATCAACACAGATCAGATAGCAGAAACACAGCAGAACAGATCAGATATTTCATACCCCTTGCTTCAGCAAACCCTAGTTTGCATACGTGCTTTCCCTTTGCTGATGTCGCGTATATACGCTCTTCCGTCCACACAAACCAGCGTATACCTCTGTGTGTATATTTCATTAACATCTTCCTTTCTCTTCTGTGACGCGTATATGTTGCTTCCTGCGGCGAAGTAGCGTGTCTTCAATCGTGCTTGAGCATACTTCTTCAGATCGGATATTCAGTTCAGATTTACCCTTTACTTCAGACAGATGTTCGCCTCATCACCGATCTAATCACTCCATAAACAGATCTAGCAGATACAAATACATTTCAGATCTAGATAGCCCGCTTCATCATTTCTTCATAGGTGCATCATAGATTCAGATCTATCATCAAACCTTTACCCTTTCCATACAGATATACTTCACAGAGAAGTATTCATTCAAGCTCAGACATCTTGCACTCTCACTCATGATTTGCACAATGAATTTCTTCTCCTTATATAGGTTTATCCTTTTCCAATACCACGGGCCCCTTTTTCGATACCATGAGCCATTTGTATACCATGACTGACCTTGATTCCACGGGCCTTGCACTGCGTACCCATGAGCCTTCAATACCACGGGCCCCACTTTATGAGCGCTTTTTCCCATACGCGACTTGGAACGTTGTTTCCCGCGTGCATACGCGACTTCCCTTAAACCGATCCGCGTATGCCTTGAGACATACTCTTTCACCATAGATTTAGCACAATCTGAATTCCTTTCTTCACTGTCTTCTGTACTCTCTGTAGATACATCAGATTTACTTCATTAAGAACATATTCTATCAAGCACAACTTCATCCAGTAAGTTGCCATTATCTTCATCAAGAGGGTTGCCTTTCAAGGACAACATTCATCATCATATTGCTAACAAACATCATTTACCAAGTCCATCACGTCAAGAATAACTTCATCAGGTGGATTGCCATCAAGGACAACACATGTCAACAGTCGCATATCTTCATCTTCATTCAGTGGGTTGCCATCAAGGACAACACTCTGCATCATATTTCCAACAATCTCCCCCTTTGGACTTGATGGCAACCACGATGGTGTTTGGTTACCACAACAGATAGGTGCATTAAGAATATAATGACACCATGTCACTCTCTCCAATTATTTGACATCATTATCTTCATTCAAACACCATGTCACTCTCCCCCTTTGACATCAAGGGAAAAAGGGCAAAACCAGCGGATCAAAACCAACACACTCTCCCCCTTTGACATCAAGGGCAACGGGCAGATCAAAACCAACATACTCACCCCCTTTTCTCCTCATGTAGAAGAAGCGTTCTGTAGATCTGATGTATACTGAAGTGACCAAGCTCCCCCTGAGTTCATGCTGAATCTTCAAACATATTTTTCAATGAAGTACATGACTCTATGAACTTCCTATCACCAAAGACTCATACTTACATCAATTATCCAACCAAGTGGATTTACATATGAGACTCAAGTACCCAACCAAGTGGGTTTACACATTTCAACTCAGCTACCCAACCAAGTGGGTTTACAAAAATTGACTCAGCTACCCAACCAAGTGGGTTTACAAACTTGACAAGTCCTTACATGACTGAATATTACAATTTTACAACATGAGTCTCAACAAGACCTTTTCATCAAACTACAGATATAACTTTTAAGACCAACACCAGAAATTCCTCAAGAAAGAGAACATATTTCAGAACCATCATAATGCCAACACTGCATTATACTCAGCAAAGCTAATGCTCCCCCTGAATCTGTGCAACCAAGCAATCTTTCCAAAGACTAAGGCTCCCCCTTAGTTTGTGCATCCTGAAAAATTCCACCAACAAATCATCAAGGCATCTTCATCAAAACATTAGAAACAGAATTATGAGAACTGGAACACCACCAGAGATACCAAACAGTATCAGAGATACCAAACAGCACTGCAGCTGTGCTGAAGAGAGCTAAACCAAGCAAAAATTTCCAGCAACCAAACATACGCGGTTTTCTGTGCAGGAACTCGCGTATATACGCGACTGTGTTTCATGAAACCCGCGTATCCAATGCCATCTTCTAAATTTCAACCAGATCTGATTCTCTGTGAGGCAAAGACAATGTTCAGCTTCTTTCTGAGATATTTGAATGCTTCCCTGGACTACAGATAGATAGAACAGTGTAGTGGTGTCTTCAAGCGTCATCCAATGGTTGTAGCATCAACACAATAGTAACCAAGCCTTCAGATTCTTTGCAGCATCAATACAATCTTTCCAAGAGAGATTCTCATATCAGAACAACATCTTCACATAGGTGTCAAGCAATCATCCAAGTGGTCCAACATCACCATGATCTTCAAGATTTAACATGAAGTAACATATGTAGGCAAAAATATCTCAATCATAGTACCAAACTCGACATCCAACTCATCCAAGTGTGAGCACACAAGATACTTATCAGCAACCAGGGTTAAAAACTCATCATAATAGTCCATGTACCAAGTTATCATCTTTTGAGCATGAGTATCATAAAAACCAAAGAATAAGTAGTCATATTGCCAACAATGCAATCATTAGTATTCAACCTGCTGCTCCCCCTAAACCAGTGCTCTTCCTTAACTTGTGCAATCTGAAATACCTTCAACAGCAAGTCATCAGCAACAATCTCTGCATGATCTGTCCTCATCTCTGAATTATAAGACTTTCATCTCAACAACGAATGCTCTTCATCATAAAGCAACCAGGCTTCATCCATAATCTTCAACACAGGAACTCATGTATCATTTCATTATCATGAGTATAACCAGAATGATGTTAATAGTGCAATCATCAATAGTCAGACTGATGCTCCCCCGGGACCTCTGCTCCAGATCTTCAGCTATCAAATAAATTCTCTTATCATCAATGCATACGCGACTGTGTCTGATGAAACTCGCGTGTATACGCGACTTTTATGAATAGAACCCGCGTATGGAAAGTGAAACATGGGAATTTTTCACATTCCTTTATCTCCCCCTGGACTTGTCCTTCCTGTACCTGTCTTCTTCATATCAGATGTTCTGTTAGAAATACATATAACCAGATTAATCAAATCAACCATGAGAGTCATTATGCATTGCTCCCCCTGTGACGATACATTACTAAATCTCCTAATGTATCCCACATCATTCCTACAGTCAATCAGAGAAGTAAGCTTCCAGAAGCGGATGACTGCAGTAGGGTCTGAATTCCCTACGTTTCTGATCGGTCCTCCTTATTTTTCCAAATTTTCTTGAGCTTTCCAACTGTGTGCTGAAAATTGTCCACTTTTCCAGATCTGTTCATCCTGCACTCTTTTTCTACATGTCCATACTTGTTACAAGCATAACATCTCATGTGGCCAGAGAAATAAACATAGGAATCATAATGAGTATTTCTATTCTTTCTCCTTTTACAATCAGCTGCTTTATGTCCATACTTGTTACATGAAAAACAATATCCCTTGAATAAACCAGAGTACCTTTTTGAGTAGAATCTGTTTGTTTGAGGCTGAAATGATCTGCTCCTGCAATTTGCTGCAACATGCCCATATTTATGACATTTGAAACATTCAACATTATTGAATGATTTCCTTTGAGATTTCATCATTGTTGATTGACCTTTTGTTTCTTTCAACTCTTCAGGTTTTGTATTGACTTCCTTTGAATCTTTAGCACTTCCTTGTGAACTAGATTCTCCTTTAACAGTTTCATGAAAACCAAGACCAAATTTGATAGAAGGAGACCTTTGACTACTAAGAATATTATCCAGAATCTTAGTACTATCTTGAAACCTCAAAAGTCTAACCTTTTCTTCTAATTTACCTTTGAGAATGTTTACCTCAACCTCCAGGGCTTGACATTGCTTTGTCATGCTTTCTTCTTTCCTTCTTCCATCTTCTACTTGATCCTTCAGATTTAGAATCTCTTCTTTCAACCAATTTTCGTTTACTTCACATGTTTGTTGCAACTCTTCATTCTTCTTCTTCGATGCTTTGAGATCTTCTTTCAGAGATATGTTTTCTGCTTCAAGTCCTGCATTCTTCTTATTTGATTTAATCAGGTCTTCTTTGAGGGAGATGATTTCTGTTTCAAGGCCTTCCTTTTCAAACGTTTGTAGAGGTTCCTCAATCTTCTTACTTGATGCTTCAAGTTTTGATTGTAGAAAGATGATTCCAGCTTCAAGACTTTCATTCTTCCTTTTTGATTTTTCCAGATCTGTTTTTAGAGAAACGTTTTCTGCTTCAAGTCCTTCATTCTTCTTATTTTCTTCTTCAAGTTCTGCTTGTAGAGAGATGATTCCAGCTTGATATCCTTTACTTCGACTGTATACATCATCGAACATCCTTTTCAGTCTAAATACCAAAGCTTTGTTAGCAGAATCCTTCTCATTAAATTTTCTTTGTTGATCTTTGATAACTTCTTCTAGATCCACAACTTTTCTCTCATTATCTTCATCTTTAATCTTGACAGCTTCGATAGCATATTCTTCACTATCATCACCATTGTTTGCACAACTAAGATCTTTCAAGGGATGACCCCAATCACTATCTGATTCATTTTTTTCAAATTCAGCTATCTCCTTACTTTGAGTAGCCTTCTTCTTTGCCATGAGCACTTGTAGAGCTTGGTCAGAATCTTCTTCATCTTCACTTTCACTATAATAATCCTTGCATATACAATTAAGTAAAATACAAGAGCAACGAGAAATACCTGTTTCATCTCCTTCAATTTCTGCTATACATGATTTCTGAGGCTTCTTCTTTCCTTGAGTAACCTTCTTCTTTTGCTTCTTTCCCATTGCGACGGATCTCCTTCAAGCGATCAAGCTTCTGCACAAGGACCTGCTCTGATACCAATTGTTGGGAAAAATACTGAGAGGGGGGGGTGAATCAGTATTTATTGCATATTCAAACTTTTTACTTTTTCATTCCTTTAAAACCCATACACTACTTTGCTGAAGCCAACTAGCGTATACACGCAGATATCCTTCATAAAACTTGCGTATACACAGAGATCTAATTATGCCATTAGTTCTTCACTTATATCATTCCATCATTCATTCATTAGATGTTCTATAAACAGTAAACATGTGCAGTAAGAACAGAATAAACCATCACGCAAAGCATCACACATGAACACCAGGATTTTTAGGTGGAAACCCAAGTCGGGAGAAAACCACCGCTGCAGTTGCTCAGCCTTCAATATTTTATTATAGAGAAAACATCTTACAACACATGTGCTGGTGCAGACTCTACCAGCACGCAGGCACCCACCTGCGCTCGTTTACCAGCCTCTCCTGGAAGGGAGCTCCAACCCCCTGACTCGTTTACCAGCCTCTCCTGGAAGGGAGCTACGACCCCCTGATCTCGTTTACCAGCCTCACCTGGAAGGGAGCTACGACCCCCGATCTCGTTTACCAGCCTCACCTGGAAGGGAGCTACAACCCCCTGACTGAAGGCTACAACCTTCAGCACCACCTTGGACCACGTTTCATCAATTTTCACACTGGATCCAACAACTTAAATAGAACAACACTTGCAGGCCACGTTTCATCATATTTTCAGACTGAACCCTTTTCATACTTATAAGCTCAAACATACATCACCAACAGATATTTACCAATTCAGAAAACACAGATCAGATAGTAGTAATACAGCAGAACAGATCAGATGTTTCATACCCCATGCTTCAGCAAACCCTAGTTTGCATACGCGCTTTCACTTCACTGATGTCGCGTATATACGCGCTTCCATCCACACAAACCAGCGTATACCTCTGTGTATATTTCATTGCGCATACGCGCTTTCTCTTCTACGAAGCCGCGTATATACGCGCTTCCTCTGCGGCGAAGTAGCGTATAGATTTTTTCAATCATTATAGAGCAGCATACTTCTTCAGATCGGATATTCAGTTCAGATTTACCCTTTACTTCAGACAGATGTTCGCCTCATCACCGATCTAATCACTCCATAAACAGATCTAGCAGATACAAATACATTTCAGATCTAGATAGCCCGCTTCATCATTTCTTCATAGGTGCATCATAGATTCAGATCTATCATCAAACCTTTACCCTTTCCATACAGATATACTTCACAGAGAAGTATTCATTCAAGCTCAGACATCTTGCACTCTCACTCATGATTTGCACAATGAATTTCTTCTCCTTATATAGGTTTATCCTTTTTCAATACCACGGGCCCCTTTTTCAATACCATGAGCCAAAACAATACCATGAGCCTTCAATACCACGGGCCCCTTTTTCAATACCATGAGCCAAAACAATACCATGAGCCTTCAATACCACGGGCCCCACTTTATGAGCGCTTTTGCCCATACGCGACTTGGAACGTTGTTTCCCGCGTGCATACGCGACTTCCCTTAGACAGATCCGCGTATGCCTTGAGACATACTCTTTTCATCATAGATCTAGCACATGCTGAATTCCTTTCTTCATTCCCTTCTATACACACTGCAGATACATCAGATTTACTTCATCAAGAACATATTCTATCAAGTACAACTTCATCAAGTAAGTTGTCATCATCTTCATCAAGAGGGTTGCCTTTCAAGTACAACACTCAGCATCATATCATCAACAAACATCATATCACATCAGATTTACATCATTTACCAAGTCCATCAAGTCAAGCATAACTTCATCAGGTGGATTGCCATCAAGGACAACACATGTCAACAGTCGCATGTCTTCATCTTCATTCAGTGGGTTGCCATCAAGGACAACACTCTGCATCATATTTCCAACAGATGATAGAGGTAATATTTTTGTTTTCTTTAAATTAATTTAGTTTCATTTTATTATCTTAATTAACTAGAATAAAAATTATTCTAGCGCATTCTTTAACTTGTTTTATTAAATTTTTTAATGAAATTGTCTAATTATCATTGTGTACTATATATTTTGTAGACATCGACATATTCCTTTGGGATATGCCTCATCCCCCACTCAAGGGAGCAGATGAGGAGATGGGTGAGGCCCAAGAGGGTGAGGCAAATCCTCAGGGGGATGTGGTCATTTGGGACTGTAGGGCTAGTATGATATTTAGGATGGACTACTGTGACATATTTTCTAGAGTTTTGGTTGAGGAGGTAGTCTTCCCTACAAGGGATCGAAACATCAGCACAGATCCTAGGTTTATGGATCTCTTGAGGGACTATTCATGCTATATGATGACTCTTATGTGTCATATCATTGAAGCTAGTAGGTTACTAGCAGTGAGGAGGGATGCAGGGCATGCAACACTAGATATTTCATATGAGCCTTCAGTAATGCTACCCTGTAGAATCATGATGATGAGGGTGGTGATCATGCTTCTAGTACTACTACCCCATCAGATCATGGTCAGGGTTTCTACAATTCTTCTAATAGTACACCTCCTCTTCGTTCACCAGATGATCACATGTCAGAGCTAGAGGATGTGCCTCATGTTTCTCTTGAGAGAGCAGGCCAGCCACCTCCTCCTCCACCTAAGAGTTTGACAAACATTGAGGTAGTATTGTACCATCCACCGTCTTCTACTTTAGACCAGCCACCTCCTCCTCCACCTCAAAGTTTTAAAAACATTGAGATAGTAGTTGACGATGCATCCTCTTTTGTTGTAGACCAAGCTACCACTACTATGTCTATTGTATCACATATTTGATTCCAACTATTTGACTTGATGTGGTTAGTTGACTTATATATATATATATATATATATATATATATGGTGCATTTTTTTTTGTCATGTTTATGTACTTAATTTATATATTGGTGTTGATGTGTATATTGTTAGGTCATGTTAGATATGTTCATTTAATGTTCTTGTACATAGATGTGTATGTGATAGTAGTTATTTGACATAATATGTATATTAATTTGAGGATGTGTGTGGTGATGATGTTAGATTACAATGTTTGTGTTTTGTTATATGTGATCACGATGATGATGAAAAATAAATTCAATTAGATAATCAAAATATAAATAAAATATGAACTTACTAGAGATGGAAAGGGAGAGCCTCGCGGAGGACTTTGATTAGCAATATGGAACAATTTTGAATTTGAAGAATTGACCATTTGATATTATTGAGATTTTGTCCCTGCATTTAAGAAAAATAAGAAACAAAATTTTATGTGCACATCTAAAATTAATTTCGAGAACCGTATAACCACAATCTAAATTGCAATACAGTGTTCAAACCATTTTTTAAGAAAATGTGACTTTAGGAAGAAAATATATACTATGAAATATTTTAATTCATGAGGATGCATCCTTAAGGATAATTTGAGATTAATATGCCATTTTATGTGAAAATAAAATTTCAAATAGCTTCTAAACCCTACCGATGCACTTATCAGAACAAATCACATTGATGTGTTTAATTCATAATAACACTGAGGCATTCAAATAATACCGGCACCATTTTATGAAATTCTAAAAATATAAGATATGTTATCATATCGGTGCTCTTGTAGAAAACTGCATCGGTGCGTTTAACAAAAAAACAACACAAGTATGCATCTATTTCTGAGATTTTTGAAAATAAAAACGAATTCTACCATTTTGGTACTTTGAAAAAAAAAATCTATCATGTCGATGCATTGAAAATATCTGGCACCTAGACAATTTTGGTGCACTTTACTTGTAAACGCATCGATGCTCTTTACCATCGAACATACCAATGTTCAGAGTAAGTGAAAGAAAAACGAGATGTTTTTTCTTTTTTTCTTTTTTAAAATTGAAAAATGAACTGCAATTGATTTTTTGAAATCTAATTTCATAAAGTATTTTAAAGAGTAAAAATATATTCACTATCTCATTTTTTCCCCAAAATTTCAACAAACTAATTTGCAAGAGAGACATATGAGGAGCACTATGCAGTAACAAAATAATTTGGAGCAATAGAACTATTTAGAAGCTTAGAAGTTGAAAAGTATGGCTATTCACTCAAAGCCTTGCGTAGTAAAAATTTTAAATTTTATTGTTGATTTTACTAATAATTTTTTTTACAATTTCTGTTAGGGTTTAATTAAAAGAAGATCATTTGCAAGAGAGACATATTGGGAACAATGTGTATGGTGATTCAGTAAAAATCATGCATAGCAAAAATTTTAAATTTTACCTATATTTTTTTACAATTTTTGTTAGATTTATTCAAAATTTAGAGGAAAAAAAAATTGTATAATAAAAAATTTACTATTGATTTTACCAATAAAAAATTGTATGATATTTTTTCCTATTTATATTTAATTAAAATTCAGAAGAAAATAAATAAATAATTAAATAATTAAATAATTTAAAAAAAAAAAAAAAAAAAAAAATTAAAAATAAATAAATAAATAAATAAATAAAAATCAATACTTACCTTAATCCTTTACTTCTTCTTGCTTATGTGACAAAAAAATTTCAGCTTAGGGTTTAACTCCCTCTACCACTTCACAATTAGGGTTTTTCATTTTAGGAATTTTAGATTTAATGGGTTTGTGTACTTACTATATATAGGGTGTTTGACATGTAAAGTAGGGAGATCACTTATTGAATTAGATCCAAACCCTATCTACCTTGTCTCTTTAAACAAAAAACAATGTATGTTTGGCGGTGCTCTAATGTAATATAATGCGCCAGTGTGTGTTGTGTAATAAAATGCACCAATGTATTATAACCTTGCCAGTTATGTCCACTCTTTTTACCAGTGCTCCCTACGTAATATAATGCACTGGCACCTCTGCTAAGTAGCACTGTTAAGTCATTGTGGTGTGTTTATCGTTACAAATTGCATTTTCATAATTAAAAAACTTAAATTTAGCCAACGGTTTTGAACCATTAAATGATCAGTGCGTTTAATGGCTTAAATTCACTAGTGTATTGATTGAAATAAAAACACTAGTTATGAGAGCTCTTTTTGGATGAAAATTATTTGATTTATGTATAAAATATAATTAATGGCTTATGTATTGAATGGTACAGGGTGTATATTGATTAAAAAATTATAAGAAGGTGTCAAGTAACAAAAATATTGATCGAAATAATGATAGCACATCAAAAAACGCATAGAAGACAAGTTCTTTATAAATTATTTACAAAATTAATATGTTTAAACTATATGTAAGATTAACTAATATTTATTGGTTAGTGTGTGTCATGCAGAGCCACAAAATGAATAAGTTTGATAAGATTACTTCTAATCTAAGTGCAGAAGAGAATAAAATCCTGATTGAAACTAGCTTTCGGATTATTCATTAGAGTAGTTGCATTTTCTACAAACATCTCCTCCTATATTACTTTTAACCTTTTGTTATTATCTAATTGAGCTTACATGTAAATTTTTACAAATCCTTTATGTTTTATAAATTCTACATATTAACATAAATTAAACATATTGAGCCAACATGTAAAAATGTTTACATAATTTCTTACATTACACCTACACATCTCTCGTATCTTGGGTTGTAGAACGACTCAACAATGTTGAGAAAATTACTCGGGGGGAGGGGTGAATCAATATTTTAAATTCAAACATTTACGCTAATTTTATTAAAATAAACTGTGTATGTACGCTACTACAAAGTAGGAAACCATCATATATCCAGTTCATTGATATTTTATATATTATATCAGATGATTATCCTTAATTTTTGCATCAATAGATTAATTAATTTTTAGTTGTAGTAAATAGCATAAAGAAACCATAGCAAGCACACATAGAACACCAAGATTTTTTAGCTGGAAACCTGATGTGGGAGAAAACCACGGCTACTGCTATCTATGTCTTTTTTCTTGTGATACCTACAGAAGGCAACAATATTCTCTCGTTTTCTAGCACACATTGGAAGAGAGATACAAGTCCCTAAGTTTGTTTATTGGTTCCTACTAGAAGGGGGTTCCTACCCCCTTTCTGAAGGTTGCAACCCTCAACTCCTTGTGGATCACTTTTCATAATATTTCATACTTGATCCACCTATGAGACAATAATCACATAAACTGTAGGCCACCTTTCATTAAATTTTCAAACATGACCCATATCAACCATAAACCCAAAAAAACTAAAGCACTGAATCTGAGACATTGTCATACTGAAAATCAACTGAAATTCTAAAGCATCAAGTCAATGAATGCAGAGCCCAACTAGAAACAACAGATATCAAATTTTGTACGTGATTGTACTGAATAGGACTCACATATATATGTGCTTTCTTTGTATAACACCTACTTGCAGAGCTCAGAATACTGAACACTAAATCATTAATCATTCAACCATACATAGACCACTTCACCAGATACAGATCACTAAACCAATCATAGATTTTTGACCCAATTACAGATCATAGGTCATACACCTAATCAAAATTTTGAACTATTAAAATTGATCAATTCAACCAAGTCGCCTCAATTTTCATTGTCATACATAGATCATCATGATAGATACATACATCAGCAAGTAAAATAGAGAACATCAAATGTAAACATCAATCATCAGATCAAACCCTAATTTGTATCGGTGACTTCCACAAGGAATATCAGCGTATGTGCTCTCTTACTGAGCACAACACCCGCGTATAGATCTGCACATACTCAAAATTATTTCACATAATATATACAAGACCCTATAGAGATGTATTTTCATATTTATGTGACTATTCCCAAACACATATGCATACGGATATGAAAAAATTTCAATGCAAACACAATTTCACTTTCTACAACCTCTACTGTCAATACTACTAACTTTTGAATAAATCATTTAGATCACAGTATCACAGTTCCATCAATTTAAACTTCTTACACATTATGCTTTAGGATAAATTTCATAAATAATTATAACTTACATTGGTCAACTCTAAATTAATAGTGGTCCATAGAAAAATCATCCTATAGTCTTGCTTTGAGAGGAAATAATAAATTGAGATGTGAAGTGGAAAAGTAAATTGTTTTCTTAGGCAAAGGAACTTACATAGATTTTGATGGGTAGTAACAACTAGTAAGTCTACATATTTACAGTTTTACTCCTTCATGAGTGGCTAGGAAAACATAAATAATGGTGGGAAGTAACTCTTGGTAAGTATATTTATTTACATTTTATTGTTATCTATTTTTTATGCAAATACTTGCTTAAATTATGGTGGGAGTAATTCATGGTAAATATGTTATTTACTTGAGTACAAGTTATTTTCAAGGATTTTATTTTTGGATGGTTTCATTACAAAGCTTAGGAAAAAATAATAGTTACACAAATATTTAAAAATCGTTTCTGAATATTGCAACCATATCCATAAATTATGGCATAAAATATGTAAGGTAGTTATTCACATGGAATTATATTGTGAAAAAACTGCAATAAGACCTTCAATTTATGGTCCAATCAAATGTTTGAAATTTTTTTGTAATAATATTAAAAAACAAATATTTATTTTCCCAAGTTAAACATTATAATTTGCAGTGGTCAATGTTAAATAATAGTGATCATTAGAAAAATCAATTTTTAGAGTCATGCCTTGACAATGACTAATAATGATTCCATAATCATATTTAAATTTAATTAATAAGTACATAGAAACTTAATACTTACCATATAAACTTACAATATAACAATATTCTTAACCATGGATATTATTAACTTGTAAATAGTTTTGTTACAATACCATGGTTTATCAATACCACATGATCGAAAACCATAACTCATTTCACCATAAAAAAAAAAAAAATGTAAAATATAAGACCTTACATATATCATTGATTACATAGAGTGATAATTCTCTATCATATGGATGGAGAGAGGGGGGGAGAGAGAAAGAGGGAGGGAGATACTAAGAGAGAGGCTGGAGGGCAGAGAGAGAGAGAGAGATGGGGAGGAGAGAGAGAGGGGGAGGTGTGAGAAATAGGGAGAGAGAGGAATGAAGAGAGAGAAGAGGGGGGGAGAGTAGGAGAGAGGGAGGGATGGAGTGATGGAGTTGGATGGGGAGAGAGAGGGAGTGACAAGGGAGAGATGCAGAGAGAGTGAGGGAGATAGGAGATGATGGAAGACATGGGAAAGAATATGAGAGAAAGAGAGACATAGATATGGATGTGGGAGAGAGGGGGAGAGAGAGAAGGAGAGAGGGAGGGAGATAATGACAGATTTGAAGGATATAGAGAGAGAAATAGAGAGAGGGAGTGAGGGAGTGATGGGGGGAAGAGATAGAGGGAGGTGGGGAAGAAAGGGGGAGAGAAGAAGGAAGAGAGAGAGGACTTGACAGAGAGAAGGAAATAGGGAGGGAGAGAGAGAGAGGGAAGAAAAAAGACATAGAGAGATAGAGGTGGAGAGATAGAGGGAAGAGAAGGAGGGAAGAGAGAGAGAAGGAGAGGAGGGAAGGAGTGAGGGAGGTAGACACATATATGGAGAGAGAGAGAGAGAGAGAGAGAGGGAGAGAGAGAGAGATGGTGGGAAGACAGGGGGAGGTGAGATAGAAAGGGAGAGAGAGGAAGAAAAAGAGAGATTACTTGAGATAGAGAAGGAAAGAGGGAGGAGAGAGAGATGGATTTGGTGGGGAGAGAGAGGGAGGGAAGAAGAAAAACATAAAGAAAGAAAGGGTGACAAGGGCGAGCTGGAGAGAGAGGGAGAGAAGGGGAAGAGAGAGAGAGAGAGAGAGAGGGTGACAAGGGCGAGTTGGAGAAAGAGGGAGAGAAGGGGAAGAGAGAGGGAGAGGAGGAGGGAGGGGGAAAGAGATAGATATATATGGAGAGAGAGTGTCAATTTGGGGGTTGAGATATAGATTTAAAGAAGGAGAGATGAAGGGAGATACAAATATTGATGGAAAGGGTAGAGAGGGAAGAAGAGATAGTCAGAGAGAGGGATATATATATATATATATATATATATATATATATATATATATATATAGAGAGAGAGAGAGAGAGAGAGAGATGGAGGGAAATATAACCAACTTATATCCATCTTAACCCCCAAGTCTATCAAGTGCTGAGAAGGATCAAATATCTCAAGGCGCAAACCTTTCCTCAAGTTTTACACTAAAGAGAGAGAGAGAGAGAGAGATTTTTGGGGGAAGAGATAAGGGAAAAGGGAGAGATGGAAGGAGATATAACTAACCTATATCCATCTTAACCCCAAGTCTATCAAGTGCTGAGAAGGATCAAATATCTCAAGGTGCAAACCTTTCCTCAAGTTTTACACTAAAAAAAAAGGCTTGCACCTTGAGAGATTTGATCCCTCTCGGCACTTGATAGACGTGGGGCTAATATGGATCTAGGCTGCATTTTTAGGTTATGCTTGGTGCATTTATATTTACCAAATGCACCACAAAAATAATATTAAAAAATATGCCTCGATGCGTTTGATAACTTGAGCGTTCTGTACTGGTGCGGAAAGGTTATGCACGCACACTGGTACGTAAGTTTGAGATGCACCACAATGAAAACTTAAATATTTGAAACAAAAGTGGTGTTTCATATGTATGTATGCATTGTGTCTAGTGCGGTTGTATTTGATAGTGCACTAGAGCCGATGCATTACTATTTTTTGGGCGCAGTGGGGATTTTTTTTAAATTGAATGTTATTTTTCCATATTTATAAATACATTTTTCATTTAATTAAAAAAAATTGTTTTATGTATGAGGCTGATGTATTTTATATGTCAATCATGTAGCAAAGTCATCAACAAAGGGAGCAATAGTAGGATCATGAGCAAATTGAGTACCAATGCAATGTGGTTTGACCATGGGATGCCCAAGAGAGGGAGAAGGATTTGTACCCTCTCCCTATTAGCGGAGCGACCCAAGCACTCTTGAGGAATGTAGGCCCTTAAGTACTATGATGATGCTACATACCTTAAGGAACATGCTATCTTTTTGGCGCATCTAATATGCTGGTGGAGTGCCCAGGAGAAAGGTTTTCATGTCAATCCTGAGGCATGGTATAGGCCCTCTGAGGACAACATATATTTTATCACTAGTCTATCCAGGAGAGGGGAGGATTTTCCCTAATTCCCTAATTTCCCCTATGGGGTTGCACCATAGATTCAACTTTCCTAGTCTCAGAGACATGTTGGGCCTCATGGAGTGTGTCCAATAGATTTTTAGGTGCATGGTGGACAACTATGGATTGATTCTTTTGCTACACAGGAGGTTAGGTGCATCTCATTTTTAGTGACCACCATTGAATACTTTACTAGTGATGGGAAACACATTAGTTTCCCTACTTTGTATTATGTCAATTATTTTATTCAGGCACCACAATGTATCAGATGGTATGTCATTTTTTTGAGGTAGTGTTGTATGTATTTAGATAGATGTCGTGCGACGATACATGGGATGATGAACTTCCCTTTCGCTTCAAAGATTTTCTGTTTATTTTTTTAGAGGTTTCTAAACATTAGGCCTACATTTCACCATCACCCTCCTAGGCTGATGACTGAGGTGAAGATGTGCATGTGGGGCTAGATGATTCCAAAGAGGGGCTTTTTGGATTATCTGACCAGGATTTTCGCCTAGGCACTGAAATTACTTAACAGTGAGGATGACCACATGTTTATCTTCTTGTCATTTCCGTACATGGGTATTGAGTGGAGATAATGTGCCAACATCCTCTTCACACCAGATGAGCCTGCGGATGAGAGAGGTAATATATTTTTTTTCCTTAAATTAATCTAATTTCATTTTATTGTCTTAATTAATTAGAATAAAAAATATTCTAGCACATTCTTTAACTTGTTTTATTAAATTGTTTAATGAAATTGTCTGATTATCATTGTGTACTATATATTTTGTAGACATCAACACATTCAATGGGGATATGCCTCATCCCCCCCTCGAGGGAGCATATGAGGAGATGGGTGAGGCCCAAGAGGGTGAGGAAAATCCTCAAGTGGATGTGGGCATTTGGGACTGTAGGGCTGTATGAGATTTAGGATAGACTACTGCGACATATTTTCTAGAGTTTTGGATGAGGAGGTAGTATTCCCTACAAAGGATCGAAACATCAGCATAGATCCTAGGTTTGTGGATCTCTTGAGGGACTATTCACATTATATGATGACTTGTGTGTCATATCATTGAAGCTAATAGGCTAATAGTAGCGAGGAGGGATGCAGGGCATGTAACACGAGATACGTCAGATGAGCCTTTAGCAATGCTACCCTGTCAAATCATGATGATGAGGATGGTGATCATGCTTCTAGTAGTACTACCCCATTAGATCATGGTCAGGGTAACCATGATCCATATGATATAACACCTCCTCTTCATTCGCCGGATGATCATATATCAGAGCTAGAGGATGCGCCTCATGTTTCCCTTGAGAGAGCAGACCATCCACCTCAGAGTTCAAAAAGTGTTGGGGTAGTAGTTGACCATCCATCTTCTTCTATTGTAGACCAGCCACCTCCTCCTCCACCTCAGAGTTCGAAAAACGTTGAGCCAATAGTTCATGATCCATCCTATTTTGTTGTAGACCAAACTATCACTACTACGTCTGTTGTATCAGATATTTGATTCTAGCTATTTGACTTGATGTGGTTATTTTACTTATCTATATATATATATGGTGCATTTTTTTTTGTAATGTTTATGTACTTAATTTATATGTTGGTGTTGATGTGTATATTTTTAGGTCATGTTAGATATGTTCATTTAATGTTCTTGCAGATAAATGTGTATGTGATAGTATTTATTTGACATTAGATGTATATTAATTTGAGGATGTGTGTGGTGATGATGTTAGATTACAATGTTTGTGTTTTGTTACATGTGATCACGATGATGATGAAAAATAAATTCAATTAGATAATCAAACTATAAACAAAATATGAACTTACTCAAGATGGAAAGGGATAACTCCACGAAGGACTTTGATTAGCAATATGGAACGATTTGGAATTTTAAGAATTGGCCTTTTGATATTATTGATATTTTTTCCTTGCATTTGAGAAAAATCAGAAACAAAAATTTGTGTGCATATCTAAAATTAATTTCGAGAGTTGTATAACCACAATCTAAATTGCAATATAGTTTACAAACCATTTTTCAAGAAAATACGACTTTAGGGAGAAAATGTATAATATGAACTATTTTAATTCATGAGGATGCATCCTAAAGGATAGTTTGAGATTAATATGCCATTTTATGTGAAAAAAAAATTTTAGATAGCTCTTAAACCCTACCAATGCGCTTATCAGAACAAATCACATTGACGTGTTTAAACCATAATAACACTGAGGCGTTCAAATATACCCGCACCATTTTTCGAAATTCTGAAAATTTAAAATATGTTATCATGTCATTGCTCTTATAGAAAACTGCACCGGTACGTTTAAATAAAAACAACACTCGTAGGCACCTGTTCCTGGGATTTTTTAAAACAAAAACAAAAAACTCTACCATGTTAGTGATCTTATAACAATTACGTCATCGATGAATTTAAATACAAACAATATCATTGTGTTAAAATATTAACCGCACCATTTCAGGATTTCAAAAAAAAAATCTATCATGTCAGTGCGTTGAAAATATTTGGCACCCCGACAATTTTGGTGCACTTTACTTGTAAACACACCGGTGCTCTTTACTATCGAACACAACCATGTTCAGAGTAAGTGAAGAAAAAAAAACACGAGTTTTTTTTTTCTTTTTTCGAATTGATAAATGAGTGGAAATTGATTTTTTGAAATATAATTTCATAAAGTAACTTAAACGGTAAGAAGTTATTCACTATCTCATATTTTTTCCCAAAATTTCAACGGAGTGATTTGCAAGAGAGACATACGAGGAGTATTGTGCAGCGACAAAATACTTTGGAGCAATATAACTATTCATAACCTTAGAAGTTGAAAGTATGGTGATTCACTCAAAACCCTACATAGTAAAAATTTTAAATTTTATTGTTGATTTTACTAATAATTTTTCTAACAATTTCTGTTAGGGTTTAATTAAAAGAGAAATCATTTGCAAGAGAGACATATTGAGAGCACTGTGGAAAGTTTAGAATTTGAAAGGTATGGTGATTCAGTAAAAACCATGCATAGCAAAAATTTTAAATTGTATTGTTGATTTTACTATTATAAGTTTTTTACAATTTCTCTTAGATTTATTCAATAATAATAATAATAATAATAATTAAAAGCCCTTTATAATAAAAATTTTACTAGTAAAAATTTGTATGATCTATGTTCCTATTTATATTTAATTAAAATTCCAAAAAAAAAAACAAAAACAAAAACAAAAAAAATCAATACTTACCTTAAACCCTTGCTTCTTCTTGCTTATGTGACAACAAAATTTCAGCTTAGGGTTTAACTCCCTCTACCACTTCAAAATTAGGGTTTTTCATTTTAGGAATTTTAGATTTAATGGGTTTGTGTACTTACTATATATAGGGTGTTTGACATGTAAAGTAGGGATCAATTATTGAATTAGATCCAAACCCTGTCGTCCATGTCTGTTTTTAAAAAAAACAATGTATGTTTGGCAGTGCTCTGATGTAATATAATGCTCTAGTGTGCGTTGTGTAATACAATGCACTGGTGTATTATAACCTTGTCTGTTATGTCCACTCTTTTTATCAGTGCTCCCAGTGTAATATAACACACTGATAGCTCTGCTAAGTAGCAGTGTTAAGTCATTATGGCGTGTTTATCATTACAAATTGCATTGTCATAATTAAAAATAATAATTTTTGCTAATGGTTTTGAAAAATTAAATGACTGATTCATTTAATGGCTAAAATTCACTAGTGTTTTGATTGAAATAAACACACTAGTTACGAGAGCTCTTTTTGGATGAAAATTATTTGATTTATGTATAAAATATATTTAATGCCTTATGTATTGAATGGTACAAGTTGTATATTGATAAAACTTTTCTGAGTAGGTGTCAAGTAACAAAAATATTGATCGAAACAATGATATCACATTGAAAAAATTAGAGAAAACAAATTCTTTATAAATTCTTTACAAAATTTATATGTTTAAACTATATGTAAGATTAACTAATATTTATTGGTTAGTGCGTGTCATGCAGAGCCACAAAATGAATAAGTTTGATAATATTACTTCTAATATAAGTGCAGAAGAGCATAAAATCTTGATAGAAACTAACTTTTGGATTATTCATTACAGTACTTGCGGATTTTCGTGGATTTTCTACAAGCATCTCCTCCTATATTAATTTTAACCTTTCGTTATTATTGAATTTAGCTTACATGTAAATGTTCAAAAATCCTTTATGTTTTATAAATTCAACATATTAACCTAACTTCAACATATTGAGCCAACATGTAAAATTTTTTACATATTTTCTTACATTACACCTACACATCTCTTGTATACTAGGTTGTAGAGCAACTCAACAATGTTGAGAAAAATATTGAGAGGGGGGGGGGCTAGGAAGGAGGGTGAATCAGTGTTTTAAATTCAAACTTCCAATCCTGAAAAATATATACTAATGTTATTAAGACAAATTGTGTATGTATGCTACTACAAAGAAGGAAACCAACATATATCCAATTCATTGATATTTTATGTATTATATCAGATGATTATCCTTAATCAGTGCATCAAAAGATTAATTAATTTTCAATAGTAGTAAAGAAAATAAAGAAACCATAGCAGACACACATATAACACCGAGATTTTCTTATTTGGAAACCCAGTGTGGGAGAAAAACACTACTACTGCTATCTTTGTCTTCTTTCTTGTGATATAAAGAAAAATATTACATTTGTACTGATGTAGACTCTTGTTAGTACACACACACCCACCTGCAGAAGGCTACAATATTCTCTTGTTTTCCAGCACCCATTGGAAGGGAGATACAACTCCCTAAGCTCGTTTATTGGCTCCTACCAGAAGGGGCTCCTACCCCCTTTCTAAAGATTGTAACCCTCAACTCCTTGTGGACCACTTTTTAGAATATTTCATCCTCGATCCACCTATCAAACAATCATCACACAACCTGTAGGCCACCATTCATTAAATTTTCAAACATGACACATATCAACCATAAACCCAAAAAAACTGAAGCACTGAATCTGAGACATTGTCATACTACAAATCAACTGAAATTCTAAAGCATTAAGTCACTGAATGCAGAACCCAACCGGAAACAACAAATATCAAATTTTGTACGCGATTGTTTTGAATAAGACTCGCATATATACATGCTTTCTATTAACACCTTATATACATGCTTTCTATTAACACCTATGTGCAGAGCTCAGAATACTAAACACTAATCATTAATCTCTCAACCATACATAGACCATTTCACGAGATACATATCACCAAACCAATCATAGATTTTTGAACCAATTTCAGATCATAGGTCGTACACCCAGTCAAAATTTTGAACTATTAAAATTGATCAATTCAAACAAGTCACCTCAACTTTCATTGTCATACATAGATCATCATGATAGAGACGTCATCGACATACATCAAAACATAAACCATACAACATCAATCATCATATCAAACCCTAGTTTGTACACGTGACTTCCACAAGGAATTTCAATGTATGTAAACGCTTACTGTGCACAACACCCGCGTACAGATCTACACATACTGAAAATTATTTCACAGAATATATACACGACCCTACAAAGATGGATTTGCATATGTACGTGATTATTCCCAAACATACCTCCATAAAAATATGAATTTTTTCAATGAAAACAGAATTTCATTTTTGCAACCTCTACTATCAATACTACTGATTTCTGACTAAATCATTTAGATCACATTATTACAGTTCCATCAATTTTAAATTCTTAGACATTAAATGCAAAAAGTAAATAAATCAGTCATATATGTCAACATATTTCAAATATTTCATATCTAAGCCTTCTCCTTGCTTCCTGGTGCACACCTGTTTCAGATCAAATCATTTATAGACAACACAATAATTTCACACACAACACCTTGATCTCCATCTCTTTATATATATTTAGCCTTAGTTAATACCTTAGGCCAATCCCTTAGCAATGTCGTTGGTATTCGTTAAAGAGATCAAATAATCATTGTCGCACCCATTAGTATGGGCCAAAACCATGGTAAAGACCACTGGTATCCAAAATACCATGGTGCGGATTCTGTACGTGACTTTCTTCATAATACTTTCATATGTACGCGACCTTGCTTCTCAGGATCCATCTATACTTTCTCAAAATTTATCTTTTCCATCTATCTGACTTTTCACTGGCATTCCTTTGTCCATATCACCTATAGCATATGTATCACTCTACATAAACATCTTGTTATCACTATGTTGACATCTTTATCAAGCAGGTTTCCATCAAGCACAACACATTAGCCATAATACCAACAACATCCCCCTTTGGACTTGATGGAAACCATTTTTGTGTTTGGTTACCACTTGTAAACACCTACAAACACACTTGAAAATACCAAGATTTCTTACCAAGCTTCTCTCCAAGCATTCTTCTACAAACACCAAGCTTCTCTCCCCCTTTTACATCAAGTGAAAAGGGTTGAATAATGTTGAAAAAAGGATTATCTTCCCCTTTGTAGAGAGGATCGTTGCAGGTTTGAGTTCCTGCATATCAAAATTTTATAATAAGCATGCTCCCCCTGAGCATATGCTGAATTTTCTTGAATATATTCAATGAAGTACATGAATCTATGACTCGACCAAATATGAACTTTCCTATCACCAAGGACTCAAGAGTACATTAATCACCCAACTTAATGGGGTTACATATTTGACTTAATTACATCAGTTGCCCATAGATAACTGAATTTTACTAAGATTTTATATGACCTTTACATCAAGATACAAAAAAGACATATATAACCAGAACGAGGACCTCAATAATGAGGATGTAGGATCATGATAGTCATCAGCAACCACCATATGACATATAGGAACCCGCAACATCAATATTTGATAACAACATCATAGAAGTAACATGAACATACTCCTCATCAAGAAGTACGATAGGGAAATGGAGCATCAAACTCTTCAACATCATCAACAGGTACTAAGTATTCAATGTTCCCAAGCATCACCAAGTAACTTCAGCAAACACATCCTCCTCATCAAACATGTCAATAGATAAACTTTATCATTTGGAATCAATGCATCATTGATAACTAGTGGAAAAATAGTAGCATATATATCTCCATTAGTAGCAGTAGAAATATTCTGACATTAACAAATATATGAAAGAAGACATGCTTATGAAACCATAATGCCAAAAAGCGACTTTAGGGTTATAATAGTTTCTCCCCCTAAACCAACAAATTGTAGCAAACCATTGCTAGAAACAAAATACCAAACATGAAATGATGAATGAATATAGGACACTCCACTTGAATCTGTGTCATTTTATCAATCAATAAGATGTGTATGCGACTGTCTAACTCTAAAATCGCATATATACATGACTGTCCTTCACATCATCCGCATACAAAAAGTAAATTGTAGAAATTTATAGTCACATCTCCCTTGAACATGACATACCTTTCAAAATAATTATTAGAGTGATGAAGCAGGAACCATATCTAATTTCTATCTGATATATTCAAAGGAATCACCTGGAAGTGGCTTTGTAAATATATCTGCAACTTGTTCCTTTGAAGGAACATACTCTAGTTTGACCTTTTTATCAAGCACGTGTTCTCTCATAATATGATATTTGATTGTAATGTGCTTGGTTTTTTAGTGCATGATAGGATTTTATAGATACTTATGGAAATAGTATTTTCATAGAGTATAGGTACAGTTTGAGGACAAGTGAATTGAATTTCTTGCAATATTTGGACCATCCATAGAATTTTAGTACAACAAGATGCAACAACAACATATTTTGCGTCAACAATAGGTACAATGATGGATCTTTATTTCTTTTTGAACCACGAAACCAAGTGGGATCCCAAATAAAATGTTCCTCCACTAGTACTCTTGTGATCATCGATATTACCTACCAAATCTACATTTGTGTAAGCATGAAGTTAAAATTCTGCATTTTTTGGATACCATATACCAATATCTTGAGTTCCTTGTAGATACTTCAATATTCTCTTAACTGCTTGAAGATGAGTTTCCTTAGGATTTTCTTGAAACCATCCAACAATTCCAACTACATGCATAATATTTAGTCTTGTGCCTGTAAGGTAGAGAAAGTTTCTAATGATAGATCCATATTCAAGTTGATTGACTAAAGGAGAAACATCATTTTGACTAAGATTGCATCCTTTTACCATTGGTGTGCATAAGGCTTGCAGCCTTCCATTCCATAATTTTTCAGAATATGTTTGAGTTACTTGGTTTGAGAAAGAAAGATATTATTCTTAGTTTTTTGAACTTGAAGACCAAGGACGTATGTTAGTCACCAAGTAGAGACATCTCAAATTCTTGTTGCATAACTGAAGCAAATTCTTGACTCATAGATTGTACATTACATCCAAATATGATGTCAGGTACATGAACAAAAACTATCAAAATTTTGTATGTATCAAATTTTATATATAGGTTGTTATTTGCAGACCCTTTTGTGAAGCCTTGTTGCTGAAGATACCTATCAAGGTGATAATACCATGCATGAGGAGCTTGTTTTAACCCATATAGTTCCTTCTTAAATTTTCAAACAATATATGTATCATTTCCTAGAATGAACGCTTCAGGTTGTTGAATATAACTTCCTTTTCTAGATTTCCATTTAAATATGTAGATTTAACATCCATTTGATATAATTTAAAGCTATGAAAGCTTGAGAATGCAAGAAAAATTCATATGGCTTCAAGTCTAGTTACATGTGCAAATGTTTCTACAAATTCTATCCCTTCTTGTTGAACATAGTCTTTGCATACCCGTCTTGCTTTTTTTCGAATAACTTCTCCATTTTCATTCAATTTTTTCTTGAATACCCATTTCGTCCCAATTACATTTTTATAATGAGGCCTTGGAACTAATTCCCGTGTATGGTTCTTTTCTATTTGATCAAGTTCTTCATGCATTTTCTTGTGACCAAAATTCATATTTGCTTGCTTGACTCACATTTTGAGGTTAAATTGTGGATAGTAAGACTAAGTGACTAGAAGTTCCAACAAGATTTCTTATAGTTTGTATTCCTACTTCCTTTTATCCTATAATTTGAGATTCGGGATGGTTTTTCTAAACATATCTCGATGGAGTATTTTCTGATGTATTTGTATCTTCATATCCTTATTCTTATGCTTAACTATTTCCTTCTTCTACAACCTTTTACCTTGTAATAGGGAGAGGTTAGTCATCTGCCAGTGTTGCACTTTTGGAAACTATGGATGTTGTTGAAATGGCACCCAAAGGGGGCTTCTGATTTAATTTTCCCTTAATTAAATTGGAAGAGAAATTGTAACTTCATCTCATGATAAGTTGTATTATTTAACTAAGTCAGAATGACTGAGTTAGCTTAGGAAATTCGATTTGAGGGCCAGAGAGGAGGCATGTAGAGTTCTCCCATGATTTAAGGGGGTCCAATTATAGTTATTTGTGAGTTGTGATTAGTTAACTCAATTAATTGAGTTAAAATCAGTTTAACTAGTCCTAACTGAGTGATGATCTAGTGAGAGGTCCAGTGAATTAAATTTGATTTAATTTACAAGTAGTGATCAATAAGTTAACTGATAATTCACTATAAATAGTTGTTGCACGTTAGTTATAAGGAAGGCCCAGTTGAGACTAAGGTTTAAGGGATGATAATTTTCAGTTGTATAATTAGAAAATTGTACAGATCAATTATAGAGTCATTTGGAGGCCAATGATGCATTGCACAATCAAATAAAGGGGATTTAATATTTAATAGGGAAAAAATTCCTCCAAGAATGCATGAGCAAGGCAAGTTTATCATAGGCTGAGAATTGGTTAAGTAATTGACTGATTTTCCTAGATCAGAGTGAGACAATTGGTAGAGTGAAGGAGTTTCTCGATGAGAGAAAGAATTGTATTATTTCATGGTCTTTACTTTCTAAAATATACATATAGAGGGATTTTAAGTAGTGTGCTTTCCCCAGATACATATTGTGTTATCTGATTGATTGTCTCTTTCTTTTACTTGTTACATGATTGTCCGATTGTATTTTGTTTCCGCAAATTGTAGAAGGATTCCATATTTTGTTTTAGTACATTAAAAATCATTTTGAATCCTGTTGTTAGATTTTCTACATGGTATCAGAGCACCATGAATCACAATAAGAAGATAAGAGTAGAGTTTGTTTTGATCAGGTTCAAATTTGCATATGTATTCTTCAGGATCCACTAGCAGTTAAAGATGTCTTTCAATGGATTGAGACTTGAATATGCACCTAAGGGAAATCAAATTAAATAGCATGGAAGGACATGATGGAGGCAATTCTCGAGGACAACATACTGAAGGCTTTTATAGATATTGATATCTCTCAACCCGCAGCAGGAGATGCTCAACTTCTTGATGCATGGAAGAAGAATGTAGCAAAGGCAAGAAGGATCTTGTTAGAGCGAGTTGGATATCATATTGTCTCGAGCCTCCATGGGAAGACCACTCCATAGACTATGTGGAAGGCCTTGATATATCTATATCAAAATAGCAGCAACAATAGGAAGTTGGTGCTGAAAGACAAGCTTAGGAAGATCAAAATGGAGAAGGGAAACTGTTAGGTCCCTATATTACTAGTATAGTCCCTTATTTTTGTTAGTGTAACCCCATTTTTGTTATTATTGTACCCCTGTAACCCCCATATTGTTATTATTGTGACCTTAAATTATTATTGTTAGGCCTGGCCAGGGATTACATTATGGCCCCATGGACTCCTATATATAGAAAGGAGGTTTTGTAATTTGTATCATCCAATAATTGTTCATTCATGTAATGTATTGGAGGTTTCCCCCTCGAAGTGGCTTATTTCTAAGGCGTTAATATCTCTTTTCTTCTAGTTTTGGAGCTGGTTTCACAACATTTGGTATCAGAGCTTTGGATTATCGGGTTTCGCTTCTCCAAACAGGTCATCGTGGAATTTTTGCTATATCTTTTTTTCAATGAAGGTTCAAAAGCTGATATTTTTAGAGAGCGAAGTCGAAATCCTAAGGATCATTTTCGCAAAATTTCAGAGGTTGGTTCACAATAGTTTCAGAGATGTGATCTGTGGAAGTTAAGTCTTTTTCAAAGTTCCCAATTTCACTTAAAAAGGTAATCATGGAATTTTTGCTATAAATTTTTGTCTACATAGGTTCAGAAGCTGAAATTTTTAGAGAGCGAATCTGAAATCCTGAGGAACATCATCGCAAAATTTCAGAGCTTGTTTTGCAATATTTTCAAAGATATGATCTTTGGAAGTTAGGTCCTTTTCAAGCTCCCGAATTGCATCCCAAAGAGGTGATCATGGGAAAATATTCATAACTCTCTCTCTGAGCATCGGATTGGAATCATATAAAACGTGACTGGAAGTACACGGACTGTAATTTCCTGTCTATAAATTTCAGAGCCAAAGGAGCAAACAGTGACATGTGGCAAGGCGTACAAGTTCTCCCTACTAAACTAGTCCATAATTAGGTCATTGTGGGATATTGGACATAACTTTGTCTTGAAGAATCAAAATCAAGTTAGACCTGTGGTATTTGAAAGAAGCTTCAAAGGAATACTATAGGGCTTAATTTCAAATATTGATGATCTGCAAGTATTGAGATAGGTCAATTTCAATATTGAGCTCCTCAAACGCAAGTAAAATGTGTGTATTTTGTTTTTCGAATTGCATAAGTCTTGTTTGAAGCATCAATTTGAATTGATTCCAAGGGCATACTGTAATGATATGATTATTGGATTCTAAAATGGCCCCTAAAAATAATTCAACACCCATTAAGCCTTTAGAAGGCTCTACTATGATTCATGAAGACGAAGAATGGCAACATGACATATCAAAATTACAAGAGCAAGTGCAACAAATTTCGCTCTTGAAAAGAGCAACAAAAAATGACATGGAAGTTTTGAAGACAGGCGTGGAAACTAAGATGTATGGTTTGAAGAAAGGCATGGAATCTAAGATGGATGGTTTAAATAATGTCATGGAAGCTAAGATGGATGGCATGGAAGCTTGCATGGAATCTAAGATGGATAACATGGAAGCTAAGATGGAAAACATGAAGAATGATCTAAAAGCAGACATGGAAGGTTTGAAAAAGTTGATACAAGAAATGTTTCCTAATGGTGAAAAGATAGTAGAGGAAACTCATGATGTGAAAAATATAAATGTTAATCGTGATTTCATAAACTCTAATGTTGGAGGGAAGAACCACCGTATTCCAAAAATGGATATGAGGAAGTTTGATGGAAAGGATCCTGTAACATGGATACTACAGATGGAGCAATATTTTGATATCAATAATGTGAAAAACACACAAAAGGTACGCATTACAACTTTACATTTAGAACAAAATACATTTGTATGGTATAGATGGCTTTGCTCCTATAAAAATATTGTCACTTGGTCAATTTTTATGGAGGAAAAGATAGCACATTATGAGGATACAAAAAGCAACACCTTCTTTAGCCAATTGATAAATCTCAAACAAAAGGGTTCAGTGGTGGAGCACATTGAGGACTTCCAAAAATTGAATATAAGGGTAACTGATATTCCAGAGGAACATAGGATTGATCTCTTCATAGGTACTTTAAAGGATAACATCTAACATGAATTTCGCGTTTTGGAACCTAATTCATTGGATAAGGCATTCAGGTTGAATGTAAAATTATGGCGACAAGGAATCCTACCACTCACTTCTATAAAGATGGAAGTGTTGCTACTCTTATATTTCCACAACCTACAAGGTTGACACCACAAAAATTGGAAGAAAAAAGAGCAAAAGTGCTTTTCTACAGTTGTGATAGAAAATACACTAAAGGTCATAAGTGTGCTAAGAAGAAATTATTTTACATAGATTGTGAAGAGGAAGAAGAAAATTAACAAGAATCTTCAAAAGAAGAGGATATACACCAAGAACTAGCCCTAGAAGAGGAAGAAATGAGTCTGACCATATCGTGTAATGCATTGGCAAGAATTACCACTTCTCAAACTCTCAAGATAGAAGGACATATCAAGAAGAAAAATAATGGTTCTCAAACTCCTGTGGTTGTTGTTATTCACAGAAACTGGATTATCCACAGTATCATAAAACAAGTGTCGACGTTTTGAATCCCAACGGGGATCCATCTTCAGGACAATAAATGAATGAAGGTTGAAAGAATGTCGCAAGTGGTATAAATAGTGAAGGCTAATGATGATGATGATGTCGAATCCTCTTATCATTATCATTAGCCTTCACTATTTATACCGCTTGCGACCTTCTTTCAACCTTCATTCATTTATTGTCCTAAAGATGGATCCCCATTGGGATTCGAAATGTCGACACTTGTTTTATGAATAATCCAGTTTCTGTGAAGAAGAAAAATGTAATAGTGTTGATTGATTCAGGTAGTACCAATAATTTTATTCATTGTAAGGCAACCAAGGAATTGAATTGTTTCCTATAACCAGCACCGGAATGTCAAGTGATGGTTGCAAATCGAGGAACTATAAATTTCTCTGGAAAATTCCATAATATCAAGATAACCACGGGGGAATATGTATTGAATAGCCCAATGCTTTCCATTCCTATGGGAGGTTTTGATGTTGTACTAGGAGTACAACAGTTACAATCTTTGGGGATGGTAGCTTTTAATTTTCAAGAACTTTTCTTTAAAAAAAATTCAGAAGGAAAGGAAGTCGAATTACGAGGTATTGCAGGGAAGCCGGGAAATATCATAAGCTCTAATGTCATGACAAATCTTCTAAAGAAATAACAATGAGGCATAATTGCACAATTATGCTCATTAGAAGTTCCAACATCAAAATCATCTATTTCTGCAGATCTCCAAAAGGTCTTGGACAATTATTCCAAGGTGTTTGAGACTCACAAATGACTCCCACCTATTCGTGATCATGATCATGCTATTCGTTTGATTCTATGAAGTTTTCCTCCAAACATCAGGCCTTATAGATATCCTTATGTCCAAAAGAGAAAAATTGAACGTATGATTGCAGAAATGTTAGAGGCGGGTATAATTCAACTTATTCAAAGTTCTTTCTCTGCTCATGTAGTATTGGTACACAAGAAGGATGGATTGTGGCGCATGTGTTCGGATTATAGGGAGCTCAATAAGCTCACCATTAAAGATAAATTTCTCATTCCTGTGATTGATGAATTATTGGATGAATTACATGGAGCAATTTATTTTACCAAGTTGGATCTTCGTTCAGGATATCATCAAATTAGAATGAAGACTGAAGATATTCAAAAAACAACATTTCGAACTCATGAGGGTCATTATGAATTTTTGGTCATGCCTTTTGGCCTTACCAGTGCACCTTCTACATTTCAAGGGTTGATGAATTCCATTTTCAAACCCTTCCTTAGAAAATTTGTGCTAGTATTTTTTGATGATATACTAATCTACAACAGGTCTTGGAAGGATCATGTTCAACATGTTGACAGGGTGCTCAAACTATTCCAGGAGAAACAATTATATGCAAAAACATCCAAATGTTTCTTTGGAGTACAAGAGGTGGAATATCTGGGTCATATTGTATCTCACGAGGGTGTTAAAGTAGACCCTAATAAAATTAAATCCATTAAGGAATGGAAAGTCCCCACAACCATAAAGCAGTTGTGAGGATTTCTCCGGTTAACAGGGTATTATCGCAAGTTTGTTAAGAATTATGGGAGAATAGCAGCACCTCTAACAACATTATTGAAGAAAGATGCATTTTCATGGACTCCCGAAGCAACTAAGGCTTTTGAACATCTTAAAGAGGCAATGTGCCTAGCGCCTGTCTTAGCTACGCCAGACTTCACAAAAACCTTTATTGTGGAATGTGATGCCTCAGGAAATGGAATTAGTGTTGTTTTAATGCAGGAAGGAAGACCCATTTCTTTTGAAAGTCATCCAATCAAAGGAAAGTATTTACAAAAACCTATTTATGAGAAGGAAATGTTAGCAATACTGCATGCACTAAAGAAATGGTGAACTTACCTAATGGGAAGACACTTCAAGGTAAAAACTGATCATGATAGTCTTAAACACTTTTTCGAACAAAGACTATCTTCAGAAGAGCAGCAAAAATGGGTCACAAAGATGTTGGGTTATGACTTTGAAATAATCTACAAAAAAGGGAAGCTAAATGTTGTTGAAAATGCACTCTCAAGAAATAATGAAGAGGTGGAAGCATTTCTTTGTGCCATTTCTATTGTCCAACCAGATTGGATAACCAAAGCAAGAGATGAATGGAAGAAGGAAGAAGAAGTGTGGACACTCATTCAAAATTTGCAGCAAGATCCTAGTACATATGATACATTAAGTTGGAAAAATGATTCCTTATGGTACAAACATCACTTATATCTTTGTAAGAATTCCCAACTAAAACAAAAGATTCTTTTGGAATTGTACACTTCTCCTTTAGGAGGACACTCAGGATTTTTAAAACTTACCACAGGGTGAAGAAATAATTTTTTTGGGATGGCCTTAAATCTTATATTCAAAAGTTTGTGGCAGAATTTTTAGTTTTCCAGCAGAATAAAGTTGAGACAATTAAGACCCCAAGTCTTCTACAACCTTTATCCATTCCAAGTCAAAGTTGGGAGGAGATTTCAATGGATTTTATCACAGGTTTACCTAAGTCTGAAGGAAAGAGTGTCATCATGGTGGTAGTTGATAGACTTACCAAGTATGCATACTTTTGTGCATTATATCATCTATTTAAAGCAAGTACAGTTGCTACTACATTTATGGACACAATTCAAAAGCTACATGGAAACCCAAGGGTTATTGTGAGCGACAGAGATCCCATTTTTACTGGAAATTTTTGGACGGAGTTATTTTCTTATTTGGGTACTCAATTAGCTCATAGCTCATCTTATCATCCTCAATCTGATGGTCAAATTGAGATAGTAAGTAAATTTTTGGAAGGATATCTTCGTTGTTCTGTATCTGATAAACAAGCATAATGGGTCAAGTGGTTACCTCTCGCTGAATGGTGGTATAACACTTCCTTCCATACTGCAGAAAAAATGACACCATTTATGGAACTTTATGTATATCATCCACCATCCATCACATCATCTTTAAGAGAAAATTCGAAGGTTCAAGCAGTGGAATATCACATCGAGCATCAACAAGAAGTTCTCCAACTCTTAAAGGATAACCTGAATTTGGCACAAAATCGAATGAAACAACAGGCAGATCAACATCGCCGCGAGAGAAGTTTTGATGTAGGAGACTGGGTATTTTTATGGCTACAACCATACAAACAAATGTCCCTCAAGAAAGCTAAGAAGGATAATAAATTATCTCCAAAGTACTATGGGCCTTACAAGGTGTTGCAAAAGATTGGTACTATGGCATACAAATTGGAGCTTCCTGCTTCTTCACGAGTGCATCCAGTTTTCCATGTTTCATGCTTAAAGAATGTTATAGGTGAAAATATTCCAGTTCAAACAATATTTCCAGAACTTGATGAGGAAGGAAAAATCATATTGGAACCTAAAGCGGTCACGGAAACAAGAACTCGACAACTACGAAATCGATCAATTTCAGAGTATCTCATCAAGTGGAAGAACTTACCCACTCAAGATTCTACATGGGAGGATGAAAATTTTATACAGAAGCGCCCAAAGCTACTCAAGCATTGAGGACAACAATTTTTTTAAGGAGAGGGGCATGTTAGGTCCCTATATCACTAGTATAGTCCCTTATTGTTATTAGTGTAACCCCCTTATTGTTATTATTGTACCCCTGTAACCCCCATATTGTTATTATTGTGCCCTTAAATTTTTATTGTTAGGTCAGCTAGGATTACATTGTGGCCCCACTAGGATTTCATTGTGGCCCCATGGACTCCTATATATAGAAAGGAGGTTTTCTAATTTGTATCATCCAAGAATTGTTCATTCATTTAATGCATTGGAGGTTGCCCCCTCGAAGTGGATTATTTCTAAGGCGTTGATATCTCTTTTCTTCTATTTTTGGAGCTGCTTTAACAACAGAAACACTTCCTAAAAATACTTGACGAAGTTACCTCAATTTTGAAATTAGCTTGGAAGTGTTGGGATAACTATTGCCTCAGATGATTTGGTGAGTCTAGCTCTTCTAAGCCTTCACAAGAGCTTGCATAGCTACCAAGACTCTCAGAATGGGAGGGAGAATGTATCGAATTAGGAGCGACTATTGTCCGATATGGCACAAGAATAAATTTGGCAGAGCACGAGAGATGAATCCTCATCAAAGATTGATGATGAGGAGAATTTTTCCTTGGCTCGAAATGTGAAGAAAGGAAAACGGAAGGCGTCCCATTTCCAATCTAAGTTTGGCAAGGAAAGCAAGAAGCAAGACTTGTCAAAGGTAAAATGTTTCAACTATCATGAGCATGGACAATATGCCACAAATTTTCCACCACAGAAGATAAACAATAAGGCCTTAGGAGGAGCATCAGGTGAAGCACTGGCTTCTCAGTTCGAGTTGGATTTCACTCTCATTGCATGCATGGTGTCATCGATGGGTTCTGTGTGGTACTTGGATAGTGGAGCTTCATTTCATATGACCAACAACAAAGAATTCTTCAGTAGCTTGGAGGAGAAGGTTCTCCAGATGCACATCGAGATGGGTATCGACGAGAGCTATAGGGGTACCGACGTAGGTACAGTAACCTTTCAGAGGGAGTCAGGTAATCCACTCACATTAAAATATGTAATGTATGTTCCTGGCTTAAAGAAGATTTTGGTTTTTGTTGCTGTTTTGGAAGATCACGATTATGATGTGATCTTCAATGAAGGAAATAAATTCCTTCATCAGAAATCCACGGGACAGGTTAAAAAGATTGGGTTTTGAGAAAAGAACCTCTATAAACTGGATGTAGAATGTTGGGCAGCACTGAGCACTAAATCATAAAAGGTGGAGATCCAATACATCAGTGAGTTATGGCATAGGAGGTTGGGCCATCTACACCACAACACTTTGAGGATCATGCAACATATTTCTATAGGACTTCCAAAGGGTACACTTGTGCAGAGAGATACATGCAAAGAGTGTACATTGGAGTATTATACCAAAACCACCTTTCACAATAAGGAAACTCAATCCAAATGGATCCTTGAGAGAGTTAACTCAGACGTGTGTGGACTGTTCTCGACAACTTCCACAACAAAGCACATGTATTATATGATTTTTGTTGATGATTTTCAAGAAAGTGTTGGATTTTCTTCATGTAGAAGAAAGACCAAACGTTTTCCAAGTTTTGTGAGTTTAAGGAACTTGTCGAGAAAGATATAGGGAAGAAGATGAAGGCTTTGAGGAGCGACAATGGTAGAGAATACATCTAGTCCGGATTTATGCAAGAACACAACAGAATACACATATAACCATAAGCACAGGGATGCAACGGAAATTATGCTTCATTTTATTAATAAAAGAATGACTGAAATATGCTTACAGACATAATGGAAATAAACATTAGGGGAATTTGGAGGTCTAAAATGGGCCTCCTAAGGAAATAATAAAATAATGGCTAAACCAATAAAATAATATTTATGAATTTGCAATTCACTTTTTGCACCACAATCCATGTAACCATAGTTAAATTCAATTCAAAATTTGTACTAAAATAAAATTAATAAAAAAAATTGTATTGATGTGACTAAAAATAAGAATGAATTTCTCAAGAAAAATTCATTATCATTGAACAACTAATGCATTTGTCCTTTGTACTTAAATAACTTAAAATAAAATAAAATATAAATTCTTAATTATATTATATGCGATTAATTAAAATTTATATTATTTAAATTGTATAACGTGTAATTAATATACTATATAAAAATAATATAATACAATAATGGTAATATATTATTTTATGTCTTTCAAGAAATATGAAATGACAATAATAATATTTTATTCAAAAAGTGTGAAATGACATTTATTATGAGTACTTTACTTTATGACTTTAAAAGTACTTAGAGCACTACCATGGTTAACCATTAATTTTTATCCACCATTGAGAATGTGACAAGTAAGTACCTTTAACTCAAGCAATGCCACCTCAACCATTAGGGATTATGTCATCCCCTAAAATGTGATTAGTTCTCATAAATTGAATTTTGATTGTATGTTTTCCTTAGGAGGCCCATTTTAGACGTCAAAACTCCCTTAATGAATAGCTAGGGTGCTAGTAGCATATCTCTGAGAAGAGATGCGGTGGCTACAAACCTCTGAACTATGTTACAATGAGGCTCGATGGCATATCTATTATTGAGAAACAATGGAGAACTATAAATGTCAAAAAACCTAACCCTAGGAGATGAAGCGCCAAAACTATGGGCCCCGTTTGGGTAAATTGTTGTTTCAACTTCCTAGGGACGTAACTTCGGCATATGGTCTCTGTTTGACATGTATCATACCTCATTATAAATATCTATTTGAGGAGTACAACTTTCGATGTGAGCAACATTGATCCATGGAACCATGTTGCTCTCGGTTTTCCCAAAAAACGTCGTTTAAGGCCTCAAAACGGCTCCAGAAGTTCAGGACCCGAAAAACTGTTAAAAATAGTAAGTTGTGTTGCAGCTTAAAAAATAAAAGAATTGATGTTGGGGGTTCAAATGGAATAGGTGGGTGGCCACCATTATCCACCTCGATCATGAAGGCCCCAAAACAGCGCTAGGAGTACATGACCGAAAACCTGTTAAAAATAGTAAGTTGTGCTGAATGTGAAAAGCTACAAGAATTGATGGTGCGAGTCCAAATAGAATAGGTGGGTGGCCATCGATATCCACCTGGACCATTCCTCCCTCCTTAGGAAGCAATGGTCCCTATTGCGTGGAGATCCTCCATGAGATGAGACAAATTCTATTGAGCTGGGTATCGAAGATGTCATGGACCTGCGGACAGACATGCTAGATTCGTTTAGTAATTTTGGTTTCTTTATCAGCCTCAAATAGTACATGTGTGGATTCTTTAAGTATATTTGTAGGAGGTATGGCAACATCAAGCGATGGTGCGTCGGGGGTTAGATCAATGGAGCGCTTGTCCTGACAGTGTAGAGGAAACTCTGTGAGTGATGAGAAAATGTTCTCATATTCCTCCATGACTCTGTCCATCTGTTGTAGCCATGCAGGGGAGCCCTGTTTCGAGGTTGTGGCCATAATATCCTTCTTTCCCTGTGAGCGAGTTGTAAGGAAAATAAATTTCCTAGTTTTGGAAACAATCTTACTGCGTTTTTTTGCAGTAGCCAAAGAGATGACAAGAGGAGGTACTACCTCCGGTATCCTGTACAAGTAATTTCCCAAAGTAATAATAACACTACGAGGCCTGGATTCATACACAGCATGTCGCCTCCACAGGTATGGTTGGCCCAATAATATATCAGCTACATCAAGAGGAGCAATATCACATGATACCTCATACATGAATGGCTTGATGATGTACGGAAGGCAGCACTGTTGGTGGATGCGGATATCTCTATCTGAGTGAAGCTGCCCAATGGTATATAGTTGTGGGTGTGCTATGGTCGGTAGGTTGAGCCGCTTCACAGCCTCTCCTGAAATGAGGTTCTTTTGGCTTCCACTATCAACAAGGAATTGTAGTGGAGAACCCTTCACCCACATATACGAATGTAAGAGGCACTCCCCCTCCTCTGGATCCTACGGATCCTCCCTCTAGATATTGGTGGTGGAAACAATGGCACTGGGATCTGCATCAATGATTTTCTTCCCTTTTTCATTGCCCTTGTCTGGTTTTGACTTAGGATCAGAAAATGCATCTGATTCGGGTGCCTTTAGTTCGGCCACCAATGACTATTTGGCCTGACACTCGTTTGTGCTATGAGTGGGGTTGTTATGAAATTCACACCACTTCCCCGTGTCCTTCTTTGGATTTGTGGTGTTGTTCTGAGTCACCCTACTTTGGCCTTTCCCCTTGTTCTGCGGTTCGGGGACACCTTTCCTTGGCTTCGAATTTGTAGATCCAAAGTCTCGCTTCTTCTGCTTAAATTTCTGCTCAATATTGGCGGCATAGCGATATGTTGTGCCAAGCAATGTAATGTCGAGGAACTCCATTTCCTCCTGAATTTGTTTTTGCAAATAGTCATGGTACTTGAGCATAAAATGTCTCTCTGAAATAATGATTCATGCAGAGACTTGATAGTTTTCAGTGAAGGAAATCTTTCTGAGCTTAGGGATTTCTCAGAACCTTTTTTAGAGAGAGCACCACAATGTATGAAGCTATATATAATTTTATAGGTTATATGCACTGTATATTTGGATGTCAGAAGTGGAAGAAAACACTTCAAATATTAGCAAAATATATCACTACAAAGTTTTGCACTGTACAAAGGTTTTATCTAATATGCAGGCAACAAAGGCTTCCTTATATGACTTCAACAATAATATCACTTGAAGCAATAGATTTTGTGTTATGTTGAATAAAGAAGCTTTGATTTTGTAAATTCATCCAGTCAGGGCACAATTCGACTTGTTGACTTTTCCACCCACAACAAACTCAAATGGAGGAGCCTTAGAATAACTCCCATCAACCCACACAACAGGATGATCACCTTCCTCCTTTGTAGATCTCACACACATAAGCAATAAGTTACAGGCATAGAGCAGTGCCACCTCAATATGCAGATTCATGAGATCTAGAGGATACTTCTCACCTCCACCCATGAGACCCTTGCAATAGTGTCTCTATCCAGGCCCTTTTTACAATCACATAGGACACCCTCCTTCCCACTGATCCAATTCTCTGCAAAGAGAAGCCTATATGCACAAGATCGAATCTTCCAATTTATCCAAAGTTCTCCATCAGAGGATTATTCACTTTAGCTTCATATGGTAGGAGATATTCACCCATTGGTAATAATGTTTTAGAGGCCAGTAGTTTCTCCTAGTCCTCCCTAATTAGTAGGTGATAGCTCCTCCAAACATTGATCACTTTCGGCAGGAAATCTCTAATCAATATGTTTCTCCTGATTCTCAAGTTCTTGAGAGGGAACCTTTCTTCTCTGGGACTCTCAGCTTTGTAACATTTTATATCTTAGATGAAGAATTTAAGCTTTAGGTATTTTACCTCAGAAGTTAGATATGCCTTTTATATGAGCTGCACTCATGCTCCCACTAAATACTTTTTATGATGTACCTTGCAGTCCATTGGACCAATTTGTGGTGATTTTCTTTTTGAAGCTCTATGTTGCATCCCCCCACTTACAACTCTCTAGGGAGCTTGAGAAGAGGCAACATAAAGCTCGAGGAAAGGCTGAATTCCAAACCTGAGCACTAGACTATTAATCACATCTTTACACTCCAAACCACAATTGAGGAAGCCCAACATTGCTCCTAGAAAGTTTACTGTTGTTCCATAGACTTTCAAAAAGGCTTTTGAATTTTTCCCCATAGAGCTTTTATTCCACATGCTGAGAGATATTCTATGTCAAAAATTCATCAGTTCGTGCACATCTTAATCCCTTTGTTGCTGCAACGTGGTCCATTGGATGTATTTGTCATCATAGATCCCCACGAGGTAATATTGTTCCTTTATTACGTCTCAGAATGAATTCCAAGTGGGTGTGGACGAGAAAAAAGAGGGTTCCCCTTCATCCTCTTGCTCACAGTAGGTTTCCCACCAGTCTTTGACATGGGGAGCAACTTTGAGGAGTGAAAAAATAATATTTTCTTGGTCAGATAAATCATGCACTGAGAAATACCCTTTTAGCAAATTTAACCATATATCTACGACACCTGCATCTATCTAGCCTTCAAATACAGGAATGTCAAATTATACCTGTACCTTGAAGGGAGTGGCACCTCCAGAGTGGCTATTGGATGCAGATGCGCCGTAGGTGGGCAATCATTGAAGGATCTAAGCAAAGTTATCCATCATCGCGTTCATTTGTTTCTCGAGGGCCTCCTCAAGCAATATTTTGATAGGATCTCCTACTCCCTCATCTTTCTTTTATTTTTCCATGGGAGTTCATCTGGGTTTTCAAGGCTGGTCTTGCAAGGGTTCAACCAGATTGAGCCCTAGCTCCTTATACCCTGACCATGTTGGGGACATGCAAAGAAAAATAGAGAAAGAGAATACCGCTCTTATACCACTAATCTGTATTTATGCAGGAACACAACAGAATACACATATAACCATAAGCACAGGGATGCAGTGGAAATAATGCTTCAGTTCATTAATAAAATAATGACTGAAATATGCTTAAAGACATAATGGAAATAAAATTAGCTAGGGTGCTGGTAGTGTATCTCTGAGAAGAGATGTGGCAGCTATAGAACTCTGAATTGTGTTATAATGAGGCTCGAGGGCCTTTTTATTATTGAGAAACAATCGAGAACTCTAAATGTCCAAAAACCTAACCCTAGGAGATGAAGCACCAAAACTATGGGCCCCGTTTGGGTTGTTTCAACTTTTCGGGGACGTAACTTCGACATACGGTTCTCGTTTGACGCGTATCGTACCTCGTTAGAAATATCTATTCGAGGAGTAAAAATTTTGATGTGAGTAGCATCAATCCATGGACCCATGTTGCTCCCAGTTTTCCCAAAAAACATCGTTTAGGGCCTCAAAATGACTCTGAAAGTTTAGGACCTGAAAAATTGCTAAAAATAGTAAGTTGTGCTGCAACTTAAAAACTGAAAGAACTGATGATGGGGGTTCAAATGGAATATGTGGGTGGCCACCAATATCCACTTCAATCATTAAGGCCCCAAAACGACTCTCGGAGTGCAGGACCCAAAAACCTGCTAAAAATAGTAAGTTGTGCTAAATGTGAAAAGCTGCAAGAATTGATGGTGCGAGTCCAAATGGAATAGGTGGGTGGCGACCGATATCCACCTGGATCAACATCTCTATATAATTCAAGAACTCATGTTCCTCAAAAGGAATTCAAAGAGAATTTATTGCACCTCATAACCCACAGCATAATGGGGTTGCAAAAACAAATAACAACACTATTTTGGGAGAAACACGATCTATGTTGCATGATCAAGGCCTATCGTTGCATAAGTGGGCAAAAGAATGAATTACAACAGTATTTTTGTAGAACATAATTCTTCGTCAGATACTTGGGATGAGTACACTAAAGGAGGATTTTCTAAGTAAGAGACCAGATGTGTCGTATTTCAAAAAATTTCATTCATTTGTCTATTGCCATGTAACTAAAGATGCCAATAAGAAGCTAGAGCTAACAACATAGTTGGGTATATTTGTTGGGTACACCGATACACCTCACAACTATCAGGTGTACTTTCCAGCACATAGGATGATAGTGGTCAGAAGAGGTGAAATTCGATGAAGATAAAGCCATGTGATTGTCCCTTGAGAGGAAGCACGAGTTGCATGTAGTTGAGGAGCTCTTGGCTCCAAAGGATGAACCTCATGATGTAGAGAAACAACAAGTAGAGGAACAAAGAGTGGTAGAAACCTCTCATGCAGACCCATCTACCAGAGATAGAAGGAAGCGCACCAGAGAGGCTGACATATTATTGTTGGATGCGATAGATAATGTGGGAGCACCCATATCATAGCGTAGGAAGAGAAGGTCCCCAGAGCGGTATACTAGATACATGGCTCTTATGAGCGAAGGTATTGAGATAGAACCATCCTCTTTCGAGGAAGCAATGCAGTAACCAGTGTGGGTTGATGCCATGGTTGAGGAGTATGACTCCATTATCAAAAGCAGTGCATGGGAAGTTCTCCCAAGACCAGTGGGGAAGTCATTTGTAGGATCCAGATGAGTCTACAAGGTGAAGCAGGAAACAAATTGGAGTGTCGAGAAACACAAGGCTAGATTTGTGGCCAAAGGGCTATCTCAGGTGGAGGGTATTGACTATGATGATACTTTTGCACTAGTCGCAAGGTACTTATCTATTAGATCCATCCTTGCACTCTCATCGCAGATGGGGTGGGAGATACATTAAATGGATGTAAAAGTAACCTTTATCAATGGATTTATTAAGGAAGAAGTGTACATTGAGCAGCTGGAAGGTTTTGAGACCTTAGACAGGGAGTCACATGTGTGTAGACTCAAGATAGCATTGTATGGGCTAAAGGAAGCACCTCATGATTGGTACACCAGGATTGGAAGCTATTTCACCAGGTTGGGCTTCACCAAGAGTGAAGTGGATGTGAACCTATATCATATTGTGGTTTATGGTAAGATTTTTATTATTATACTTTATGTCGATGATTTGATGCTGACAGGTGATGAGAAGCTCATAAAGTCTTGCAAAGAGGATGTTAAAAGAGAATTTGAGATGAAGGACATGGGGCTCTTGCACTATTTCCTTGGATTGGAAATATGGAAAATAGATGGGGAGATATTTGTATCTCAGGGCAAGTATGCCAAGGAGATTTTTAGGAAGTTCCAAATGGAGGGCAGCAAACCCGTGGATAGTCCTCTAGTAGGAAACTGAAGAAAGGAGGATGTTACTTCGGGCGAAGTAGTGGATGCTACTTTTTAGAGGAAACTTACGAATTCACTCATGTATTTGGTGAAAACACAACTAGACATATGCTACGCGGTTAACCAGCTAAGCCAAGAGCTCTTTTGGAATCCAGGAAATCATGTGTTGAGATATCTTAGAGGCACTGCAGAGTATGAATTATGGTACAGACAGATATAGGGAGTGAAGCTTCAAGGCTTCACTGATGCAGATTGGGCAGGGAGTCCATCCAACAGGAAGAGCACATCAGGAGACATCTTCAGCATAAGATCAACAACAATTTCTTGGTACAACAGGAAACATATATCAGTTACACTCAATTCAGTAGAGGCAGAGTACATGGCGGCTAGTCAGGCAGCATGCAATGCCATCTGGATGAGGAAGATACTTGTTTCTTTGTTTGGTCAACAGATGGATCCGACGATGATACATTGTGATAAACAAAGTTGCATCAAACTCTCGGTTAATCCAATATTCCATGATAGGTCCAAGCATATTGATATATGGTATCACCATTTCAGAGATTGTGTTTAGATGTGGATTATGTCACTAGAATACATTTCCATGGAGGAGCGAGATGCTGAAACCTTGACGAAGGTGATGGCAAGAAGAAAATTCGAATTCCATAGAGACGGGATCGGGGTAGAAGATAATCCATTTCTTTTTAAGAGTGGATGTTGAAATGGCTTCCAAAGGGGGCTTCTCATTTAATTTCGCCTTAATTAAACTGGAAGAGAAATTTTAATTTCATCTCATGACAGCTTGTATCAATTAACTAAGTCAAAACGAATGAGTTAGCTTAGGAAATTTGAGTTGAGGGTCAGAGAGGAGGCATTTAGAGTTCTCCCATGATTTAAGGGGGTCCAGTTACAATTATTTGTGAGTTGTAATTAGTTAACTCGATTAATTGAGTTAAAATAAGTTTAACTAGTTCTAATTGAGTGATGAGCTAGTGAGAGGTCAAGTGAATTAAATCTGATTTAATTCACAAGTAGTGATCAATCAGTTAACTAATAATTCGCTATAAATAGTTGTTGCATATCAGTTCTAAGGGAGGCCCAGTTGATATTGAGGTTAAAGTTATGATAACTGTCACTTGTATAATTAGAAAATTGTACATTTCAGTTATAGAGTCATGTGGAGGCCAAGGATGCATTGCACAATCAATTCAAGAAAATTTCCTATTTAATAGGGCAACAATTCCTCCAAGAATGCATGAACAAGTCGTGCTGAGAAAAAACTAAGAATTGGTTAAGTAATTGACTGATTTTTCCTAGATCGGAGTGAGATAGTTGGCAGAGTGCATGAGTTTCTCATTGAGAGAAAAAAATTGTATTGTTTCATGGTCTTGACTTTATACAATATGCAAATAGCGAGGTTTTAGGTAGTATGCTTTCCCTAGATACATCTTGTTTTGTGTGATTGATTGTCTCTTTCTCTTACTTGATATGTGATTGTGCGATCGTGTTATGTTTCCACAAATTGTAGAAGGATTCAGTATTTTGTTTTAGTACATTACAATATCATTTTGAATCCCGTTGTTATATTTTCTACATATGATTCATCAATCACAACATCTATGCATTCAACAATATTTAAAGTATTTAATTATAACATCTATATCCCTTGTTTCTAGAAGAGTATCTAAGAAGGATTCCTTCATCAACTCTAGATTCAAACTTTCCAAGGCTATAATTATTTTTCTTTATGTAACATTTTCTTCCAAAAATTATAAAGTGTTTGATAGTTTCAGGCTTGTGGATTTTTATCATTATTTACTCAAACATGAGATTTGTTGAGTATATTAATAGTTGTATGTGTTTCTCCCCCCCAAAAGGTATGAGTTGTTCCTGACTCATCAACCATGGCACGTGCCATTTGTTGGATTGTTTTATTTATTCTATATGCCTCTCCATTATATTGAGGAGCCTTCGCTATAGAAAATTGTATTTTTATGCCATGTTGTTCACAAAAGTTGAAAAAATCATCTGATATAAACGCTCCTCCTCTATCAGATCTAAGACATTTGATTTTCAGATCTAACTCATTTTCTACTACAGCTTTGAATACTTTAAATTTATCAAATTCTTCATCTTTATGTTTTAGTAAGCCAATCCAACAAATTCTTGTAAAATCATAAATGAATAATATGAACTATTGTTTTCCATGAGGAGACTTCTTTCTCATAGGACCACACAAATCAATGTGAATAAATTTCAAGTGGTTTGCTTGAAGTGCCTTCTTTAAATTTAAACTGAACTCTGGTTTGCTTACTAAATTGACATGATTTGCAAATGTTATTTTCAGGTGGAGTGATATTGGGCAAGTCATAAACTGCTCCCATTCTGCTTGATTTAAATAGTTGAGAAACGCTAAGGTGTCCCAACCTATTGTGCCAAAGCCAAATTTATTCAAATTTTATTAAGTAATAATGCTCTTGGCCACCTTCCAAGACATAGACATTGCCTGGAGTTCTTGTTCCCTTTATTATGATCTTACCTGTACCATATTTATTACCATGCAATTCTTTGATTTGAAAACAACTTTATGCCCTTGGTCACACATTTGACTAACGCTTAACAAGTTATGTCCAGGGAAAATTTTAATAACCTCCCTAAATTTATATGTATAATAAATGGGCGAATCCCCATGATACATAGGAAAAATGGAAGGAAATTTTATTACAAATAATATAATATGTATATATAATTTTTTTGGCGAATCTCTCACGATATTATATTATCTTGTAAAATCATGGCGAATCACCAGTACAAATGGCGAATCACTAGTAAAAAATGGTGAATCCTTGTATAGTGGAGTATGGGGTGTTGGTTCCAATGAAAATATGGTAGTTGAACTAGGAGTTGAAGGAAGTGAATCACCGAGACCAAACATGGCACATGGTGACTCGTGAGGGAAGTAGTTCTCGTGCAATTTTGAAAACATGTTCTTCTATTTCTGCTAAGTGTAGTGTTGTTGCTCATGCTACTACTAGCATTGATATTGAGGCTAGAGAGGAGTTTGAGGAGTCCTCAGACTCTGAGCCAAATGATGTTTATGTAGCTCCTGGTGATGATCCCATGTGTAGTAGTGGTGATGAGTTTGATTAGTGATAATGAAGGCAGCAGAATATTCAAATTTAAACAAACCCATTACAAAAAATACATGATGAGAAAACTCTAGCAAAAATATTGTCATGCAAAGCTAGATTCTATAGAATTATTAGAACTCCCTACTACTCTGAAAATATATCCATGAGATGAAGAATATAGTAACAAAATGGGGACCGATATGTTTTATGGGAAGGAAAAATATCCATGTTCAAATTCTTTTAGATGTAGAGACTTGATAGTTTTCAGTGAAGGAAATCTTTCTGAGCTTAGGGATTTCTCAAAACCTTTTTTAGAGAGAGCACCGCAATGTATGAAGTTATATTAGAATTTAATAGGTTATATGCATTGCATATTTGGATGTTATAAGTGGAATAAAACACTTCAAATATTTGCAAAAGATATCACTACAAATTTTTGCATTATACAAAGGTTTTATCAAATATGCAAGCAATAGAGGCTTCCTTATATGACTTCAACAATAGTATCACTTGAAACAATAGATTTTCTGTTATGTCGAATAAAGAATATTTGATGTTGTAAATTCATCCAGTCGGGGCATAATTCGACTTGTCGATTTTTCCACCCACAACAGACTCAAATGGAGGAGCCTTAGAATAACTTACATCAACCAACACAACAGAATGATCACCTCCCTCCTTTGTAGAGCTCACACACATAAGAAATAAGTTACAGGAAAAGAGAAGCGCCACCTCAGTATGCCGATTCATGAGATCTAGAGGATACCCCTTACCTCCACCCATGAGACTCTTGCAATAGTGTCTCTATCCAAGCCCTTTTTACAATCACATAAGACACCCTCCTTCCCACTAATCCAATTCTCTACAAAGAGCAGCTTATATGCACAATATCGAATCTTCCAATTTATCCAAATTTCTCCATTAGAGGATTATTCACTTTAGCTTCAAATGGTAGGAGATATTCACCCACTGGTAATAAATTTTTAGAGGCCAGTAGTTTCTCCTATTCCTCCCTAATTAGTAAGTGATAGCTCCTCCAAACATTGATCACTTTCTGCAGGAAACCTTCAATCAAGATATTTCTCCTGATTCTCAAGTTCTTGAGAGGGACCCTTTCTTCTCTCAAACTCTCAGCTTTGTAACATTTTATATCTTAGATAAATAATTTGACCCTTTAAGTATTTGACCTTAGAATTTAGATATGCCTTTTATAGGAGCTGCACTCATGCTCCCACTAAATACTTTTATGATGTACCTTGTAGTCCATTGGACCTATTTGTGGTGATTTTATCTTTGAAGCTCTATGTTGTATCCCCCCACTTGCAACTCTCTAGGGAGCTTGAGAAGAGGCAACATAGAGCTCGAGGAAAGGCTGAATTCCAACCTGAGCACTAGACTATTAATCACATCTTTACACTCCAGACCACAATTGAGGAGGCCCAACATTTCTCTTGGAAATTTTACTGTTGTTTCATAGACTTTCAAAAAGGCTTTTGAATCTGTCCCCATAGAGCCTTTATTCCACATGCTCAGAGATATTGGCATACTCATAGATATTGTCTTCAGTCTTACTGTTCTTCTTGTTTATATTTTCAGTGAATTATTGTTTGTTGGTGTTCCAAGAAATTTCTTCTAGGGGTATGGTCTTTAGTTTTTATCTAGATTCGGTCCTTCAAGTTTATTTGTCTCCAAAAATCTGTGGATATTAGGCTCTATTGTAGTGTTTTGTGGTATGAAATGTAGTGTGGTTTTTCCTATATCTTGAATTCACAGTCCTGAATGGAATTTCAAACCCCTTAAGAACTATTGGTTGAAATTTTTTTTTCTTTCTGCCTATAATATCCATGGATTAGAGAAGCCTAGGAAGTCCAAGAAGTTATTTGAAAAAATAATCAATTCAATTCAAGAGAACTTCCCTCTTCTCTGTAACTACAAATTATATGAAAATTGCCATTAGTGCACTTCTCAAAATGCCATAATTGAGAACAAAAATCCAATAAAAAAAGAAAATTGATTTTGTGGAGGAAGAATGCAGTATGTTGAGAAATATGGTCCTTAATCTCAGAAAAGTATCTCATTCTGCTACTTCAAAACATAGGATATCAACAAATTCAGTTCAAGCAAATTCCAGAATTCAAGGAATACATATTTCACCAAATGATAGAAGACATGGATCTTGGAAATCAGGACTCTTCCTTCAAACATTGGGTTGAGAGAAGCCAACAGTTGTAATGTCTTTCATAAAATTTTATGTTTAGTAACCAAACTAGAATACTAGTTTTTTTCTTAATGTTGTATACCGGTAAAAAAAAAATTGGGATGTATACACTGTTGATATTTGCAACTGTAGTCTGTTGATATTTGCAAACTGTTGATAAACAGATTGCATTCAAATATTTTCAAAATGATTTTTGCATATATATTTTTCGATGATTCCTCTTCAAATTCAAGGGATTTTCACATGATTTTTTTCCTGTTTTTAGCAACAGTGTAAAGAGGCTTCCTTATATGACTTCAACAACAATATCACTTGAAAAAATAGATTTTCTATTATGATGAATAAAAAAGCTTTGATGTTGCAAATCCATCCAGTCGGGGCAAAATTCAACTTGTCGACTTTTCCACCCACAACAGACTCAAATGGAAGAGCCTTAAAATAAATCCCATCAACCCAAAACAAGATAATCACCTCCCTCCTTTGTAGTCCTCACACATAGAATAAATAATTTACAGGTAGAGAGCAGTGCAACCTCAGTATGCAGATTCATGAGATCTTGAGGAGACCCCTGACCTCCACCCATGAGACCCTTGCAATAGTGTCTTTGTCTAGGACCTTTTTACAATCACATAAGCCAACCTCCTTCCCACTGATCGAGGTCTATACAAAGAGAAACCTATATGCACAAGATTAGATCTTCCAAAACATCATATATTCCAATTTATCTAGTCCTCCATGAGGGGATTCTTCACTTGAGCTTCAAATGGTAGGAAAGATTCCCCTACTGACAATACAGTTTTAAAGGCCAACAATTTCTCTTTATTCTCCCTAATTAGTAGGCAATAGCTCCACCAAACATTGATCACTTTCTGCAGGCAACCTTCAATCAAGATATTTCTCCTTATTCTCAAATTCTTGAGAGGGACCCTTTCTTCTCTTGGACTCTCAAATTTGTAACATTTTATATCTTAGATGAATAATTTGACCCTCTAGGTCTTCGACCTCAGAAGTTGGATATTCCGTTATAGTAGTTTCACTCATGCTCCCACTACATACTGTTTCTGATGTACCTTGCATTCCATTCAACCTATTTGTTGTGATTTGCTTCTTGAAGCTCTATGCTACATCCCTCCACCTGCAACTATTTAGGGAGCTTTAGAAGGTGTAACATAGAGCTAGAGGAAATTTTGGATTCCAACCTGAGCACCAGACTATTAATCACATCTTTACACTCTAGGCCATAATTAAGGAAGCCCAACATTGTTCCAAGAAAGTTTACTGTTGTTTCATAGACTTTCAAAAAGGATTTTGACTCTGTCCCCATAGAGGCTTTATTCCACATACTCAGAGATATTGGCATCTCAAAAACCCTTTTGTCAACCATTATGCATTTTATATGAGTCAATCCTTAGTATGCACCAACACACGAGCTATAATATTTTATCCTAAGTATCATTGGGGTAAAACAAGGTTGCCCCTTGTCCCCTACACTATTTGGATCTATATTGACAAGTTGGAGTCCTTGCATGAGCACATCCAAGATGGCAATGGTTTCCTTCTACACCACGTCTTAATTTATATTTTGATGTTTACAAATGATGTGGCCCTTCTAGTCTCATCCCCATAAAAATAGCAAATATAACTCGATGCCCTGGCCCTTTTCTGTGATCTTCACCAGTTGACTGTCAACCTAGGTAAAAACCAAATTCATCATCTTCAATGTGTTGAAGAAAATTCTCCCTGATCACCATTTCTTTCTCAAAGGAGAGGAGATTGAGATAACAAACTCATATACTTATCTAGGGGTACTATTCACAAAACCTTTCTTTAGTTTGCAACATGCACTTCATCCCTAACTCAACAAGGGATATGGGTCCTTGGCACTTCTTGAGAGGTAGTGTTTCTCAAATATTTTTCAAGACATATCTACCAAGATGTCACTCATGCACACTCTTGGCCCAACCCAGAGTTCTAAATGGTTCCAAGGTTTGGGTACCTAGTTTACTGGAGTCTAATTGGTCTTCTACAAAGAGAGTATATATCATCCTCCTTTGTCACATTTTTCAATGCAAGTAGCCAATTCCTCAACCCATCATCCTTGTAGAGTTTGCAACTCACCCCTTCCTACTTGAGACAATGTTGTGTCTTGTCCCTCTTTTACACTATGCTCAAAAATCCGTTGATACAACAAAGGGGCATGATCGGTATCCATACTTGGCCTTTTTCTCATCAGAGTCCATTGCAACAACTACTCCTTCGGCTTGATCTCCTTGATTCAATTAGTATTATGATGGACCAACTTCCTCCATTAAAATATTCCCTATATGCACCTGAACATCTCTTACCAACCAAATAAAAGATGAAAAAAATCATCCAAGAGGATATCTATAGGATGCAAAAAGTAAAATGTACAAAGTAACAAATTAAACGATGTAAAAATGTGAATCACACATGCTTCACTTTATAGGACAGTTTGAAGGCCTTAACCTATGAATGTTGTGTTGCTTAAGGTTGATTAGGACTAAAAAACAAATAAAATCTCCATCATGTTCCAGCTTTGTGGCTATCTCAAAATACTTTTCAAACATAAAATTACAACATACTGTCACAAGGAGATTACTCACAGTTTAATAGATCAGACTTGACATATTATATTAACAGTTTCCTTTTACATGATGTCAGTCTTCTGCCCATTACTATAGCTGCCCAAATATAGTAAGAGATCTTATCTATACTTAAATATTAATAGAGACTAGAATAATTTTCTTTCCTTGTAGGGTAAGGAGGAATGGGAGTAAATACCTCATGTTCATGTCAATTTTACTAGGATTCAAAGGGGGCGACTGTAGAGAGATAGGGTCTAAGGGGGTGGACACAATTTTTTTTAAGCGTAATGAGATATAAAATTTAAGCTACCTCAACTAACTCTCTATTGGTATGGGTATCTAGTCATCTAAAACAATGTTTTATAGACTATAAATTCTCAAAAAAATATGAGTGATTTTGAAGCCTGGAAGATGTCTGAAAGAGTAGAGTGTGAACTAGTAAAGCTAAAAACCTAGATAGTATAAATTGAAGAAAGCCAAATTTTCTATTATAATAACCTCTCCATCTAAAGGTTTTAATAGGATTATTGTTGGATGCATCCATCTAGACACTGAACAAAAATGAAGTTTGAAAACTATCCTGACTTCCAACATTAATCATTGACTCAATTACTCTTGTTTATCTTTCTAAATATCTGAAATGTCTATGCTAACTTTTATTAAAATTCACATCAGTAATAGGCAATGTAAAAAAGGCAATGCCTGTGCTAATATGTAAGTCAAGAATAAGAGAGAATCCAATGAAGAGTACATTGAGATCAACTTAAATATGTATCACCAAAGGCATGTTTCTTTTAGGAAACATATGCATGTTTAGATACTCTTTTCATAAATTAAGGAAAATTCAACCTCATATAAACTATCCTGAGTCTTGAACATTGGTTGGTCTACATTCAACATTAGGCCAATAGGACGAGACCTGAAAAATTCTCCTAGAACAAACTTGTCAGTTTTGTTGCTTGCCCCATTTACTAGACAAGACCCTTAAAGAGGCTAGAAATCTTGTTGATTTGTATCAATCTTAAAATTTCCTCACCCAGATATTATTGCCACAGGTTTTAAAATGCTTAAAATTATCACCAGTCATTACATATTCTGGAGCAAGCATAACCATATTTTCCCATAACTTGAGTTGAAACATGGGTGTTTTCTCCCTCAGGTCCATCTTTTGCTAGTCTAATATCAGACAGCTTGGCATTGTATTCCTGCACCAAGTACATACCTCTCCATAAAGACTTAAGAGAATCCAAAGTGTAACACTAAGCCATCTCATAATTTTGAAGTTGTAGGCACAAACTGAATCCAACAAAATATTGGATGTTTTAAAATCCTAATAAATCACTGGTCTTTTAGCCCCTCCATGAAGAAATTCCAGACCTTTTGCTGCACCCAATGCAATTTTCATCCTGATAGACCAGGGGAGTGGCAGGGACCCTTCTGCATGCATAAGGGAAGTACCATTGGACATCAAAGATCTAAATATATTTTTCAAAATAAAAATTTACAAATTGGGATTAAGACTCTCTAGAAGGACAAAGAATAATTATGTAGCTACTCATTGCCAAAAAATGTGAAAGCCCTATGACACTAATGCTCAAAAATGAGATTTAACCAAGGGAGGCACATATTTCCTTGTGTCCAACAAAAGTTGACAAATCCATACTGAGCATCCCAAAAGTTCATGAAAGAAAAATAGATCATAAAGTATTCAATAAAGCAACATAGAGTTTGTTTTGGGTAACATCATCAGCATATAGTATGCTCTTCAACCAAGATGACTTAAAAATTCCATATCAGCTAGTGAATTTTTCTGCACAGAAATATTCAAAGAAGATATTTCAACAAATCCTCACCAAAAATGGATTTTGTTCAGAAATATATCCCACCATTTAATCATAGAATAGAAACAAACATTAAAATTTAATACCTAACAATATTGAGTGTTCTGTCAAATTTGAAAATCATACATGTTATGCTAAATGAATTTGATGTCTTGGATGCAAAGACCATATTTTATCATATGCTTGCCATAAAAGTCAGATCCATTCAAATGTGGAAAAATTTCTGAATTCTTCACTGCTTTGAAACTTGTAGTTGAGTGTCTTTATCATTTAAGTTGAATGGGTAGATCTGGTCATTGTTTCATCATTGTGACTTATGTAAATAAAATCCTTACACCAACAAATTACATTTGATATAATCCAATGCAGCCTTTAGTATCATTTTAAGTAATACATTGTAGTATCTTGTACGTGCCTACAGGATTTTCTACTTCATTGCTTCTAGATATAGATCCTATGCTCAAAATAAATTAATATCATCCAAATTTTTGTAAATATGAGTTCATGCCTCTGACATTCAAATAACAGATTAAATTTTTGGATTCAGATGCCTAGGTTTCCAGCATTCAAGTAAACAAAATTCAGGTTCCTATGGTGATTGTCTCAGTAGTTGTTTGGAGACAGATCTGATATATATGTATGAAAAGTATGAATGGACCTAAACATATATGTCTTGACATATTGACAACCAACCTCAACAATATTATAGGATTTTTATTAAATAGCATTCTCAACAAACATATGTTCTTTAGGATGAATGTGGAAATATATTAAATATTCATTTGATCTCTTAGTGTACAATGATTGTCTAAGCATATATTTTGTCATTTAGAGGTGACAAACATGTTTTGTCTCTCAATAAAAATCTTGGCACACCTATAATATCTTCATGATGTAACGGGTGTGGTGTCTTTGTGACTATAGTGAATGTAACTCTTGGGACAAGATCTTTACCTTCTCTCAAATTGTCTTATAATGGCAGTATTAGAATGTTTATGAATGACAAAACTCAAATTCATGTGGTGACTATCTCGACACCCATGAGATAAGCTCAATTTTTATATGATTCGACATTCAGTATCAACACTTTGACATAAGTAGAATATTCAACATGCAGACCTGACACTCCTGTGAAGAAGGGTTAACATAATAGTGACATATCCATGTAATTTAAAGTTCTATGATGATAGACTCAGTATCTTGAAGTGGTGATTCCATCACAACATTCAAGGCATAAATATCCAAACCAACATAATAAGCACACAATCCAACTCGCGCTTAAAATACATCAATGTTTAAGGTCCTAAAGGAGAATAAAAACCCCCAAAAAAGTATTCTTTAACAATATGGTTTGGAAGCATAAGAATACCTTTCTTAGAGCGGGAAATCCTCCTGTGCCATTGACTTGAGAAATAATGCTCCTTTGTATCACTGTATTAAGAAATAATGCTCCTCTATGTCACTGCCTTGAGAAACAATACTCATGTGTGTTTCTAAACATAATAGTGATAGTGAGATGATTATTAAGAATTATAAACATAATTATTTAACTTACAAAGGCGACGATAATAGTTTAGAACAACTTCATCAATGTGCTTAGATATAACGGCTTCATCAATGTGCTTTGAATAAAAAACACTTTCCCCCTTTCTATGATGTCCCGTGTTGACAAAAATGTATACATATTTAACTTTATTTCTCATAGAAATTTTATAATATCTCGAAAATAATAAACAGCCACTATGTATTTCTTGTGTTTTGTTTTCCCTGAATAGGTTATTGCAATAATATAGAGGAATTATGATTTCTTGTGCTCTTTCCACCCATCACACCATCATCATAATATCCATGGAATTAGCAGTGTATCTCCGACCATAGGTAATAGAATCACAAAGATATCCCAACAAGCAGCTATCTAATATATGAGGCTCATTCATAGATCGATTCAAATCTTAATAACGAGGCATATCGTAGGTGTTTGTCAAGAATCACCAGGGATCCCACAATATATATATATATATGCACTTCTCCATCTCATCAGATCTTTAAGCACAAAAAATAGTACATCAAGTCTAGGTCTTCCATCTTAACTTTACATCGATAAACGAGAGGGTCATCATCTGGTAGGTAGACATCATCAAAATGACATATCTCGTCCACTTTCCATAATCATCAAGCTATCTGCAACCTGCCCCCTTCCTATTATTGACCCATAGGTTCATGTACCAAAAAAATTAATCATAATCATGCAGCTTCTAAGGTAACAGATATATATATCAAGCCATCAACAGTGTCATCATACTCAGTTGTCATGACTTGCTTTTATCAATAATCATTGGGCAAGAAAAGTCATTGGGTCATTTTTCCAGGTACTTTATAGCTCCCTCTGAGGCGTTGCTTTAGGTGATCATCTAGCCTTCAAACACAAGCTCCTCATATGAGATATGAGACTTTCCACAATGAAACTGCAACAACCAACTTCTAGGAAGCTTGCTTTAGGTCAGAGAGAAAAATTCTAAGGAATCATCATGGTCCTTCTTCAACCAAGGTGAAGAAATCCTCTCATGAGATTATCCCAAAACTACTGCATTATACTTCAACGCTAGATGAATGCTACCAATGCATCAAATTCCCCAATCCATGATGAGGAGGGGTCCTTTGCATTCAGGCATCCATATCCACAAGACCATTGTTATAAGTTCCTAACGTAATGCATCAAAGAGCCCAATTACCCAACCAAGATGCCAAAATCAGGGTCTTTTTCTTATCGTGCTTGTCAAGATATAAAATCTGTTATGCACTTTCTTCAAGGTACCTTTGTTTTCATGCTCCTAAGGATTGTTACAAGGAACTGCTCCAATGTGCCATGCACTTTTTTAATCCTAGCTACCAGACTTCCAAGGGGTACCCAAAGGTGCCAACATAAACGTGTTGCATGAACTTGCATTGCTCTAATTGCTAGACAAAGATGTTAATGGCTGCTACCATACACCATTATTGCTCCCACAACTATTGCCACCATTCACAACTGCATTTTCCACCACCGCTGCTCCAAATGTCCATAATCACTGCTCCTACACTCCTACACTTCACTGCCTAAAAAAACTATGCTGATTAGCCAATCTGATTTTTATTGCTCAAATCATCAAGCTCTCTTAGTCATTAAAGTCAAAGTTACTATCTTATTGATTATTTTCATCATCACTCTCAGTGGTGCCTCTAACGTCTCTGTTCAAACAAACTCAATGTCTCTGGTCAAGTTATATCAGCTAGTATCAAACATTGATCAAATGCATCTGAAGCAACTTGCCTACTATTCTCTGTTTTGCATGTGTCAATGAGAATTATACCTTAAGTGTGATGATGCCTTTTTGTTCTGAAGCTTCTTGCTATCAACAGTATACCACAAGGTTTAGGCTTGTTGATGCCTATTAGGATCCCTTTGGGTTGTTGGCCTTGTTCTGCAAACCACTCATTCAAGACAGTGTTAATGAATATAATATCATGCCAGCAAACTCTAGAAGGTCTTTGTGCTTAGCGAAACTGTATGATCTTCAGAACTTACTCACTGCAAGTATACTTCACTTAGGCCCACAGGAGGACTATCAGGAAGACTTTAGGATTATTGTCATACAAAAGGGTATTGTCACAAGGGGGTTGTATCAAAACACTGCAATGATAGTCATTTAATCATGCATTGGAAGATCAGATCGTGGATGCTCTATGCACTCTACTTTAATTACTACCATATCCTGCCCTTTTTTCTTTTAATTTCCTTTAGAGTACAAGGCAGAAGCTTTCTTATTTTTCTGAGAATTGTAGTAATGAAATTTTAGATAATTTTTAGCCTGCCAACATTGACGTGAAGCCAAAATTCTCTTTTGAACACAGATAATGTGGATACTATTTATATTTTGAGTTCATGGTAGCAATTTACAATAGACATATATGAAACCCTGAAAGCTGACATGGAATACTTAGAGAACTCTAAAAAATGTATGCTATAACCTGCAATACATCATATAAAAAATATAAAGGACAAGATTTAACCGTCAAACCTGCTACTGTCTTCACACCATGTCTAAAATAAAACTCTACTACGACCACTACAGAAAATCACTTTATTCAAAAAAGCTGCAAAACTAACCTAACTAAACTACTCCCTAGTCTTACTTTTATGACAGAAGCAGAGTGCAAAGGTTTACGATCAAAGTGGACCTAATAAAACAATTAGATGCCTAGGAGAATGCACCTTGCTTGCATGAGGAGGAATGCCTAGATTATCATTAAAGCACCCAAAGGAAAGCATGCACCACCCTTTATGGGAAAGCTGACCAAGTCTAATAATGGCCAACCTATGCACAGTGCCTCCTTTAATTGTCATTCTTGACTTAGTCATGCCGGAAGAGCAAATATGCTAAAAATAATCAATCAAAGAGAAATATAACTTTTGTTCTAAAAATAAGAAGAGGTATAATGGGAAAACTCCAGATATGATGCATGCATGTTCTTCTATTTTTATGAAAGACAACCAATTTGCCTCTAAGAGGCTTAGTAGTGCACCCTAAATAGGCGATTTTAATAATATAGTGGAATTATGATTTCTTGTGTTCTTTCCACCCATCACACCATCATCAGAATATCCATGGAATTGGTAGTGTATCTCCAACCATAGGTAATAGAATCACAAAGATATCCCAACAAGCAACTATCAGATCTTTAAGCACAAAAAATAGTACATCAATTCTAGGTCTTCCATCTTAACTTTACATCGATAAACGAGAGGGTCATCATCTGATAAGTAGAAATCATCAAAATGACATATCTCATCCACTTTCCATAATCATCAAGCTATCTGCAACTTGCCCCCTTCCTATTATTGACCCATAGGTCCATGTACCAAAAACATTAATCATAATCATGCAACCTCTAAGGTAACAAAGATATATATCAAGCCATCATTAGTGTCATCATACTCAGCTGCCATGACTTGCTTCTATCAATAATCATTGGGCAAGAAAACTCATTGGGTCATTTTGCCAGTTATTTTATAGCTCCCTCAGAGGCCTTGCTTTAGGTGATCATCTAGCCTTCGATCACGAGCTCCTCATATGAGAGATGAGACTTTCCACGATGCAACTGCAACAACCAACTTCTAGGAAGCTTGCTTTAGGTTAGAGAGGAATATTCTAAAGAATCATCATGGTTCTTCTTCAACCAGGGTGAAGAAATCCTCTCATGAGATTATCCCAAAACTGCTGCATTATCCTTCAACACTAGATGATGCTACCAATGCATCAAATTCCCCAATCCATGATGAGGAGCGGTCCTTCACATTCAGGCATCCATATCCACAAGACCATTCTTTATAAGTTCCTAACGTAATGCATCAAAGATCCCAATTACCCAACCAAGATGCCAAAATTAGGGTCTTCTTCTTATCGTGATTGTCAAGACATAAAATATGTTATGCACTTTCTTCAAGGTACCTCTGTTTTCATGCTCATAAGAATTGTTACAAGGAACTGCTCCAATGTGCCATGAATTTTTTTACTCCTAGCTGCCAGAATTCCAAGGGGTACCCAAAGGTGCCAACATAAAGGGGCTGCATGAACTTGCATTGCTCCAACTGCTAGACAAAGATGTGAATGGCTGCTACCATACACCATTATTGCTTCTACAATTATTTCCACCATTCACAACTACAGTTTCCACCACCACTACTCCAAATGTCCATAGTCACTACTCCTACACTCCTCCTACACTTCACTGCCTAAAAACACTATCTTGATTAGCCAATCTGATTTCTATTGCTCAACTCATCAAGCTCTCTTAGTCATTAAAGTCAAAGTTACTATCTTATTGATTATTGTCATCATCACTGTCAGTGGTGCCTCTAACGCCTCTGTTCAAACAAACTTAAAGTCTCTGGTCAAGTTATATCAGCTAGTATCATACATTGATCAAATGCATCTGAAGCAATCTGCCTACTATTCTGTGTTTTTCCTGTGTCAATGAGAATTATACCTTAAGTGTGATGATGCTTTTTTGTTCTGAAGCTTCTTGATATCAACAATATACCCTAAGGTTTAGGTTTTTTGATGCCTTTTAGGATCCCTTCAAGTTGTTGGCCTTGTTTTGCAAACCACTCATTTAAGACAGTGCTAATGACTATAATATAATGCCAACAAACTCTAGAAGATCTTTGTGCTTAGCAAAACTGTATGATCTTCAGAACTTACTCACCGCAGGTATACTTCAGTTAGGCCCACAGGAGAACTATTAGGAAGACTTTAGGATTATTGTCATACAAAAGGTTATTGTCACAAGGGTTTTGTATCAAAACACTGCAATGATAGTCATTTAATCATGCATTGGAAGATCAGATCATGGATGCTCTACACACTCTACTTGAATTACTACCATATCTTGCCCTTTTTACTTTTAATTTTCTTTAGAGTACAGGGCAGAAGCTTTCTTATTTTTCTGAGAATTGTAGTAATGAAATTGTAGATACTTTTTAGCCTGCCAACATTGACGTGAAGCCAAAATTCTCCTTTGAACATGGATAATGTGGATACTGTTAAGATTTTGATTTCATGGTAACAGTTCACCGCAGACATATATGAAACCCTGAAAGCTGACATGGAATACTTAGAGAACTCTCAAAAATGTATGCTATAACCTGCAATACATGATATACAAAATATAAAGGACAATATCTAACCAAACCCACTACTGTCTTCACACCATGTCTAAATCGGAGTAGGAGAACCAAAATCCACAACAACAAGATTATTAGAAGCAGTGGTGGCAGTGGCGATGGCCGAGGGTCCTGAAACCCATGGTCCAGGCCCCCATCCGGTAGGAGGAGGAGGAGGAAAGTAGGATCCAGGAACCATGGGCCAAGACAAACCGGGCTAACCAAGGGCAAAAGCAACAGTAGCGGAATTCCATGCTGGGTTTGGAAAATTCCACCCATATGACCAGGCACCTCAAAAAAAACGCAGCCCCGGCAGCCCCATTCGCCCAATTGGGTGGCAGATCCATTTGTGGCGAAGGGGCTTCTGGATTGATATGAGCAGCCGCCTCTTTTCTAGACCCAGAAGAAGACTCCATTGTCGACTCTAGTCCACAGGCAAGCTTTACCCTGCAGCCATACTAGATATTGGGGGTGAATGCAGTTCCAAAACCCTCCAACCTAGTAAATCAGGGGAAAATACAAACCAAAACTTTCCATACCAGTAAATGTGGAGGCGAATCCAACATTCATGTTTTATGCGCCCTTATTTTTTTGGGCTAAAGCATAATAATTATTTATTATTAAAATAATTTTGGGGCTAATTATACAAAACTATACAAAATAGGTTTTATATAAAAAATTCGCCCCTAAAATTTTCCCTGGTTGTGTCTTAATCCATAAAAAAATACAAAATTTCCAGCCTTGACCTTTTCCTTTAACAGTACGGCTCCTTTCCCTTTTATAGAAACAGGTGAGTTATTACAAAAGTTACATTCTTTTCTTTCTTGATTTCATTAAAAGAAATAAACTTATCTTTGTCACCTATCATATTCTTTGAACATACGTTTCCAATGTACCATATATATTCTTGATCTCCTACATACAAAGCTAGAACACAATTTTTAGTATCTGTAATTTTCTTTTTCCATACCTTGTGGGGTATTGTCTTTTGTTCATGTTAGTAAGATGGTCCCATTCTGCTTCTACATTTAGTTTCTTTATGACCAAATGTATTGCAAAGAGAAAATTCAACTTCATCATGAAGAGGGGAGAAAACATTATAAGGATATTTCTTTGCCTCGATCTCATTCTTTTGTTTTCTTGTTTCTCTAGTCATAATAGTTTTACAAGCAACAAAATGAATAACTTTGCAACCAAAACTTTGACAAGAAAAACACTAACCATTGAAGTAAGAGTTCCTAGGAGTATAATTCCTTCTTGAGTAGCTTTTCCTTTGATTATGGTAAGGTTTTTTGGTATGAGAAGAATTTGATCCTTCATTCCTTTGCTGAGAACTACAATTCTGATGACCACTTCCTTTTACTGCATTGATGTAGTTTCATGTACCTATTTCAGAAGAATTTATAATTTTTGTTGTTTCACTGTTTGAAATATATCCAAGAACTATCTTGATCAGAGGAGAGTGTTGCACTTTAATGCTTTCTTCTAAAGTCTCAGATCCTTCAAAAAATATAAAATTTAAAGCCTTTGTTTTCTCAAGTTCCTTTCTTAAACCCACTATTTCAAGTTATAAATTTTCACAATGCCTTTCCTTTTCTAGAGCTTGTTTCTTCAAAACTTCTTAAGCTAATTTCGATTCTTCTAAGAAATTTTTTAGCTAAGTTATTTCTTCAATAAGAGTATTTTTTATACATATTTCATTTTCTTCTAGAGCATCCATAAATTCATCATCAAATTCATTTATACATTTTTCTTCAAATTCCATAAGCAACTGGTAATCTTAATAGTTGCATACATATGAGGGAGAGAGTGGGAGAGAGAAAAGGAGAGAGGGAGGAGATAATGATGACAAAGTTGAAGGGTAGAGAGAGAGAAAGAGAAAGAGAGAGAGTGAGGGAGTGATGGGGGGGCAGAGACAAAGGGAGGTGGGAGAGAAAAGGGGAGAGAGAAAGGGAGATAGAGGAAGGAATAGAGAGAGGAGTTGAGAGAGAGAAGGAAATAGGGGGGGAGAGAAAGAGAGCAAAGACATAGAGAGATAGACATGGAGAAAGAGAAGGAGTGATAAGGGAGAGATGGAGAGAGAGAGAGAGAGAGAGTGAGTGAGTGAGTGTGAGAGAGAGAGAGTGATGGTTGGGAGACAGAAGAAGGTGGGAGAGAAAGGGAAAGAGAGGAAGTAAAAGAGAGAGTACTTGAGAGAGAGAGAGAAAGAGGGAGGGAGAGAGAGATGGAGTTGGTGGGGGGGGAGAGAGGGAGGGAAGAAGAAATATATAAAGAGAGAAAGCTAGATATAGAGAGAGAGGGTGACAAGGGAGAGAAGGGGAAGAGAGAGAGAGAGAAGGGGAAGAGAGAGGGAGAGGAAGAGGGGGTAGAGAGAGATAGATAGATATGGAGAGAGAGTGTCAGTTTGGGGGGTGAGATAGACAATTAAAGAAGGATAGATGAAGGGAGATATAAATATTGATGGAGGGGGTAGAGAGGGAAGAAGAGATAGACAAAGAGAGGGAGGTAGGGAGAGATACACACACACAGAACACGTGTGTTTGGGGGGATGAGATAAAGAGACAAAGGAGAAATGGAGGGAGATATAACCAACCTAGATTCATCTTCACCCCAAGTCTATCAAATGTTGAGAGGGATCAAATCTCTCAAGGTACAAACCTTGCCTCAATTTTTACACTAAAAAAAAGCGGTAGTCTTAAAAGCCCATAGAATAACCCAAAAATTTCGATAAGATTATGAAAATTCCAACAAATATTTTTGAAAATTTGGGTAACATTCTTTAAAATTCAGTATTTTGGATGCCCCAAGGGTTTTTGATGGTGCTGAATCCATTTTCACCATAAAAAATGCAATTCAAACACTCCAACTACCTGATTTTTTGAATTTTCTTTTATCGAATTCCGACAAAAAATTGTCGTCCGAGCTATTCTGTTGCATCCTTAGACTACTCCAAAAAAAAGGCTTGCACCTCAAGAGATTTGATCCCTCTCAGGGTTTGATAGACCTGGGGTTAAGATGGATCTAGGCTAGTTAAAATTATCAATAAAACATTTTTGCTCAAATTACATAAAAATAAAATAAAAAACATAAAATTAGTAATTATAATTATAATTAATTATAATTAATAATTAAACTAGCCTAGACCCATATTAACTCTGGAAATGCCAAGAGAGATCAAATCACTTGATATTTCTAAAAAGAGATTTGATCCCATTTAGAGTTTGGTAGATTCAGAGTTAAGATGGATCTAGACTAATTATTTTCCATTACCTTTAAAAAAAAACAAAATCCTATATTAATAACTCTTCATATTAATAACTATATTAAGTCTATTTTATTTAAAACCCCCCATGAATGACGTTAATCTTTTGTTATTCTATCAAATAAAAAATAAATTTCACATGAAATAGTGATCATTCCTAAAGCACTATTTTCTATTTAAACTTGCAATATGTATTTTTTTTCATGGGACATGATTAAGAGTGCACAGAAGACTCCAAATGACCTCTCCAGACGCATGAGACCAGTAGAAGTGCATTATTCTGCTGGATTTTTTGATGGCGCTTCTCAACACTCCAGATGCGGGTGCGAAGTTTGGTTGAGGATTTCGCCTCAATGCCACTACAAGATTTTTTGGAATGGGGGAGATGGGACGAACACAGGGGTGGAATTCATTGCACTGTGGGGACTACTTTGGTTTGCTTCTATGCTTTGTATTGAAGACCTTTGGGTGTATGGGGACTTGAAGGTATTGATCAACCACCTAAACAAGGAAACAATTTTCTCCCCGGGACATCTGACTTCGTGGATGGAGCGCATAAAGATGGTGATGAGATCTTTCAATGGACTAAAACTACAACACATCTACAGGGAAAAAAACTCACGGGCAAACAGACTTTCAAAAATGGGACTGCAAGGAATTTTTAGGACTACGAATTATGAGATGGTGGACAGTGACGGGCATGGAGCTCTCGGCTTGGTTGATTTCATCTGAACTATGCTTCTCGTTGTCATCACTCCAGACTTTTCTGACTCTGATTGTCTTCTTTTTGAGTTGGGTATATATTTTTGTAATTACACTAATATAGTATGCTTTTTAGGTGACTGCACACAGAACAATTTTTTTTTGCTTTCTGCTACTGGTAATTTTGGGTTTCTTTTTTTTCCGGTAGGAATATCTGGGCATGTGTGGATGTAAGGCCCGTGCGGAGTATAGGCTTATCAGTTCTTGTTATCAGTTTTTGCTTTCTCGAAGATGGAGAAGGATTTCATGTAACTCAATGTTTTCTAAACAATGACTATTGTGATTTCTCATGTTATTAAGTATGAATTGGCACATAATATACGCCAGAGTTTTTTTCTGTCTGAAAAAAAAAAAACCATGTATTTTTTTTAATCAATTTTATAAAAAAAGAAAAAGAAATTATTTCAATGTCCACAAGAGTAAAAATAGCCTATAAAACAAATTGCTTCCTTTTCTAACTTTTAAATTCTACCTTTTCCTGTAAAGTTTCACAATAAAATCTACAAACCTATCAACAAAGCCCTTTCCAATAAAATCTACAAACCTATCAACAAAGCCCTTTCGGATAAAATATATCTCAAGATATCTATATAACAACGATACCCAAATAAAAATTGTAAAAAGAAATTGCATATACAATTGCCTTGCCCAACTCATTGAGGCAGAGACATTTATATTAACCTTCATTCTTCTTGTTCTCGATCCGCCGAACAAATTTTAACTTTATTGCCTTGTTAGTACCGCATGTGTTGCCCCTATGCACACTTGTTTTATTAGGAAAGGAGGACATTTTAACCTTTCGGAATTATAAACCACATTGGACAGCATTAAATATGAAATTGAAGAGTCACAAATCAAAATAAAATGAGACATGACTCGGCCCCCAATTTAGCCGTTAATAACGTTTGAAACCCAAGGAAAAGCTTTTCAAAACTCTTTTCCCAAAATATTCCATATAAAATTAGATATGGGGATCCCATAGGTAACCGAGAATGATCAGCCCCCATGTGACTCTGCCCATAAGCCTATCAAATCGCCTTTTAGTATCGAGACTGGGGCCACAAGATAAGGGAGCGGATTTCCTGATATAACCTTACGTTTAGGCGACAAGTGGTTGCCACGTCACTGCCAAAAAACTTCCTTGGAATTTTAATTTCCTGATATAACCTTACGTTTAGCCAACAAGTGCTTGCCACGTCATTGCCAAAAATCTTCATTGGAATTTGAAGTGTTGACTCTCACTTCATATTACTCCATGCATGCTGAGCTGTCGGACGGGGAGGAGTTGTCCGGACACGTCATATTCATTGGCTTCCAGATGGTACGCGTGGAAGAAAAGATAAGTCAGAACTCAGAACACTTGGCGGGAGTTTGTACCCTTACTAATTCTTTTTTCCCGCCATTTATTTTTGGCGCCAACGAAATGTACTGGCTGAATCTCGCAGAATGTTGTCCCCTCCAATATGAACAATGCCTCGTGGATGGCCGACAAAGCTCCATTTCTCACGGTGTTCGTAATTTCCTAGGGGGTATACTTTGACTATATATATATATATATATATATATATATATATATATATAATTGTATATATATTTAATTGTTTTGTTACCTTCTGTTTTTGGTTAGTAGGGTCGGGAAGCAAAAGGAAAGAGTTAAAAGTTGATGTTTTTATAAATATACATATATATAACTTAGGCATAATGCCAAGTAAAAGCTTTAAGAAGAGGCGTGTAAAACACCACTACCATGACCATAGTCCATTGTTGGAGAACAATAATATATAATACCTTGGAAAACTCTCATACATTTATAGATTCTTTTACAGGTTGAGGCCAACTTTAAGTCTTATTATTTTAAAAAGTCATGAGCCTTCACATCAAGCTAATAGTTGTAGAATATCTTACCAACTAAAGATTATGTTGGTGGCTTCTACATTATTAAAATGTCATATTTTAACTCATATCTCTCCTCGCCTAAGTTACACTGAAGAGGCATTCTAGCTTATTAGGAGACTATGCAACGACACTAGTTCTTACACTAGCATGTTCTCTCTTATCTTGTTCAGTGACATTTCTAACTTATTTGCAACCTTTAAGGATTAAAGTTATATAAAAGAGCAAAGGTACAAACATAGGATTCCTTCATGTTTGTACATGTTTAACGTAGAAAATGTTAATGGAAGGTATCCAAAATAAAACAAGGATGTTACAAGTGAGGTAAGAATGTGGAAAGAACTTTAAAATGCAAGTATATATAGAAATTTGGAAGGTTATCATGTAACTTGATTGATGTAATTTTTTTTAAAGGGTAATAGTTATTTTCTTCTTTTCCCCTTATAAGGATTGGAAACTAATTATTATAAGACATATATCAAAAGTTAAGGATCGTTAACTAAAAACAATTATGAAAAAGATAATATCTTCATTAAGTAACAATAGTTAACTGAAATGGTTTCATGTAAGAAGTTAAAATAATATTTTGGTAGATCTTTAAGTTAGCGATGCAGTTGACCTAAGCCAAAAATGCTATTTATTTATTAACAACTTATTTTATGTTTATTTTTATTGGAAATGTGATTATGCTAAGAGGGTGAGGGTTGAATTAGTATAGTGGACAATCTTAACCAATCAAAACTCTTCAATGTATATATAATATCAATCAAATTAACAACATAAAAATACACCACACACACATCATTATTTATCGTTATTGAGTGATCTTGTAGGCACCAACCTTAAATGCTTTACTTGATCCCTTTCTCAATGTATTCAATTATGTTTTATTACAATTCTTGTATGTTGCTCCTATGTTATGCTTGTCACTCCTTGTTTCGTCTCTTTCAATTCTGGATACAGTATTAGCTTTTTTTTTTAGAACCTCATCCCCAAACTCTTCCTTGGTCACATAGACTTCATTATCATACTTCTTCCGTTCTTGATCACTTAAAGCTCCATTCAGCTTATATGTTCCTTCTCACTCCTCGCACAATAGAAACACAACAATTGCATCAACGATCATTTTGTAAAAAAACTCAAACTTCACAATATTAATTGCACCCAAATTGAACAAATTCACACATCTTCCATAGACTTCATTTCTTAAATTTATTTCACACTTTGCAAAACATAAATGCTCTAATAGCAATTAACTGAAATTCACACAACTTCTAAAATTCTCTAGCTTATTTATACGACATTGGGACAAAGGAATCCTAGTAAGGTCGACAGACCATGGAAATGATCTGGAAAACTTGTAATATTCATTTTGTTTCTCAGCTAGAAATTTGGTCTAAAGGACCTGGATAAGACTTAAACCAATGGCTCCTTGGCTCCTCGTGGGCTTAACTTTAGCTTTACAAAACCACACAATATGACCCTAGTTAAATAGGCATTTCAACAAATTTGAATCTAAGTCCACTTGCATGTGACATATTACCGGATATTTAGATTTCCATTTACCTAGATTGCTTTTAACTCTAGCTCTAGGGGCTTCAATATTATCCCATATGAATGAGTGTGGGGACCACTTGACAAGACCACAACCTTAAAGTACGAGCTCATGATATCCAAGAATCTAGGTCTTCCTTAAGTGACACACCTACTTGAGGCCAAGATGAAACAAAGGCCATATACAATTCATTAACTTCTACACCAAACCATGGCCATAGAACATTGACCAATCTTCCTTTGCAATTTAATCTGGATTTGGATATTATTACTAGCAGCAAGTATTGCTTATACAGGACCACCAAATGCTCAGATTACTCATCATAGATCTAGATGACAGTAAGGGACCACTTTGAGAAAATTTCAAATTGACATGGATGACATGAATTCAATTGACATGAATTCCTTGCCTCGTCGTGGGGTTAACTTTAGTTTCAAAAAACCACACAATATGACCCTAGTTAAATAGGCATTTCAACAAATTTGAATCTAAGTCCACTTGTATGTGACATATTACCAGATATTCAGATTTCCATTTACCCAGATTGCATTTAACTCTAGCTCTAGGGGCTTCAATATTATCCCATATGAATGAGTGTGGGGACCACTTGAGAAGACCACAACCTTAAAGCACAAGCTCATGATATCCGAGAATCTGGGTCTTCCTTAAGTGACACACCTACTTGAGGCCGAGATGAAACAAAGGCCATATGCAATTCCTTAACTCCTACACCAAACCATGACCATAGAACATTGACCAATCTTCCTTTGCAATTTAATCTGGATTTGGGTATTATTATTAGCAACAAGTATCGCTTACACAGGACCACCTGATGCTTAGATTACTCATCATAACCCTAGATGACAGTAAGGGACCACTTTGGGAAAATTTTAAAATACTAAGGAAAAACTATGCTAAACAGATCCTTAGTGCAAATCCCAATGGTCCAGGAGTTGCCATGTAAAAAAATTAAGAACCAATCAGAACTTTCCGCGTGGTTCTCTTACCATGTCATTACCACATCATATGCAAAGTTAACGCACTACCATGTGTCATTCTTTTCTACAACCATGTGTCCAAGTACCTACTACACATCATCTGCCACTTGTCCAATTAGGCACCTAAAAATGTAGAAAATGAATGTCTTGTGTCATCACCTTCAACTACCACATCAACGTCCTCTGCCACCTAGAGCCACCTACCATCCCAACTATACTTCCATGTTAACAAGGGTCCACTTGCTAGCTAAGGCAAGGAAAACTAGATCCAACTGTTTTCTTAAGTGTTTCCCTATTGCATTCCTAGAGGCCCAGATGCCCAAATGCAAACATCTTATTCGGATGTATTCGGTATTTGACTATTAAGCCAATGTGTTGTGTGGAAAATATCCTAGAGGCCTCAATACATCCTTGGATGACATGAATTCAACTCTAAGATAGAACTTTGACCAGTTGGAACCTTACTTTAACTTCTTCAATTCAACTTCATTTTCCTCTTGATTCCTATGGAGTTAGGAGAATTTTCATATACCATTGAAAAGGTCTCAACATAGGCTATTAAACCATACAACTTTCATTCTCATTTGAACTAGGGAGCCAAAGAGAAAATTTCTTCAAAGGAATGTTATCTAAACTACAACTTGACAACATGTTATTCACAAAGCCAACACACACATTCAACAATCTCCCATACTATTGGACTTTGAGATTAATGAAACTACAACCCACATCAAGGACAACATATGTGTAGCATCCCTTAATCAAGATTTCAAGATAAGTGTAAGATCACAATGGATCCATGAAAGACCCACTACCATCATGCCTTAACAAGTAGCATTAATTGATATCATAATACCACCACCTTGACACTTGATCATACTTGGATTTGTTCAAGATTACTATCCCATTTATCATTTCCCACACTGCACTTGTGTGATAATGATGTGAAAATTTATGAGAGCACTTCATTATAATTTGTCTTAGGCAAGCTCCCTTGTCGTTCAACAAATGTTTCTACCCATTGGAATTGTCTTAGGCTATATTTTTCCTCTCAATCTATCTCTCTGGTTTCTCTTCTCTTTGTCTTCCATATCTTTGCATGTGAGCTTCATGAACTCATGGACTATGGGAAGTTGCCACTAGTAGTTCCCTTAGTCACCATGACTTAAAAATAAAGGAATTAAAGTGTTGTTTTACGAATTTTGAAGAACATTTACTAGAGCACAAGGGAAATCTGAGCTCGAATATACTACATGGAGTGATGGTACAAGGGTAGGTGAAGACTCGACCCTCTCCAAGTTTGTTATTTTCTTCTTTGGCTCTAAGTACAAACTTCACAATTTATTTCCCTTTATGTTTTGCTAAACCTATCTCTTGTGTAATGAATGAGTAGGTTATGAAAGCTCATAACAATGTAGAGACACATTCCACATAATTTCACACTCACAAGAAATTCTTATATAATTTTTAGGCTCATAATGATGTAAAGACACATTCCACATAATTTCACACTTACAAGAAATTCTCACTTTTTTTGCTAAATTTTGTATTAGTTTACTTGCACAATGGTATGAAATTAGTACAAGCTTTATAATGAATTATGGAGATGGAAATAAGTGGAATTAGTAAGATTTATATGATGATACACAACTTTTTAGAATTTATTTTATATTTACATCTTTCTATGAACTTTCGATGCAAACTTTTATTCATACATATATTTTATAGTTTTTATTTAAAAAAATAAATAATGAAATATAGGTTTTAAAATTTTTAATAAATAAATTTGTTTTTAAATTTGAGTTTTGGGGAAAAGATAATATGTAAGAAGAAGTCATCCTGAAAGTCATAAAGAAATTTAAAATAAGTTATTTGGTGTAAGTGAAGGGGTTATATCTTGCACATGAATTATGTGGTATATTATCAAAAACTTGGGCATGTGTAAGATGTGCTGAAACTTGGAAGCAAATGCATAAGTCATCCTAGTGTTAACAAGGGGTGGAAAGCGCTCTCACGGGAAACCTTTTTCGACCTACATAGACCTTAGAAAACTATAGATACACTGAAAAATAAACACACATGCAAGCAACATAAAGCATATTGAATGGCATGGTGGCATAAGCAAAACGATTAAAAAACATAATGGAAAGTGAAGTTAGTTCATTATATTCAAATCATAACTAATTTCTTTTGAAGGAGCACCATAAGCATTAGCTTTGGCCATTCGATTGCTAAAACAATATGGTTACGATGCATAAGAACTACAATTTATGCTACAACATTTGGCTATTCACATTTTAAGTAGTTCAATGAGTGAACACAATACATAAAGACAACTACTAAGAGATATGGACATTAAGAACCTTATAAAGAATGATTTTCATGCGTAGTATTGTCATATACAACTAATCAAAACCCCCATTCCACCATTAAAAGCATACGAAATTCTCATTTTAATGAACAATTCAAAACTATTTCCTTAGTTTTTATTTGGATACTATTTTTATTCATTATCAATTTTTATTTTGATGCTATTTCTATTCCTTATCAACTCTAGGTAGTTATTGTTTTCAATAAAAACTTTGATTTTGCTATATGGAGAGTTATTTATGCATGGTAATTGTGGTTGAGAAAATGAGAGTTTTTGAGGTTGTATGATGGTGACTAGTAGTTTGAAAGGATTCTAATCTAATTCAATCTTTATTATTTAAAAGTCAACTGTGGTTCATTCAATTGAAGTAATTATCAACATATTGTATTAGATATCATTTTTTGGGATTCAACTGAATGGTTCATGAGGCACAATACTTGCTAAGGTTTTGCAAATGGGGTAGGAAGTTAAGTGGGCTTGACTGTGGGGAAAAACTCCATAATTAAGCGTGCTTGAGCCAGAGGATTTTTGGGATGGGTGACCTCCCGGGAAGTCCTGGTTACCAAGTGAAAGCCCCGGAAGTGATGATTGACGCTATGTGATCCATTTCACTAGTTTCAATCCCACTTCTTCACCCCTGTGAGCATCACCTGATGCAATGAGTGCTAAGTGGACTATTCAAAAATCATGAGAAATTAGTCAGTTACGACTACCTCTCATGGAAATGGTCATAGATTAATGAATTACTTAACGAAGTTGAATCCCAAAAATGATATCTAATATAATGGGCTGCGAAAACCCCGCATACTTAAATACAAAGAGTAAATGGAGCTCTACTTGAATGGTTCATGATGCACAATGCTTGCTAAGGTTTTGCAAATGGGGTAGCAAGCTAAGCGAGCTTGATTGTGGGGAAAAACTCCATAGTTAAGCGCGCTTGAGCCAAAGGAGTTCTGGGATGGGTGACCTCCTAGGAAGTCCCAGTTACTAGATGCAAGCCCCGGAAGTGATGATTGACGCTATGTGATTCATTTCACTAGTTTCAATCCCACTTCTTCACCCCTATGAGCATCACCCGATGCAATGAGTGCTAAGTGGACTATTCAAAAATCATGAGAAATTAGTCAGTTACGACTACCTCTCATGGAAATGGTCATAGATTAATGAATTACTTAACGCAGTTGAATCGCAAAAATGATATCTAATATAATGCGATGCGGAAACCCCTTATACTTAACATATTGTAATTAAGTTTTTAATAGTTAAAACGACAGAGTTAAGCTTTTCATGCATTTGAAAAAAATAAAAATATTCATATTACTGAACTAACAAAATGAAACACTCTTTATTATGAGTTTTTTTTTTTAAACAAAAAACAACTTGCTTTTATATTAATATAAAAACGTTTTACATTTGACATAAGATCCATTTATCAGCATGTCTAACATCGCGACTAAAATACAAAAGAGGTAAACACTAGATTTTAAATTTGTCCCTGTATTTTGTACAAAATTGCATATGAAAACAACCAACATCAAAAGTGTATGACTAAATATAAACAAAGGAAACCTTTAGGACATTATATTTATGTGGAAAAATCATGTGAACAGGATTTTTCTGGTCCTTTGTATTTTATCATTACTATATGTAGAGAAATTGATCTTTGTAGTTTATTTCTGTGCTCCATTTTTGAGAGAGCATCTGCAATACAATTTTGTTCCTAATATATATGAGGGAAGTTCACCCCACTAAAATGACCTATCAACATCCTAATCTTGTTCATCCAGTTAATAAGCATTGGAGGATCGAATGAAAACCTTTAATTTACCCACTCTATAGTCGCTTTTGAATCTTCAAAGACATCTAATGTCTCAATGGATAACCATTTTGCATAGAATAAAACGCCCCAAAGGGCAATGATCTCGACCCAAATGTTTGTTCCTATACCATTGTTCCAACAAAAATGATAAAAGTGACCAGGAGTTATGACAATGTGTGCCCCGCTACCACATGTGTTTTTATTAACAACCCAACCAAAGAAACCCACGTGATATATGCCCCATATATTTACCAATTGAATGCATCTCAAAGATATCAAATGTGCCACTGGGTCCCATCTCATTAAAATATGCACATATTTTTGTGCAATTTCTGTTGATATCCAAAGGAATATTTTCAAATATATGTGCATTTTTGTTCCTCCATATGCCCCAAAAAATATAGAAAGAAAGGGTTCCAAATTCCTTACATTGATCTGACTTCTAGGCCTTCAGACATTCTCCTAACTATGCTGATACTCAACCCATATTTATGTTTAAAATGTTCAGCACACCAATCCAAATAGAAATCACATAGGCCACTTAAAACAAAGTTACTGATCAAACCAAAAAATTACCAATTACTCATTTTTTTTAGGTAGCAAAAAAAACACACGATTTTGAAAAGTGGTGATATAGAATCACATTTTTTTTAAGCCTAGTTTTGGCACTTTAAATTTACTTACGACAATTTTTTTTTAAATGTCATGATTTCATGTCAATTTTGAAAAGTGGTGACGCAATATTTTTTTTGGAGCATATTTTTGGCATTTTAAATAGTTTTATTTATCATGTATGAACATTTATTTAAAAATGTTAGTGATATTCATATTAATTTTGAAAAGTATTGATGCAACATCAATCCTTTTTGTTTAGAGTGTTAGTTTTCATCTTGGTAAAAAAAAAAACAACATGACAAAAAAAAATCAAATATAAAACAATTTAAAAAAAAAAAACAAAACAAAAAATTAAAAAGAAAACAAAACAAAAAATTAAAAAAAAAAAACAAAAAACAAAAAATATTTTTTCTTCGAAAAACATATAATTTAAAGGAAAAAAATAAAAATTAACACACACACATATATAATAAAAATGATAAAATAGAATAATTAAAATAAAAAAAACTTAAAAATAATTAAATTAAAAAAAATTAAAGTAATAAAAAAAATAAAAAGGAATATATATATATATATATATATATATATATATATATATATATATATATATATATATATATATAATTTTCAAATAATAAAAAATAAAACAAAATTCAATATTTTTTAAATTTAAAATATATATATATATATATATATATATATATATATATATATATATATATCTATATAAAATTAAAAATTAAAAATTAAAAAAAAAAAGAAAAATTAAATTTAAAAAAACAAATAAATCAATTAAAAAAAATTAAACCAATAAAAAATTAAATTTAAAACAAAATCAAGAAATTAGAAAAAAAAAGGGGCTTGGCAATCAGGTGGGGTGGCAACTCTCCCCTCGATCGACGGTTGAGCCCTGCGGCCCCTAGGCGGGGAGAGAGCTTTCAGTTCCCCCTCCGCTCGGTGGTTGAGCCCTGCGGATCGCAGGCAGCAGAGGTCGATTCGACAACTCTCTCCCCCTCCCCCGCCTGGCGGCCTAGCCTCGCGACCCGTTAATAGTGGAGGTCGATTCCCAAATCGACCTCTGCCACCTGGGTGATGCAAGGCTTGGCCGCCGAGCAGGACATAGAGCTACCAACTCTCCACCAACCTGGGCGGCCGAGCCCTGCGACCTTTTTTTTTTTTTTTAATTTCATGATTTTTTTGAAATTTTAATTAATTTTTTTTATTCAACTTTTAAATTTTAAATTTTTCATTTTTTGAAATTTAATTTATATTTTTAAATTAATTTTTTTCTTTCTTTAATTATCTCTCTCTCTCTCTCTCTCTTAATTCTCTTTTTAATTTAAATTTTAATGATTTTTTTTATTTTTATTTTTACTAAACAATTTTATTTTATTGTTACAACTTAAAAAATGTTTTTTTTTCTTTAAATTATGTGTTTTTTTGAATTTTTCCCTTATTTATTTATTTTTCAAGTTTTTGTTTTTATTTTTATTTTATTTTTTATTTTTACAAGTTATTTTTGTTTTTTCATACATATATATATATATATATATATATATATATATATATATATATAAATTTGTCATTTTTTTTAATGTTTTATTACCAAGATGAAAACTTCGTTTTATTTTTTATTTCTAATTTTCAATGTTTTGATTTATTATTTTCAATATTTTTATTTTTATTTTTTATTTTTTTAATGTTTTTTTAAATATCTTTTAATTTGTTTATTTTCTTCATTTTTTTATCATTCTTTCTTTCAATTTATTTTTTTAATTAGTTTTTTTTTTTTTTCAAAATTGTTTTTATTGTGTTTTCTTATTTATTTATTTTTAATGTGTGTGTTTTTGTTTTAAAATTCATCTCATCAATATTTTTTATGTTTTTTTGGGTCAAATTTTTAAATTCTTTTTTTTTTAAATAATGTTTTGTTTGTTTGTTTGTTTTTTTTTCCTGAAATGTTTATTTTATTTTATTATTTTTATTTTTTGTTAGTGTGTGTTTTTTTTTTTATTTTTTGTAATTTTGATATTTTATAGGTTAATTTTTTTTTTTTTTTTTACATTTTTATGTTTGATTTTTTTTGTCTTTTTTATATATTTATTATATTGTATTTTTTTGGGTCATGTTTTTTAATTTTTTTTTAGAGTTCTTGTTTTGAGGTAATAGTTATCGTTTGATCAATAACTTTGTTTTAATAAATAGATATGAAACTTCCTCATTTACAGTGTTGCACATAATAAACCTTCTAGGACCAATGAATCCTCTCATGCAGAAATTCTCCCAAGTTAAAATCATGTTTAGCCATACCAACCACCGAATGCATTTTAGTTTTACGGGAAAGTTTCATTTTCAGATTTTTCTAAACCACACTTTGTCCTCATATATTTGGTGTGATAGATTAATATACATATAGGCCTCCTTAATAATGATCTGCCCATGAACAACCTTTCCATCCCATGTAAGGATATCATCCTTTTCCATCAACATGATTCCAACCATGTATAAATTTACCAAATATCGATCTCATATTTCTATTAATTCCCTGATTAAACCCACATCTCTAGAGCTTGTCCAAATCAATAAAGAAATGTAGGACCATTAGCAACATGAATCTAATTTAAAAAATAAACACCCTTGACATGGACATACCTGATGAGAGGTAATGAGAATGCATGATTATATTGGAGACCCTAATAGGGTCGAGACCAATCTCCACCGATGTGCCCGATCCAATCTCCCACCAAAGGATCCTAACAACCAATGTTTTACCTTCATGAAACTATTCCATATCTATAAGACATTGACAAGATTCTAGGTCCTAGATTTATCTGCTCCTATACTGATTGTTTTCTTATGTATTTTTCCTATATGATCCATTTCCAAATACCTATTTCGGATAGAGCACGCCAAAACCTCTTAATCGCCAATTCCCATCCAAAATTTTCGATAATTTTTAAGCCCCAACATCCATTATCCTTCGACATAGAAATGTCCTCCAATTGAATAAGATGAATCTTGTTTTCACCTCTAAAACACAACCAAATAAAGTTTGATATTGTGGAGTTTATCCACTTAATGATATTTTTGGGCATCGAATAGAGGTGCATCCAATATACTGAAATATTCTACAAGACCGATTGAGTTAGAATCAACCTTCCCCATGAGAGTTAGCCACTTTATTGATAAAATAGGAATTCTTCTAACCAACAATAGTCTCTAATATCATAGTTGTTCGATTTAAGGTGAAAAACAAGTTATTTGAAGCCCTTGTCCATCACAATCACCTCTACAACAAATATACCAACAATATTTGAAATATTAACCTAATAAGTAGACACTCCAATATGCATTGATTTTGTTTTGCTCATAAAAATAAATGTTGCATCACCAAATGTGGATATGATCTGATGAAGATAACTCCATTCCAATGTGGATACCTACCCAAAAATTAGAACATCATCCACAAACATAAGGTGAGTTACTGAAATATTTTTGGAAATATTGAAGCCCAAAAAAAATCCTCTATTGTGTTCCTCCATAATCAATCTTCACAGGAATCAATAACCAACATACATAATAAGGGGGATAAAGAGAATCTCTGGTGCAACACCCTCGAATACGTAAGGAAATTTGAAGGAACACCATTTATCAAGATCGCATAATTGACCAAAGTAATGCAAGCCATAATCCAATCAACTACCCCAATAGAAAGTCCAATTTTATGTAATACCATCCTTAGAAAGACCTAATCCACACAATCATATGCTTTAATCAAGTCTGGATCCGACAACACTACCACCTTTTTTTTACCTTAATGGAATGCATGCATTCATGTGCTAGAAATAATGTCTTAGATTTGTCGATGCTTTAAAAAAAAATTGTTTGGGGGCAATGAATTTGGATAACTTATCCTTGAACCTAGTTGAAATGATCTTCAAAACTATCTTACAAGCAATATTGCATAGATCAATAGGTTACTAATCCTTGAAAGAAGAAGCCTTTGAAACTTTTGGAATCAAAGCAATAAATATATAATTTAAAACACCTATAATTTTATAGGAAGTCCTTGATTCTTCAGCTAAGAGTAATAGATATAGCCCCATAATATCCTTAAAATGAAGAAATAATTCCATGGTCCACCCATCTAGACCTGGGATTTTGTCCCTGACAAAATACTTTAGCACATATACCACTTCATTGAATGTGATCGATTGCCCAATAACCTCATTGTCCTCTTCATTGGACATCTATGGATATGATGACATGACCCCCAATTGAGTGTTAATATCCACCCATTCCCCAGATTTAAACAGATTCCTAAAATATCTGACAACCACCTTATGAAGATCCCTTAGTTTAAATATTTTCTTACCCACTTCATCCTCTAGGTCCCAAATTGTATTGTCTTTCCTTCTCTTAGATGAAAAATGTTAATTTTTTTGTATTTTTACCCCCCCTTGCAATATAGATAACATGACTCTTGAGCCTCCATTCCTCTTCTTGTTTTAATATCAATCAATTTTGGGCTTCTAGATTGAAGACCATTAGTTTTTGAGCATTAGAGAAATATCTAGGATAAAATGGGTAAAATATCAACATAAGTTATTAGTCTATCTCTATTAGATATTTTTTATTCTTGATTTTTATCTCTTACCCATTGTCTGAACACACTCTTTAGATCCTTTAATTTTGAATGAACAACATCCTTCTTGGAAGTCTCAGTATAAAAATCCACTTTTGACCAAGTATCTCTTACTAGGTTCTCGAAGTCACGGTATTTTAACCATGAAAGATTAAATTTAAAATGGATATCCACCCACATAAAATCAAAAAACAATTGTAAAAAAATGGTTAAATGATCAGACATCATCGATGAGTTGACCTAATTATGCATTGAACCAAAATGTTCCAATAATTTCTCATAAACAATGAATCTATCCAATCTCTTGGCAATCTTGTCCAAACCAATGCATCCATTCCTCCAAGTAGGAATAAGAGGAACCAGAAGAATATTCACTAAATTGATTTTCCCAATAAGCTCCTTAAAATAACCACCTAATGGATCCAATTTAGATCATGACCCCCATATCTCTTCTACAAATACTGTAAAAATTTAAGTCCCCTACCACTATAAGAGATCCAATCTTCAACAACCCATAATTATCTATCACATTCTAGAAATCCAATGTGGATTCATAGGGAGCGTAAACATTTAAAATGTGAAATATAACTATTGAACCTCGATAAAATATTGTTAGTAATATTCCTGTAAAATATTTTAAAGCCAACAAATTTATTATACGAGGATCCCACAAAGCATCCACACCCCCCGAGTGATGAATGGCATCAATCGAACATTACTACCACTCTAGCCATAATATCAGAAAGTATCTGAGGGCCTTATCACTAATAACCATAGTATCCTAGATTAAAATAATAGATGGCCTATGCTCCATAATCATGTGATGTAGAGAATTCCATTTATGGGCATTCCTCAATCCCTGAATATTTAGGGACATAATCTTCATGAAGAAATATTGAATATGTGTGAAAATTCCCTAATATCCTACTTATCAAAATCATCAAGATGAGGGGATATGTGGGAATCCAAAAAATCCAAGAATGTTAATGGTTTTTCAAGAGTATTAGGACCCCAGAGAAATAGTTTGCATCCTACCCCTTCGATTCTTCCTAATGGAAACCTTCCTATTTGAATTCAGGCTAATGGGGAAACAATTTGGAGAAACCATAAAAAAATGGATGGTTATAGGATCAATATTTAGAGCCAGGTTGTGCCTGAGAATATCAATTTCACTACCAATCATTTTTTTTGGGGAGTGAGCAAAAATATAAGAATCGAAACGAATCATAAGGGACTTGAAATCCAAATGAAGGTTGTTATGCTCTGCCAACACCGCTACCCACCCTAGCATTCTCAGGGATTGAAGAAACATAATTAGGGGGGAAATACCCCATATGAGGAAGTACTTTGAAAATAGAAGAAACACCTACCGACCCTGATCAAATAACTGGATTATTAAAACGAGAAGTATGTGCATCATATAAACCCATCGATTTATTAACAGGTAAATCACAATCAAGATTAAAACCACAATAAAGAAAGTTGGTAGAGAGAAAAATAGTACAAGTAGAATGATCAATAATTTAATAGGTATGACAAATTGTTGCTTTTCGACCAGTCTCCCCCACCTCAATAGATGAGGCCCCTTCCTATCGAAAAGGCCTTGAAAAATTATTTTCCTTATGCATATATGAAGGATCCCAAAAATGACGAAGATATTTTTCTATCAGATGACTCATCTTTTGATACCCCAAGCACCAAAAATAAATCCTCCAGTATTCGATCTGTTGATAAAGAGACATATCACCCCAAAAAAAATCCAATTCCACAGGAAATATGTAGAAATTATGATGTATATCTGCAACTGTTCATGACGTTTTAATCAAAATCACAAGACACAAACCTACTCTACTACTCTATGGAATTCAATTCACAATTTTGAACAATAATCTCATGCATGCAATAATGAATAACACATATGCATACAATATTTTTTGGGGGAAAGAAATATGCTAAAAACCCAAATGCTTGCTTGCATTAATACGATGAATAGAGATGTATTAATTTCTCAACTGAGCACAACCTGCAATTGGATAACCTATCTCTCTTTTCACTGAGAAGCTCTGATCCAGACTTAGTCAATTTATGAATCTGCTTGAGCCCCTATTTCCTTGCGCAATTCCTTGAGAAACTAGGCCCCTATTGATGGGCCTCTAAATTAGACACAAAATAAGGCCCATCTAACCTTTCGTAAGCCCATCTACCTTCCTTATGCACATGAATATATATATTAAATCTCTCCTTCTGCACTTAATAATTTTTTCTTATGCTTTAATATGTTCTTAGGAAGGATTAAAGGTAATTGCATATTTGTGCCTAATATTGGTTATTTTTGTAGAATATTGTGAGAATATTTCACAGATTATGCATATTTGGAGAAGGAGGTGATTTAGGTACTTGCTCCCTACCACTAGAAGATCAAATTGGAGAATAAATGAGCACAATATTAGGAAATTAGGGAGACATATTGGAGAGATTCAAGGGGGTTGTCCACCCTCCTTAACTCTCAAAGGTAGCCAAAGGATCCTCATGAGATCCCCTCTAGAAATTCGAATTCCAGAGGTAGCCAAGTGACTCAAGACCAAGTGCACTCAAGACATACTTCACTTGGAGTCAAATGGAATCAATCACCCCAAATATTCTCTCCAGTAGTTCGAGTTCTAGAGGAATTCAAACAACTCAAAGAGGAGAGCGCTCAATATTTGTTTATTGGGAGTCAAGTGGAATCAATCACCATTTTCTAGGGAGATGTTGGTAGCTGCCTTTTAGAATAAATAGAGCAGAGCTAGAGCTAGGAATATTTAGTCAATTTCGGGGATTCTTCCACTCCATTCTATTCGATTCCATTCCATTCAAAAATTTTGCTGCAAGCTATTAGGATTTTTCTATTTAAGACCTTCAGGATGTAATAAGACTCTATTTTTAATGCAATGAGTATTCATATGAATTTATATTGATCTAGTTCCAGAGAGTTGGGCTCGTGGGTTAGGGCTCAACCCATGTGCCTCAGCTTCTTTGCTGTTTCCATTCTATTCTTTCATGTCATTTAGCTGGTTTTTCTTCTAAGCATTTAGCTAGTTTGCTAGTATTTTTATGGATGTTTTAGTTGCTTCCCGTTGTCTTTTGTGGTAGATCTAATCTGATTATCTACGTTGTAGAATAGCTGATAAACTCGATAAATTTGTGAGGAATTCTTCCCCTCTCATCTCTTTCAATAGATTTCGAGCAGGGTAGACCTTCCCACATGCCAAAAGTTTCTTTCTGTTTGAGTTTAGGGTAGAGTTGCAGTGCTAGTTTCAGTCTTTCTTTCCATTATTTTTATCACGCATTTCATATGTATTTCATGCATAAATTAGCAGGGTTGATCACAAGACATATTGTTAAAGCCCCAAAGCAGCTCCGTGGTGCTTCTCCTCTTCATTTTCCATCTCTGTATCTGCTCCCAAACACCTTTGTTATGTTATATTCCTACCTTTCGCTTATCGCAACTACTGCCCATTTTTCTTCACAAAATGCTTGAAAACCTGGGAAAGTCAACCTCCACCTTTTCTCCTTGAATCTCTCACCACCGTACATCTCAATAAAATTTCACATTGTTTCCCCTTTTCCTTTAACTTACCACTCGCTTTTGCCAATTGTGATATTGCAAAATCGCAAATCGCACTTCGCAACTTTCACCCTTTTTCTTGAAGAATTACCGCTCCCCTTTGCCGATTGCGATATTGCAATATTGCATATCACAGACTGCAGTTCTTACCAAATCGCAAATCACAAATAGAAGCTTTTACCTTTTTCCCTTTACACTTACCGCTTTTTTTTGCTGATTGCAATATTGCAAAATCGCAAATCGGACTATTTTCCATTTTACTTTTAAGACAATACCACTATGATCCATCGATTTCCATATTGCGATCGCACTCCGTCGCCGATCACACCTCCACCTCACCCATCACAAATCGCGCGTCGCAACATTTACCCTCTTCTTTTAAGACTTACTGATCCTATCCGCCGATTGCGATATTGCGATCGCGCTCCGTCGCCGATCCCACCACCATGTCACCCAACGCACATCACACTTCGCACCATTTAGTTGGTTTTCGTTACACTTACCGCTTGTTTCCGCTGATTGCAATATCGCAACTCTTGCCTCCATCGCATCTACACCACCACACTTTTCAATTCATTCCTCTCCAAAGACCTTTTATGCGCTATAATAAGGTTTTATAAGGTTTAAACCCATATTTCCTCCTCTAAGCATTGTTTCATGTGTTTAAGCCCTCCATCAGCCTCTCTAGCCCTTTTTCCTCCAAACTAAAAATCAACACTTCTTCAAATTAGAATTAGGTCATGTATAGCTTCATAGATAGGAGCATGATAGATAGAGTAGGGCGTGTTTAGATGATTGGAAAAGCTAAGCGTGGTTTAAATTAGTTTTCTTTCTGCAACTTAAATTAGTTTTCTTTCTGTCATTTCTTTTCAGCAATTTAATTTATTTTCCTTCTATCATTTCCTTTCTGCAATTTAGTTTAGTTTCATTGAAGTGTGATAGACTTCACTAAGAACCCTTAGAAATAGCACCCTTTCGTAAAGCGGAAGAGGATGACATGAATAGAATGCATCTGCTGTGTATATAGCACTGTCACCTCCAAGTTTGTACGAACCCCGGGTTGATAAAGTAAAGTAGGGAAGCCCCTGGGAGTTTCATCTCTCTTGGTGAAATACCAAGGCTCAACCCCTAGGATTTGCAACACTCTTGGTGCAATGCCAGGGCTCACCACTTTTTGGCGCCGTTGCCAGGGAGGTGTCTAGTAGATGATTTGATTTTGTTTTTAGCATTCTTTTCTGCTTTCCTTTCTTTCCATGCCATTTAAGAAATATTAAAAAAAATACAAAAAGATCTTATTTTCATGCCTCATAGGAGTAGGGATACTCAGAAATTAAAAAAAAAAAAAACTTCTCCAATACCAACTCCCCCACTTGACCACGTGGTGCAGTAAGAACCACATCACCATACACTTTTGAAGGTAGAAGAGATGGATGGATATGATGACAATGAAGAAGATCTTATTGGGTTTCCCATTCAAGATATGGACATCAGTGTACATATGAAGAACATCCCTCCATCTTTCCTTCCCAACTTCCATGGTATTAGGACAGAGGATCCGAAAACATTTCTCTTTGAATTTGAGATACTTTGTAGATCTTATGGCTACTTAACACACACTCAAAAAATGAGATTGTTTCCTGCAAAATTTAAGGATAGAGCTCTTAAATGGTTCATGAGTCGAGGTACTAATTCAATAAGATCATGGAATGATATTCAAAATATATTTCTAGAAAAATATAAGGGTCGTGAACTTAGAGAAGAAATTTGTAGAATGAACCAAGAAGAGGATGAGAGCCTTGAGGATCTAATAGACAGGTTCATGTATAATGTTAAGAGGGCAAAATTACATCATATAGGATTTGACACACTAAAAACCCTCTTACTTAGAACAATTAGGGATGAGTTGATTGATCTCCTTAATCTCATGAGTAAAGGAGATGTTTATCAATTGTCATTTGAATAAACTTGTGAAACATGCAAGCGCATATCAAGGGGAAGGGAAAGAGTAAGTAAGCCAGCATCAACATTGGTAAGGCAAGATGAACTTAGAAATTTTCTTGATAACTTTAAAACATAAAATTTAGTAATCTAAGTGAACAGGTAGAAATGTTAAGAATGAAAAACGAGAAAAAAGAATATGCCGATATTCTTATTATCCATGCAGAATTTTATGTTACTAAACGTTGTTCATCATTCCCCAGGTTTAGATAAGTTTACCAAGAAGACAATGGAGCGAGGCAATCACCAAAGAAGTTATGTTATGTAGCTCCAAGGCTACCTTGGAAACCTAGTCAACTTAATATAATGCAAGGACCCACTTCACAATTTCAAGCTTATCCACATCCATCTCAAACTAATTGGGGCACACTCCCTCCTTGGAAACCTTGGCCATCTCAACACCAAAACCAATCTTGGCAACATGGTTGGCAAGGTCCTTATTGGGAAAATCCTCAACATCCTCAATATATCCCTCAATATCCTCCATACCCAACTCCATGCTATCCCTACCATCCACATCCACCACAACCACAACCTCAATCACATCCATCTCATATATCCACCCCCACTTAACTACATGTACCACCATTGCGAAACCCACACCATGAAGTATCTCAACCCACTTACAATGTTGAGGTACAACACTACCAAACATATCCTCTTGATCTAAATGTTCTGCATCTTAGTTCAAGAAAGGTATTGCAAAGAAGATGTTTTCTTAATGTCATTGAGGAAAACATCAAGAAGAAGAATATCCAAATGAGGAGATCAAAAGATTAAGGGCTGCACTGGATGAAGAGCCGACATCAGAATCAGATGTTGAGAAAATTTCCTCATGTTTACCAGCATTTCCTCCACGTGTTCAAGAGAAAAATCAACAAAAAGAGGAATATTTGAAGGTCATAATAGAAGAGGACATCCAAGGTGATCCAACTCAGCAAGTGGACCAGGGACATCACAACTATATTAACATATAGTTCCAAACAGTCATTAAGTTACAACAACACACTCTTCTCCAATAGTACTTGATACAATCCCAGTCAAAGCAATTCATCTCTCATATTCAGGTACATGTCAAAGCATGTATTCCAAGTGTGCACCTAACTTTATCTGTCATCTTGATGTGTACATGGCTCCATTGGAAGTATTCCTATACCTGAAAAAGGTTTTGTTTTCTTCAAGTAGAGTGGGAAAGTGAAAAAAGAAAAAGAAAAAAGAAAAAAATGGAAAAAGAATAAAATCTCAGGTGAAAACCTCTTTTGAGGTGTCTGAGATTGGCTCGTTGATTGAAAACCTCCATGAGGAAGTCATTGGGTTAAAGAAAAAAAAGAGAAAATTAAAATATCCTAGGTGAAAACCGCCTTTGAGGCGCCTAGGCAGACCTACTAGTTGAAAACCTCATTGGGGCAACTAGTAGGCCTTACAAAAAAAAGGAAAAAAAAATTGCATTTCTCCATGTCTCTCTCTAATGAATGTAGGTGCTCTCCAACCTTTGCAAGAAGAAAAAAAACAACTTGGAACAAAAATAAAATTTGGTCAACAATTAAGTCAAAGGTAGTCACACTTGGACTTCCTCCTCCTGTGCTCAGAAGCTCCAAAAGGACCTCAAGCAGATCGCTACATGCAGCTTCAGTAGCAGCTTCAGCATCAACTTCAATATCACCTGAAAAATCAAATAAATGGTAAGGCTTGGGTATGCAATCATCTAACCCTTTCTTCGAATCTATTTTTAGCTTAATAAAACATTAAAAAGTGTGAGAAGGAAAGTGTTTTTATATAGACAAAATCAGTAGCATAGCAAACTCAAAATTATCTAC